>SJYO01048061.1:26065140-26164933 GCA_006410555.1 Capra ibex | reverse complement strand
TGAAAAGTGAGAGGAGAAAGTGAAAGTAGTTCTCCGAAAAATCAAGGAGAAGTGAAAGACGGTATTCCCACCACAGTAGACGTATAGACTCCAATAACTATAAAGAGGACCGTTAGAACTAAGGGCGAACACAAAGAAGGTCAGGTCACAAAGAGTACTACATGAGACGTATATTCAATTTATTCGTCCCACTGTTATATGTGCGAACTGTATGAGGAAAAGGATAAACCTTGGTCAGAGAACAAGGTACAGGTCAAGATTGACAACGAAGGACTGGACGTATGTCTAAAGAGTTCTCCGTCCAATCCACCAGACCATAAGGGTAGAGGAAGTCTTAAAAGGCGTCAAACAACACTAGGTGTGTCAGTTTCCGAAACCGTCTCAGTTATTTTGTCTTTATCTACAAAAAGACCTTGAGAGAACGAAAAAGGTACTAGGTCGCCTACAACCGTTAAACTAGAGACCAAGGAGACGGAAAAGATTTTGGTCGAACTTGTAGTCCCTCAAGTACCAAGTGCATAACGACTTCGGACCGAACCCCTTAAAACTCGTAATGAAATGATCGTACACTCTACTCACGTTAAGACGCCATCAAACTCGTAAGAAACCCTAACGGAAAAAAACCTTGACCTTACTTTTGACTGAAAAGGTCAGGACACCAGGGACGACTCAAAAGGTTTAAACGACCGTATAACTCACGTCGTGAAAGTGTCGTAGTAGAAAGTCCTAAACTTTCTCGAGTTGACCTTAAGGTAGTGGAGGTGATCGAAACAAGTATCACTACGAAAGATTCCGGGTGAACTGAAGTGTAAGGTTCTACAGACCGAGATCTAATCACTAGTGTGGTAGCACTAATAGACCCAGTACTTCTAGAAAAAACATGTCAAGAAGGTACATAAGCACGGTGGAGAAGAATTATAGAAGACGAAGACAATCGAGGTCTGGTAAAGACAGGAAATAGCTCGGGTAAAAACGTACTTTACAAGGGAACCATAGAGATTAAAAGAACTTCTCTAGAGATCAGAAAGGGTAAGACAACAAAAGGACATGAAACGTAACTAGCGACTTCTTACGGAAGAATGGAGAAGAACGATAAGAAACCTTGAGACGTAAGTTTACGAATATAGAAAGGAAAAGAGGAAACGAAAAGTGGAGAGAAGAAAAGTGTCGATAAACATTCCGGAGGGGTCTGTCGGTAAAACGAAAAAACGTAAAGAAAAGGTACCCCTACCAGAACTAGGGACAGAGGACATGTTACAGTGTTTGGTGTAAGGTATCAAGTAGTCCGTGAGAGAGATAGTCTAGATCCGGGAATTTAGATGAAGAGTGAAGGTGTCATATTAGTATTCCCTAAACTAAATCCAGTATAGACTTACCAGATCGCCAAAAGGGATAAAAGAAGTTAAGCTCATACTTAAACCATTATTCCTCAAGTACTAGACTCGGTGTCAGTCGAGGACCAGAACAAAAACAACTGACATATCTCGAAGAGGTAGAAACCGACGTTTCTTATATTAGTTAGACTAAAGTCACAACTGGTAGACCACTACAGGTACATATCTCAGAAGAGAACACAACAAACTTCTCCCACAAACGATACTGGTCACGTAAAAGAACCGTTTTGAGATAATCAGAAACGGGACGAAGTAAGGTGTAAGGTTCCGGTTTAAACGGACAATGAGGTCCACAAAGAACTGAAGGATTAAAACGTAAGGTCAGGGGATATTAATTTTCCTGTAGAAAAAACCCACAATCAAGATTTTCAGAACATCCAGAAGTATTTTGGTAAGTTGAAGTCAAAGAAGTCGCAATGACTAACCAACCCCGTATCTGAACATATTGACACTATAACTTACCAAACGGAACCTCTGCTTGTCTCCAGTAAGACAGCAAGAACTCTAACGTAGGTTCATGACGTAAAGCCTGAGAAAACAATTGGTACAACCGATGAGGTAAAGAATATTCCGTAAGGACGGGCGTCATCATCTATTTTACCAGTAGACTCAATTTAAGTGGGTAAGGTCAGGTAAAATCAAGCGACTAAGGATCTTACAGCTGCAAGTGGGAACGGTAGAGAACAAACTGGTGAAGGTTAAACGGAACTAAGTACCTGGACTGTAAGGTCCAAGGATACGTTATAACGAGAAATGTCGTAGCCTAGAACGAAGATAGTGGTCAGTGTAGGCGTCGACCCATAACAAAGACGAAACCGAGGTAGGGAAGTAAGAAAGACCTCAATAAAGAGGTGACTAGAAGTCATCGTATAACCCGTGGATGACTGTACCCCTCAAGGAGAAAGTCATAGGATAGTAAAACGGAAAAGTATGACAAGTACCCGAAGAGTTCCGTTCTTATGACTTCACCGAACGGTAAGGGAAGAGGTCACCTGGTGTTTTTTCTTTACGTTTTCCGTTTTATTAACAGACTCCTCCGGAATGTTTATTGACACTTTTCTTCTAATCACTTTCCGTTTACTCTTTTCCTTCTATGTGGGTAAACTTACGTCTCAAGGTTTCTTATCGTTCCTCACTATTCTTTCGGAAGGAGTCACTAGTTACTCGTGTACGTCATGATGTATTAAGTGACCCGAGGGACTACCGAGTCTACTATTTCTTAGACGGACACTTCATTCTCTGGACCCAAGTTAGGGACTCAACCCTTCTAGTGGACCTCCTCCCTTACCGATGGGTAAGGTCATAAGAACGGACCTCTTAAGGTACCTGTCTTCTCAGACCATCCGATGTCGGGTACCCCAACGTTTGTCAGTCTGTACTGACTCGTTGATTGTGAAAGTGAAAGAAAAAGTGTGTTAAGTACCAATCAATTTAGGTTCTTACACATTGGAGTCTATGTCTCCGACTGATACCCTGGACTCGTAGGAGCTTCAAACTATATTTATCCTTGAGAACCTTGTTTAAGGAAAACCTTTGGTTACCTCCCTATGCGTGTTGATCTTGAAGTATATACTTTATAGTAAAGAGGAAATTTAAAGACATCTTGGTCGATTAAGAGAGGATCCTCTTCGAGAGAAGGGTTAAATAAAGTAGATCCTAATCACTTGTACTTCTAGACCCCTTAGGATACCCTACCTTTATTTGGAGGGTACCATCTTACGTCTGAACTTTCCCTACTTTTCACCTAGGTCACACCATTTGTTGTTATGGTCGTATGGTCACTAGGTATTTTCGGAAGGTCTTAAATGTGTGTGTGTGTGTACATGTATATGATAGGGAAAGTGATCTAATAATAAGCAAGTATTATTATGTTAAGACTTAAGACATATAATTGTATTACTTCATATAATACATGAAATGCATGAAATGTAATACAATTAAGATATGAAATTACTTTGTTCTAACGGTCCTCTTTATAGTCATTGGAGTCTATACATCTATTGTGGTGGGAATACCGTCTTTCACTTCTTCTTCTTGATTTCTCAGAGAACTACTTTCACTTTCTTTCACTTTTTAAACCGAATTTTGAATTGTAAGTCTTTTGATCTAGTACCGTAGACCAAGGTAGAGAAGTACCGTTTATCTACCCCTTCGTTTCCTTTGTCACTGTCTGAAAGAAAAGAACCCGAGGTTTTAGTGACGTCTACCACTGACGTCGGTACTTTAATTTTCTGTGAACGAGGAACCTTCTTTTCGATACTACTTGGTTCTGTCGTATACTTTTTCGTCTCTGTAATGAAACGGTTGTTTCCGGACAGATCAGTTTCGATACCAAAAAAGTTATCGGTACATTCGTACACTCTCAACCTGGTATTTCTTTCGACTCACAGCTTCTTAACTACGAAAACTTGACACCACAACCTCTTCTGAGAACCCTCAGGGAACCTGATGTTCTTCTAGACTGGTCAGGTAGGATTTCCTTTAATCAGGACTTATAAGTAACCTTTCTGACTCCGACTTCGACTTTGAGGTTATAAAACTGGTGGACTACGTTTCTTGACTCAGTAACTTTTTTTCTGGGACTACGCCCTTTCCAACTACCGTCCTCCTCTTTCCCTACCGTCTCCTACTCTACCAACCCACCGTATTGACTGAGTTACCTGTACTCAAACTCATTCGAGAACCTCAACCACTACCTGTCCCTTCGGACCGTATGACGTCAGGTACTCCAGTGTTTCTCAGTTTGTACTTGCACACAGACTTGATTTGACTTGACTAGTATTAACTCCGGGAGTTCTCTTGGACCCAAAGAGACCACCGAGTCTATCATTTCTTAGACGGACGTTACACCCTCTGGACCCAATTAGGGACCCAGTCATTATAAGGGACCTCTTCCCGTACCGTTGGGTGAGGTCATAAGAACGGATCTCTTAGTTATATCTGTCTCCTTAGACGTCCGATGTCAGACACCCCCAGCGTTCTTCAACCTGCGCTGACTAGTCACTTCATGTGTTCTCGTGGACCTAACTTTACCGAGTATCGAAAACTGTTCTTTCAGACACTTCACCTCAAATTTTTCAATTTTTTTATTTGGTAAACATTAAAGTCAAAATAGTGGTATACATCTATTTTAATGAACGATGTTTTCTGATATATCTAACCGAAAACGTTCAATGCGTCTAAAAGCAAGAAAGAAAAGAGACGATACTTCAGACCTTTGGGGTTCGCGAACGAGTAGGTATGAGAGAACGTTGTCCCTTACGGTGTACTGTGGTAAGATCAGCCACTCTCCTTTGTTATCATTGAGCCGTTCATTCCTGAAACCCTTTGAAAAATTTACCTCGTCTGTTGTGATCGTTATATAAGAAACTGAAAAAGGAAAGGGGAAGAAGAACGACCGTCCGTCTGTGTTACGGACCTCCTTTTCGTCTGTATAGTACTCGTCATACAACTTTTGGTGGGTGACTCCGATCGCCTTGTCTTTCTTATCTCCTCGGACACAAGACTTACTATAGGAACTCGTCGAAGTGGTGTGGATCCGACGGTGTAGAATGAGATTTCCTTACTTTCGGAAATAGATAAATTCAGACACCATCTAGATGGAAGTCAGTGAACTTCATATTTAGGACGGACCCACTATACGAGTGATTAAAATAATGAAAATTGTTCTTGACAGGTACTCTCTCAATCCGACAACCGTCCATCGGTCCCCTGTGACCTGATGCACGATCTAAAACAAATAAACAGACTATAAAGAAACCAAGAAGTAAGATCTGTGGGCATGAAGTCATGACATCCGACACATTGTCCTATACCTATACCTAATAAACGAAACCTAAGTAAATGACTTTATTTCAAACCCGAACTCTGGGTCACAGAGACGGAAAATGTCGTTGAATGTGACACCAATATTACTAATTTTATCCATAGGTTCAAAAGAGAGTTTTCGATCTTAAAATATACACTTTTGTTTTTCATTAGTTGAAAAATCTATTCAAAAGTCCACAGAAAAAAAAAAGGGTAATGAAATACGGGAGAACTTTAGATTCCCACGAATCATTAAGATTGTCGTGTGAAGTCATTGTATTCTGTAGGGGTACCCAGGTTACCTTTTATTAAGATCTAGAAAGATAAAGTCACGGAGTTCGGTTTTCAGTCAACGGTAACCTACTTCAACAGAATTACTTCACCTTACGTAAAATACGAACGACGATTCAACGAAGTCAGTACAGGTTGAGACACGCTGGGGTATCTACCGTCGGGTGGTCCGAGACGGTAGGGACCCTAAGAGGTCCGTTCTTATGACCTCACCCAACGGTAAAGGAAGAGGAAAATACGAATCACATAGAATTTTTTAGATTTTATACAAAATCTCAACGAATTAAGAGTTCTGTCCGAAGGGACCACCGAGTCCCCATTTCTTAAGTGAACGGTTACGTCCTCTGTGTCCAGACTAGGGACCCAACCGTTCTAGGAGATCTCTTTCTTTACCGTTGGGTTAGGTCATAATAACAGACCCTTTAGGGTACCTGTCTCCTTGGACCACTAGATGTCAGGTACCCCAATGTTTTCTCAGTCTGTTCTGAATCGTTGATTTGTCGTTTTTGTTGTTAGAAATTCTGACTTGTAAAACATAGTATAAGAGTGAAAATCAACGTACTAATACAAGTAGTTAAAAGTGTATAGATATTAAGGAAAAATTTTACGTAAATAAAAATTAACTCCCTATTAACGAAATTATAACTTTTCTGGGACTAAAACCCTTTCTAACTTCCGTCCTCCTCTTCCCCTGTTGTCTCCTACTCTACCAATCTATCGTACTGGTTGAACTACCCGTACCCAAACCCACCTGAGACCCTCAACCACTACCTGTCCCTCCGGACCACACGACACCAGGTATCCCAGTGTTTCTCAGTCTGTGATGACTCACTGACTTGACTTGACTTGACGAAATTATATAACACAACCAAGACGGTATGTAGTTATACTATTCGGTATCCATATGTATACAGACGAGGGCGAACTTGGAGGTAGAAGGGTCGAAGATATTGAGGAAAAAAGTCAGATGATGACAAAAGAATTTTTGTTTTACCGGATCTCCTTTTAGTCATTTATATTGTAGTTTGTGAACTAAAGATCTGGATCGAGAAGTTACTAGTGGATTCGTCCCCTAGAGGTCCTTACGTCGAATTCTCTGACCATCCTCGTCGTAGAACGGACCGGTTCCCCACCATTTTATCTCTAAATAACCGTGTCATGGGTTGTCACATGTATACGATCTCTGACCTTCTTCCAGATTTCAAACGGTGACCGGGAGACGTAGTAGTAAAGGATCACATATTTCGACTCAATTTGTATTCGTAAAATTTAAGATAGAGTCCACGAATGAAGTCGGTGTGTATGATTTTAAGATAGAACCCGAAACCTAATAAAATAAGGGATTGAAAGGAGTACAGGGGTGGTGAATATATGGACAGCAAGGTTAAAAATGAAAGGAGATCGTTTCCGTCATAGATCAAAAGGGAGTCCGACTACGGGATAGACACCGGAGAGAAACATGTGGTTTCAGTATTCAAGGAGGTTCAAATAAAATAGAGTGTTCTAATGTGATCCGATTAATATACATAAAATAAAAGGTATTACAAACTACTCAAGGTCTCATCAAACAATGTATTTATATCACACATTACGGAGACCGAATACTTTCACTGAACTAAAAGTTCTTATTTTTCGTACAATTTTGACCATGTCGTGATTCATTGGTTTTACTGAGAAATAAACCGAAAAAATACCTGGTCCCTGACAAGTGTCCACTAAAACGGGTAAATAGATTAAACTACAAAGGTAATGTTCATAAGGATCAACCATGTATACTAACGGAAAAAATATCCACTCTTCAGACTCTGAACCTACCGAACTTATAGAGTACAACACAGGATACGTGTCACTTGCCTAGTAAGTCTAGGTACTAGTCTAAAGAAACTGAGGTTTTGAACAGAGAAAGTCAGTGTCCTAAGACGACGTATGGTGCAATATGGTGAAAACTTTACTTACTTTAGTAGAGACGAATGAAAAGAGGAACGACCTAGTTTTGAGGTTTGTCTGTGTCGAAATTGGTAGACGAGTATATGAAATAATGAGTTGACACAGTCAGTGCCGACTGAGACGTTAGGGTACCTGACATCGGGGGGTCCGAGGAGACAGGTACTCGGTGGTCCGTTCTTATAACTTCACCCAACGGTAAAAAGGAGGAGGTGTTCTAAAGTGCTGGGTCCCTAGTTCGGGTCCAGAGGACGTGACGTCCGTCAAAGAAATGGTAGACTCGGTACTCTCTTCGGGATAATGGTTAATGGTCTGTCATCTGGTGAAAGTTCTTTTAATCTCTGGTTCCCTTGTAAAGTACGTTTCTACCCGAGTCATTTTCCTGTCTTTACCATACCTGGATTGTCGTCGTCTTTTATAATTCTTCTCCACCAATCTTGTGTCTCTTCTTGACATGTTTTTTCCAGAAGTGTTGTCTATTAGTGTTACCACACTAGTGAGTGGATCTCAGTCTGTAAGACTTTACGGTTCAGTTTACCCGGAATCCTTCATAGTGATGTTTGTTTCCATCACCCCCACTACCTTAAGGTCAACTTGACAAAGTTTAAGATTTTCTGCTACGACACTTTTACGACGGAAGTCATACGGTCGTTTAAACCTTTTGAGTCGTCACCGGTGTCCTGACCTTTTCCAGTCAAAAGTAAGGTTAGGGTTTCTTTCCGTTACGGTTTCTTACGAGTTTGATGGTGTGTTAACGTGAGTAGAGTGTACGATCGCTTTATTACGAGTTTTAAGAGGTTCCGTCCGAAGTCGTTATACACTTGGCACCTTGACGTCTACAAGTTCGACCGAAATCTTTTCTGTCTCCTTGGTCTCTAATTCAACGGTCGTAGGTGACCTAGTAACTTTTTCGTTCTCTCAAGGTCTTTTTGTAGATAAAGACCGAATAACTGATACGGTTTCGGAAACTGACACACCTAGTGTTATTTGATACCTTTTAAGACTTTCTCAACCCTTATGGTCTGGTAGACTGAACGGAGAACCTTCGTTGACAATCTTGATCTGTACCTTATAGTCTGACCAAAGTTTGACCCTTTCCTAATGCAGTTCCGACATATAACAGTGGGACGAATAAATTGAATATACGTCTCATGTACTACTCTTTGCGACCCGACCTACTTCGTGTTGGACTTTAGTTCTAATGGTCCTCTTTATAGTTATTGGAGTCCATACGTCTACTGTGGTGGGAATACCGTCTTTCACTTCTCGATTTATCGGAGAACTACTTTCACTTTCTCCTCTCACTTTTTCAACCGAATTTAGAGTTGTAAGTCTTTTGCTTCTAGTACCGTAGACCAGGGTAGTAAAGTACCGTTTATCTACCACATTGTCACCTTTGTAACCGACTAAAAAAAGACCCGAGGGTTTAGTGACGTCTACAACTGACGTCGGTACTTTAATTTTCTGCGAATGAGGAATCTTCCTTTCAATACTGGTTGGATCTGTCGTATAATTTCTCGTCTTTGTAATGAAATGGTTGTTTCCAGGTAGATGAGTTCCGATACCAAAAACGTCACCAGTACATACCTACAGTCTCAACCTGATATTTTTTCGACTCACAGTTTCTTAACTACGAAAACTTGACACTACAACCTCTTCTGAGAACTCTCAGGGAACCCGACGTTCCTCTAGGTTGGTCAGGTAGGATTTTCTTTAGTCACGACTTATAAGTAAACATCCTGACTACGACTTCGAATTTGAGGTTATGAAATCAGTGGACTACACTTCTTGATTCAGTAACCTTCTATGGGACTACGACCCTTTCTAACTTCCACCCTCCTCTTCCCCTGTCGTCTCCTACTCTACCAACCTACCGTAGTGGTCAAGTTACCTGTGCTCAAACTCATTTGTGGTCCTTAACCACTACCTGTCCCTCCGGACCGCACGACGTCAGGTAACCCAGTATTTCTCAGTCTGGGTTGACTCACTGACTTGACTTGACTATGGTAAAAGTTCTGATTAAGAAGTGAGGTGTCGTTTTATTTTCCAAAGTTTTTTGGTTCCTCTGTTCCGGTCACAGACCGGTCTAAGGGTTAGACTGACACGATACCACACCTCAAGTCCCGGTTCCTCGTCACGACTAAAATTGTCACCAGTGTCTCCGGAACTTTTTCTACCGTCAAAAAGATAATCTATCGACCATACCTTTCTATCTAAAATTGGACGTATGAAACAAATTCACTGAATTCCACTAAAATTCATTTTTTCTTGTCTACGTTATTTAGAGTTCTTTATACACTATTTTGTACTACGATTAACAATTTTTTATTATACTACCAACAGTGTATCGTTCCCTTTATTCTTTCTCTTTTCCGCATACTCCAGTATACCCCTGAAGGGACCACCGAGTCCACCATACTTTAGACAGACGTTACACCCTCTGGGTCAAAGCTAGGGTCCCAGTCCTTCTAGGGGACCTCTTCCTTTACCGTTGGGTGAGGTCGTAAGAACGGACCCTTTAGGGTACCTGTCTCCTCGGACCACCCGATGTCAGGTACCCCAGTGTTTCTCAGTCTTTGTTGACTCGTTGACTGGGATAGGGTGCTATGATGTCGAATCAAGTCTGAGTAGACGTTCGGATCGACCTATCCCTTTGTGTTACTCCGATGTCCTCGTAAAGAGTCTGAACTTGTACGTCCACTTAGACGACCTTTAGACCAAGGTTATGCCTGAGACTAAATCATTCTAATTCCACCCCGGTCCCGAAAGGTCCACCACGATGACCATTTCTTGTGTGGACGGTCAAGTCCTCTACATTCTCTGCGCACAAGCTAGGGGTCAAGTCTTTCTAGGGGATCTCCTCCCGTACCGTTGGGTAGGTCATAAGAACAAACTTCTTAGGGTACCTGTCTCCTCGGACCACCCGATGTCAGGTAACCCAGTTTTTCTCAGCTTGTGCCGACTTCGTAGAGTCGTATATGTGTGTGTTCCGCCCCGGTCTTTGACGTGTAAATTGTTCAAGGACCTACTCCGTTTACAGTTGATTTTTAACCGTGAACGATACCAGTGAACGGGAGATGGAGACATTCTTAAATTAGTAACGACGATGTCGACGATCGAAAGTTGTGGGGGACTTTCTTCAAGTCACACCTCTCGTCTTTACTCCGTAAGACACGAGACCCTTTTCGACCGTCTTGTCCAGAGGTCTCTCAATCTATAAAAGTCCTCGACTGGGGTACTTGAGTTAAGATGTAGAGGAGTATTGATCTTTTCGTGATTTTAGGAAGTACCACCACACGCGAGGAACACTGTTCGTCATTAAGAGTACTCTGATTGTCCTTGGAAGTCTTTTTCCTGTACCCGGACCAACGTATATGGTGAGGAAGTTGTTTTAGTGTATATATGACTGGAAGGGAGGACGGAGGAACCTTGTCAAAGAATCTCGATAGACTTTACGTCAGGAGTAAAACGGGGTTTATTTTGAATTGAGTATTGAGAGTGTAACACGTAAACGAAGTCAACTGTGCCTGGTGAGAAATTCACTTTTTCCGGTTGTAAGTGGCAGGTTATTGACTTTTGAATGGTACTGGGGATTTTTCCGAAGTAAAAAATAGAGACTCACAATACTTAACTTTAAACGGGAGTAGAGTTTAAGTATACGATTCCAGGATCGGGGTTCATGAAGTCTTACACTGGAATAAAGTTTCATTCCAGTAACGTCTACATTAATCAAGTTTAATCCAGTAAACCCACCCGGGATGAGGTTATACTGACCACAAGAAGATTTTCCCCCTTTAAACCCATGTCTTTATGTGAACGTACTGTTCATGGTACTGCTACTTCTGTTTCTTCTCCACTACGAAGATGTTCCGTTTCTTAAGTTTTCAAACAGTCTCTTAGGTGTGTCAAACATAGTCAAACATAGTCGTCGGGATCGTTTGACTATTCCTTTCTTTTGTACAGAGACATCTTCCTTATAACGTGGTACACAGCAGAAACTGGGACTAGACTCTCCAAGAATTTCACAGGGAATCGAGACTTACAAAAAGGGAAGGAGGGGTCTGTATCGAAAGAAAATAGTAGTAATCGTACGAAAACACTCGATCACAGACCCTATAGGTCAGTAGTCCCGTAGTTCTTTCTAGTTACCTACCATAAGACAAGAAAGGTTGAACTTATCTGGGTGACAACACTGAAAGACCCGGAGTTGTTCTTTTACTTCGACCCCTTTTTTTCTTTCGGAACATAGGGTGACAATGAAAAGGGTTGTTAAAATTTGACAATTTTTCGAGTGTTTACAGTACGAGATCTATACATATACCTACACATACCTTGTTCAGGATTCCCGAAACGGAACAAAGAATAAAAATAGGGGAAAGAGACTAGTCTCTTCGTCTGATCTCTTGCCTGTGAAGGCGTCAACAGTGACTGTCAAATTACGGTAACATCAAAGAAACAGTGAGGATAGGTCAATGAATCATACTAGAGACCGATACTGGGTCCTGTGACTTCGGGAAAGGTAATAGACCGGATGTCATTGTATATCGATCGTAGATAATCTCATTGTATATCAACCACATGAAATAATATTATATATCCATCACATATAATGACATTATATAAATCGTATGAGTAAAGAGAAAATCTATCTACTGTGTATATTAATTGACGAGAGAGTCTTTCTCTGCGATTCTAAATGTCCTTTAGACCCAGGAATAAACTTTTGTCTACTTTATATGAACTTATGGTGTACTTACTCACAATAATATTGTACAGGTCTTGGAACACAGTCTCGTTTGTAACGTTACTGGTTCCAATTTATGAAACCGGTGGAGTACGCTTCTCAACTGAGTAACCTTTTCTGAGACTACGACCCTCCCTAACCCCCGTCCTCCTCTTCCCCTACTGTCTCCTACTCTACCGACCTACCGTAGTGGCTGAACTACCTGTACTCAAACTCACTTGAGGCCCTCAACCACTACCTGTCCCTCCGGACCACACGACGTTAAGTACCCTAGTGTTTCTCAGCCTGTGCTGACTCGTTGACTTGACTTGACTTTGACTTTGTCAGTGCCCTCTAAAACAACTTCCGATGATGTTATCTCCTCTCTCTGGCCTTGAGTCGAGGTGACTTTGTTTTTCGACCTCTCAAAAATTCTGGACCCCTTTTCCTCCTCTTCTATCCTGAGGACACGAATCATTAATAGGAAAGGTTCTCCTTTTGATTTGAAAGAGTATGGAAGTACTATCTTCATCGTCGTTCCATAGGAGTCTTCAATCCATATATGGGAGGGATTCTTTTATCCTTAGGATAAGGAATTTCTAATATACAGTTTTCCTACTGAAAGTACAGGAACTCTTTATGTCAAGTGTCAACATTATGACCGTTATTCGATAAAAATCCTAAATGTAGAGTCTGTCTTTTTGGTAAATGTTAATGTTCAAAAGATTGTGTCTACTTCTCGAAGGGACCACCGAGTCTACTATTTCTTAGACGGACGTTACTTCCTCTGAGTCCAACCTAGTATTTCTTTCGACTCACGGTTTCTTTACTACGAAAACTTGACACCACAACCTCTTCTGAGAACTCTCAGGAAAATAACGTTCCTCTAGTTTGGTCAGTTAGGATTTCCTCTAGTTGGGACTCATAAGTAACCTTCCTGACTAAGACTTCGACTTTGAGGTTATGAAACCAGTAGACTACCATTCTCAACTGAGTAATCCTTTCTGAGACTACGACCCTTTCTGACTTCCGTCCTCTTCTCCTACTGTCTCCAACTCTATGAACCTACCGTAGTGGTTGAGTAGTGGTTGAGAGGACTCGTTCGAGGTCTTCTACCACTTCTTGTCCCTTGGGACTGTACGACGTCAGGTACCCCAACGTTTCTCAGTCTGTATTAACGCACTCACTTGTCGTTGTTGTTATGTCGACTAGATTCCTTTCATTGTGGTCCCTGGTTCTCCCTTCCTCTTCGGACAGACTTCAATCCCTTCAACTCCCTTTACCATTACTACAGGACCGGTGGACTCTACGTACACCCACCTGAAGTGTCGTGTCCAAATATTACTATTTAAACCTTTAGTGGTCCTCCGTAACCTCTGGTGTTTACATCACAAGGACTTTAATTCAGGTCTATACAAACAAAGTCCCCGAAGGTCCACTACGATCATCATTTCTTGGACGGACGGTTACGTCCTCTGTATTCTCTGTACCCAAGTTAGGGACCAGGACCTTCTAGAGGACCTCCTCCCGTACCGTCAGGTGAGGTCATAAGGAAGGACCTCTTAGGGTACCTGGCTCCTCAGACCTCCCGAAGTCAGGTATCCTAGTGTTTCTCAGAGTGTGCTGACTTCGCTAATTCATGTGTACGTTCACAAACAAGGTTTACAAGGAGTCCGGAGTCTTAAGACTCCATCTGTCCTGACGAAGTCGATTAAAAGACCTGTTGAACCTCAAGATTGACACGGAGGGTTGTCATGTAAGTTAGGAAATCTAGATTTTATTTATGTAGAAGTGTTCTGTTTTAGGATCCATGGGATCTTTGTTGACGACACAAAAAAAAAAAAAAAAACGATAATTCGTAGATCCTTGTCAAATGGATCTACGTTAATTAGATAATTGTTTAGAGGACATATCTAGTCATTTTGGGTTTAACCCAATTAGTAGTTCTAGTCAGCTCCTAAAAATTTTAATGTTTAAGGGTCTGAGATAGGGACCTATAAGACTAAAGTATTCAAACTCCACCAAGTTTCTTGAGCAAAAGAATATTTTGTGGAGTTCAATGTTCATTAATCTGTACCATCCCTTAATCATCAACTTTAATCGTAACACCCCTGTTATACAGAGTACTCTGTTAACAGTCTATACTATGTCTTAAACAAGGGTATGTAACGTCAAAGATGCCACAAAAAAAAAAAAAGTTAGAAAGTACCTGATACAAATAAGTTGATAGTTATGTGACTGTCGTTCTTGTAAAATACTTTTTAAAATAGATATTAGTAAGAATTACCGAAAAGTAAAATGTTGGATTATAAGGGTTTTATCTTAAATAGTTCACTTGTCCTTTTAAGTAGATAACTGAAACAACATGTAAATGACTATATAAAAATTTATAAATGAATAAATAAATTATTTAAGGGACCACCGAGTCTGTCATTTCGCAGACGGATGTTACGACCTCTGGACCCAAGTTAGGGACCCAGCCCTGCTAGAGGACCTCTTCCTTTACCGTTGGATGAGGTCATAAGAACGGACCTTTTAGGGTACCTGTCTCCTTGGACCATTCCTATGTCAGGTACACCAGGGTTTCTCAGCCTGTGCCGACTCTCTAAAGTGAAAGTGACAAATAAATAAACCAACGTAGCCCAGAATCAACACCGTGCGTCCTAGAGACAACGTAGTGTACCCCAGAAAACAACATCGCGTACCCGAAAGATCAACACCACGTAGCCAAATCAATAGGAATGTCGTACACCTTAGAATCAGGGAACTGGTCCTTAGTCTGGACACAGGAAACGTAATGTTCCGCCTACGAATCGGTGACCTTGTGGTCACCTTCCCTTCAGGGATAAGTATAGAAAGGTTCGTCTTTCTTACTTACTGAAACTGTACGCAAAGGTTCGGTGGGTTGGACCCGGGAGAATAAACCACTTGTTTGGGTCTCTCCGTCGAAGTCTCCTCACAGTCCAAAGGTTGAGAAGGGGTGTCGAAGTTAAGGTAGTCAAACTCTGGAACGTTGATGTAGACAAAAAGGAATACTTTAATTTTGTTAACGGATTGGAGAACCGAGAATTCATTTTACAAGTTCCCGAGTGTAAACAACATATTTGTGTTGTTGTGAAAGAACATATTTACTTACTTAGACAACGTTAACATATTAGACAACACATATTAATTTAAATTTGACAAAAACGTTTTTCTCCTTTCTCTATCTTGTTTATTTACGGATATTTTGTAGACCAATCCTAGACGTCTTCCAATACACAAAAGACACAGAGGTTTTCCAAACAAGATAGATAGTGAGTAACGAAACAAACTCAAAGAAGTCCGTTGTTTTAATATCTCTTCAGGACACCTATTTTTATGTCACAGACCCCGGATGATGCGGAAGGACAAACGGACCTTGACTCGAATCAGGTACCTGTCCGTGTTTCGTAGATATATTCTTACACAAATCTTATCCCAGTGAACTATCTGTGTTTCCTTTGAGTGTCCTGGGACGTTGTATAGAGATAACTTTATAACGTGTTACACGTTCAAATAAACGGGTTCTAAGTTAACATCTTCACATCATCCAACATATTTGTTGTCTTTCTTCTCTTTCTATTCCACTCTCCTAAGTTCCTTTTTTTTAGTCACGAAATATCAAACGAGTCAACATTGATTAATACACGGTCTTCGAGAACAAAATTACATCATACACACACACACACACATCTATGTCACGTCCAGAAACGTTTGTTCCACTTGTCCTCTGATTCTTAAATTTCCTACTTTTTTGAAGTTGGTGAATTTTGTCTTTGGATGTAAAGACTTCGTACTTTAAAATTTTAATTAATATACTTTTATTTATAACTAACGACGACGATGACGATTCAGCGAAGTCAGCACAGACTGAGACTGGGGTATCTGCCGTCGGGTGGTCCAAGGTGACAGGGACCCTAAGAGGTCCGTTCTTGTGAACTCACCCAACGATAAAGGAAGAGGTTACGTACTTTCACTTCAGTAAGTCAGCACAGGCCGAGAAGCGCTGGGGTACCGGACGTCGGATGGTCCGAGGTGGCAGCTACTCTAAAAGACCCGTTCTCATGACCTCTCCCAACGGTAACGGAGGAGGTTTATAACTAATCAAAGTAGAATATCTATTAAGAAAATGTAAATAGTTGTATGTCCCTCTTTACATATCAATTCTGTAAAAATTTATCAGTTGTAACCCTGAAGGGACCGGCAGGTCACCAATTCTGTAGTTGAAGGTTACGTTCCCCACACCCAAACTATGGGTCCGTCCTTCGATTCTCCAGTGTACGGAGTCCCAGTTTTTTTGTTTGTATTTTTTTGTCTTAATTCGTCCTAAAGTGTCCTCCGGGATTTGTCTTGTTATTATCATAATCGAAGTTGAGTTTCCAGTATTTTGAAAGCTTTAAACAAAAGATTCGGACATACAAGAATTGATGACATATAACTTGTAGAAAATATTCAGTATGTACTCACGATTCAACGAAGTCAACACAGGTCGAAAAACACTGGATACCTGATATTGGGTGGTCCGAGGAGACAGGTACCCTAAAGTGTCCGTTCTTAGGACCTCAGTCATACCCCTTGTATGTAACTCTTTTGGTATGGACTTTTTCTACGTACAAGGGGTTACAAGTAACATCGTGAAAAAATGTCATCGTTCCTGTACCCTCATCGGATCTACAGGTAACCGTCTATTTGAACACCATACATATATGTTACCTTACAATGAGTCGAAATTTTTTCTTCAGTGAACTCAGTGAGGATTACTCCACCTACTTGGTTCTCGGACAACATGTCTCACTTCATTAAACCTTTGTCTTTCTGTTTATAACATATAATTGTACACACATACCCTAGATCTACCTCTTCCGTTACCGTGGGGTGAGATCATGAGAACGGACCTTTTAGGGTACCTGCCTCCTCGGACCATCCGACGTCGGGTACCCCAGCGTTTTCTCAGCCTGTGCTGACTCGCTGAAGTGAAACTGAAAAGTGAAAGTACGTAACCTCTTCCTTTACCGTTGGGTGAGGTTATAAGAACGGATCTCTTAGGGTCCCTGCCCCCTCGGACCACCCGACGGCAGATACCGTAACGTGTCTCAGCCTGTGCTGACTTCGCTGAATCGTCGTCGTCGTCGTCGTACCCTAGATCTTTCTATCATGGTTTCTTGGACGTCCCTTCGTCACCTCTACGTCTGTATCTCTTGTCTGAACACTTACGTCGCACCCTCCCTTTCTCACCCTGTTTGACTCTCACGTCGTAACCTTTGTATATGTGATGGTATACATTTTATCTCTCGGTCACCCTTAAACGACACACTGTACCCCTCGAGTCGGGTCCCGAGACACTGGTGGATCTTCCCACCCTACCACCCTTTACCTTCCCTCCAAGTACTCCATAAATACATATGGACACCGACTAAGTATGACTACATAACGTCTTTGGTTGTATTATAACATTTTGTTTATAGAACGTCTTTTTATATAAAATCTTTTCATATGACCTCACCCAACGGCAAAGGAAGAGACCCCCTAGAAGAGTTAGGTCTCTAGCTTGGGTACAGAGAATACAGAGGTCGTGACTGTCCACACAAGAAGTGGTGACTTGATGGACCCTTCGGGTAATTATTATAAGTGTGTGACACGATAAAACGTTAACACGAATCTTCGCCCTACAGTACTTTATCGGGTTTACAAAATACACGTAATTGGTTAATTTGAGAGTAACGTACCATAATATTATCCTAATAACATGGGTAAAATGTTCACTTCTCTAGTTCCGAGTCCTACTCATTATGAAACGGACACACGAGTAAGCGGAAACTGAGAAACTCTGAGGTACCCGACATCGGACGGTCCAAGGAGACAGGTACCCTAAAAAGGTCCGTTCTCATGATTTCACCCAATGGTACAGGAGGAGGTCCCCTAGAAAAACTGGGTCCCCAGTTTGGGGGTAGAGGACGTGGAGGACGTAACGTCTGTCTAAGAAATGGAGACTTGATGACCCCTTCGGACTAATCATGAACTTGTTTCAGTTTTCGAACATTGACTGTTTCGACCTAAGTGAGATCCGGAAAGTGGAGAAAAACAAGGATTAGACTGAAGTCACAGACTTAAAACACTTAGGTAGGGAAGTAAAATTCATGAATTTGGGTCAGACCAGTCGACTTTCTGTTTTTGTACGAATGACATGAAATACGAGTCTCGTTTAGCTATGACGAAACTATAAAAAGACGGGTGGAACACAGATACTTATAACTACCTTGTACCTAATGTTAAAATTTTTGAGTGTATAAACATATACTGTTTTCAAAAGATACCTTTTAACAGTCCCTTATCTAAATTAATAAATCACTCACTTATTAAGTGTACCCCGTCAGATTTAATAATGAAAGAACTAATTTACTTTTCACTGTAACTACGAATCGTACAGTTTTAAAGTTTTGTTCTTTCCCTTTTGTAAAATCATCTATCTGTAAAGTGATTCAATAAACTCAACTGACCAAAACGTGTCTCAACGGTACAACTAAATAATAAACACGACTACACTATATTTGTCTCCCACTCACTTCCATATATTATTTTCGATTCTAAATTATATCAAAATTTACACATAATGATATCGTTATATTTCTTTTATACTAGGAGTAGTTAGTCACTTGGGGTAAGTTATGTCCTTGGGGAGATATTACTAAACACCAGATTAACAAGGTAATTTGTGTGTTCCTTTGGCTCCCATTCGAGTCAATTCACTAAATTCCAATCTTTTCACAATCCGGAGTCTGAAGGGTTAAGAGTCGGGTAACAAGAATAAAGGAGTTGAAATGAGTTAATCACAGAATATGTTAGTCGATGTCTTACCTTACGTACAAACGTACCGACTGAGAAACACTGGGAAACCTGACATCGGGTGGTCAGAGGAGAGACACCCTAAAAAGTCCGTTCTAATGACCTTATTCAACGGTAAAAGAGGAGGTACCCTAGAAGGACTGGGTCCCTAACTTGGGTACAGAGGACTCAGAGGACGTGCCGTCTGTCTAAGAAATGACGACTCGGTAGTCTCTTCGGATGGTTATAACTTCCGGTTTTATAGATATATAGTTTGTTCTATCGTTCCACCTAAAGTTCCCTGTAAAGACACTACAATCACTCATGAGTCAAACTTAAAACCCAAAAATTTCTAAAATGTTGTAAAGGGAGGACGGTTCTTTGTACTGTGGGGTACTCACGAGTGTTGTGTGTTTAGTGTTTTGATTAGAGGGTCACAAGTTAGACGAAAACCGAGGGTTGGGGAAATACATTAGGGGTAACGAAGAAGGTATCCGTATCACTACAAAAAGGTCGTAGAGACTTAGGTATAAAAGAAGGACCAGTATTCAATGTCATCGATAACCTCATTCCTGTCATCGTCTGGTAAGTAAGGTATTCTGGAACTATCTTTTATAACTCCAACTGGTCTAAGTGTCAGTTGTACTCAGTGCGGATAGTTCGACGCGTTCATCACTCCTGTCCGTGGTCTTGTATTTCGAGCCTTAGAGAGTTTTTAAGACGTAGGGAGTAAGGAAGGAAGGTTTGAGGTAGGACGATTCCGAGAATTGTTAAACGATTTTGAATTAAAATAAGTTCTAAATTCATTATTTTCACTAAATTATTTTTTTATTGTTTAGGAATGGGGGTTCAGGGATAGTAATAATCTAAGAGGAAGTTCAACTACCGAAACTTGTAAACACTACGTCTTGATGGGAACACCCTCATTTCCGAATTTAACTCGAACTATTGTGTATCAAAAAGAAATATCATTTTCTACGACGACTACGACCGTCAAAGGACGTACAACGGGGAATGGTAATCGACACAAACGTGTACTGGACAAAAATTGTCTTGAACCTACATTAAAGGTCATGACAAACGTAATTGAACAATGTAACTCTTAATTACTGTTGATCATTTACAATCAGAGATCTCTTTCTGTAAAATTCCGTTAGTATCGAAGATTCCGATATAAAAACCATCTCAAACACAATGTCACGTCTACAGTAATTCCTGTAGTAAATATCGGTGTCTTTTCAAGTAATCGTCTCAAACCTGAAGTTCCATGACAACCCACGGAAAGACAAGAGACTTATAAGTCGGAGAAGAAACCCTTAGTTCAGGTGGTAGTTTAGTCACTCCGATAATTAAAGAAACACAGGATTCGATGACATCGTCGTTCCACCATAGACTCCTTTCATCAATAGTAATACTAAAGTTGAAATGCCATTCCTTTAGTTCACGTTTTCCTCACTTTCCTGAACGAATGTAAGTATTTTTGTTTCTTAACTCGGAAGACTAAAATAAAGGTACAAGAGGACTCCAGACCGAGTTCATTCGTTGATTATTCACAACTAACTTATCGGTGTAGAAAAGTAAAAATTTATTTGTTAATAATCTTTTTTTAAGTTTGTTTGTGTTTTCGTCTATCTTTTTATAGGATACTAGATTACTAAGGTGAGGAGATATATATAGATCTTTCTTCACTTTTCACTTCTTTCGACATTAAGTTTTTCTATGTACGTGAAGTTACAAGTATCGTCGTGATAAATATTATCGCTTCTGTGTCTTCGTTGGATTTACAGGTAGTCGTCTATTTACCAATTTCTTCTACACCATATATATGTGTTACGTTATAATGAGTAGGTATTTTTCTTATTTTATTACGAACGTCGTTATACTTACCTGGATCTCTAATGATATGATTCACTTCGTTCAGTCTATCTCTTTCTATTTGTAGTATACTATAATGAATATACACCTTAGATTTTTTTCTATGTTTACTTGAATAAATGTTTTGTATTTATCTGAGTGTCTATGTCTCTTTTTTGAACTCCAATGGTTTCCCCTTTCCTACTCCCTCCCTATTTCATCCTCAAACCCTAATTTTATATATGTGACAATATTTATTATACCTATCGGTTATTCCTGGATGACATATGGTGTCCCTTAATTTGAGTTATTGTATTGTTGGATGTTACCTTTTCTTAAATTTTATTATATATACATATACATCTATACATAGTTATATTGACTCAGTGAAACGACTTGTGAACTTTGATTGTGTCATGATATTTAGTTGATATAAAGTTATTGTAAAAAATATTTTCTTTTCACTCAGGGGTGTATGGAGAATGGGTTGAAGTTGTTAAAAATTATAAAAAGATTAGTAAAGACAGATAACGGGATAGACAAAAATAAATCTAACAATTTCTTTAAGAGTCTATATCGAGTAAAACGAATATTTATGAACTTATACGTGTTACTAAAAATTCCTTACAAAAATGATATTAGGGGTAAGGACTCGAAGCGTTTGTTTCTAAAAAAATTTAAGGAATAACCATAAATTTAAAAGGACTCAATAGAGTTGTGATAGAAAAACGTCAATAAACAAATTTTACTCTAAGTTTACTCCAGGGATGTGACATGAACGAAAAGTATAGAGGACCTAGAAAACAAGAGACTGTTAGGAGAAGGGAAAACTAAAGTACGGTAACCGAATACTCTCCATAAAATTAAAAATACAGTATGTCTTACCAGGTATAACACTTCAATCGATATGAAGAAGTACCACTGTAAATTGGACAAAAAGATAACTGAGTTTAAATGGTAATTGGTCTCAAATCTAAGAAGTAATCTGAGATTAAACCTAAAAATCCATTTATATAGAGTATTAATACTCTTACTTTATAAAATTGAAGATAGTAGGGGAGAGGTGTGTGAAGAGAAGAACTAAACTAAAAAAGTAGGGAATAAAACAAGACTGAAGCAGCCGACTACCGAAATGGGGAACGGTCTTGTACCATAAAGAAGAAGTGAAGAGGTCATAACCGGAATTATAGCGGTCAGGGGTGATGGCAAAACCGAAAGGGACCGAGACACAACACATCGAAAACAGTGTAGAAAACAAGGTACTTCTTAGAAGACTTCCTAAAAAAGGTCTCAGAATTAAAATTACCTTGTATGTGTCTACGGACTTACAAGTCTGATATATAAATATTACACAAGGAGTCCCTCTATAGTTAAACACAAAATAGACGTAAACAGAGAGTTTGAAACGGGAGACACCTTAAGGTCTTTAAAGAAGTACAGTGGGAGAGGACACGTCATCAGACGGGCCTTTTGAGATAGACGGAATCAGAGGAACTTGAGGGTCGAGATAGAAAAGTTAAGTCACACAGGTGGTCCGAGACATACTTAAAGGGAAAGGACGTGGTACCGGACTTTTGAGAAAGGTCCGTCATTCGACCTACGTTAACATCTCGAGTAGTTTAAAAAGAGGGTAGAAATTCCTTAAAAATAGGAAGGAACAGTCACTATAAGTCACAGAACTTTTAGTTACTCAATAAACAAAACAAACAGAGAACCAATAAAGTTTACACACTCATTTAGATCAGGGACAATTAGGTCTAAATTTCGTTTTCAGATAGTAGATGATATACTTCTAAGAACTTAGTTTGAAACTCCATCATTCCCCTAGATTTAGTTATTTCTTCTACAATGAAATAACGTAAAATTTGGTACCCTTGTCCTGTCGTTCCTATTCTAACATATCGACTTACTTCGTGATCTTAAAAGGAAAGGATAAAACTATTCCAGCACCAACAAAAGGAACACACGACGGACAAAGTCCAAGTACCACCTTAATTCGTGTCGTACCTCCTACATGATGACGTCTGTTGTTGTCACTTCTGGACCCTCTATGACTTATGGTTCTGTCCTTCGATTGACACCCGGTGTTGTGTCCAAGACCTCTGAGATTATGTCCCGAGATACAGAATAGTGGTTTTCCTTACTACTTTACCATAAAGTTTAGTATCGACAAAAGAAGAGATGTCGGGATTGTAAACGAAGACAAAAAAAAAAAAGATGTGTCACTTTTTATACATGTACAATGTTTAGTTATCAATGTATCTAGTACTTTGTACCGTTACTAAAGTAAACAAGACACTGTCACGTTTTATCTGTTATAAAAAACGTAGTCTTCTATTTTAGTGTTTTTTGTTGTTGTTTTTACTTGATGTGTTAATAGTTACCACAAAATTAACGTGGTAGGATAGGTATATTTGAACAAATAAGTAAAGTTGTACCATACAGAGTCTTTGTGAAATGAAAACGAAAGGAGAAAGTTATAAATCCGTAAAAAAGGTCGAATAAACATTGATATATAAAAGATTTGTCGATGTTAATGAACCTTCGTTTTAATCTTCGAAGATTACTTTTTCTTATGAATCTGTTGATCTTGTGTACTCTTTCCTTACATATAAACTTCACTAACTAAAACCTCAGTTTCACTACTTTGAAAACGTCTATTTACTAAACGAGTGTTTTCGTATAACTTCCTTTACCTTCTTTGGACTTTAAGTCTCAACTTTTATAAAAAAAACAACAACCCTTTATCACAAATGATAATTCTTTCAGACGAAGTAAACGTTTCTTTTCGTTACAAAACAACTTTTAATCTTTCCATACTTTCTTTACAAAATATATACTCGAGTGTCTAACTAAAATTGTCAAGACATCCGTCTTTTTGTTATTATAGGTTTTACTACATACATACTTACGTAACAAAGGTAATTGAGTCATCTCGCAGTTAGTTGTTTGTTACTTCGTTTTCACTATACCGACAGTTAAGTACGTTTTACGAAAGTTTCTCGTAGTCTCTAAGAGAAATTTTTCCCTCGTAAAAATAAAAGTAATGCAACCTTTCTACTGACTTTGATTAGATTTATCTCAATATTTTTAAATAGACGTCATTTAGTCTCAAGTAAAATCGAATTAACTCGTCCGTCTTTATGTTATCACGACTATTGTACCCACCTAACAAATTATCAAAAAAGTTTAAAATCCTTCTTTTTCTCTTCTGGAAAAACATACATGACAGCACTAGTGGTAAATCACAATTAAACCTCCTTCAAGATAGTTGTTCGTCTTGAGATTTTGAGACATTTACAATTATTGAGAAACTTTTTGTCATAGTCCGTAGACACTTTTTAATGTCATAAAGTTATATGATATTTGATCTGTTTATATTATATAACTCTTTCGACACACCAAATATTTAATCTAAATTCACTGATAATTGTCTAAGGACTCGGACAGATTTTTACAAATATACTATAACTTTATAACTTTCAATATAGTTTACTTATTATAATGTTTATATGTTCACCAACTATTTAGCTAACCAAACGACTTAAACTAAAGGTTTAACCTCTAGTAAGAAAAAATTTTTTTTTAAATGGTGTACAAATTCATATTTATAATCCTTTTAAGAAAGACTTCTTGAAGTTTTATTTGATATATAAAAAGAAATTTTGACTTTATTAAGACATGTCAAATAGTAGAATCTTTTTACCACTGATAAAGTTTTGTTAGACACCGACCGGTCTCATCCCTAATATGAAAAACTGAAGGGAAAGATTTAGATTTAACGAATTCTAAATCTTCTTTTTCTTAAAAGTTTTTCTTCTAAAGATTTAATAAAGTGTGTCAACAAAGAATGAAGTAGTCTTATAACGTGTTGAGTATAAGTCTAAAGACTTACGAAATTCACCTTACTTTTACATCAAGTTTGTTATTAAACTACACTGATTTTTAAAATATCTGAAATACGTTTATTCTAGTGTATAGAAACTGAGAATATCCATAATACGGTTCAACCGGAGTAGGAACTTGAACTGGAATCACGAGAAACGAAGACTATCGTTAGCACACAACACAACAGAATTGGTTAAAGATGTAACGTCTTACAAGTAAAAGATGAGACACAACGGTAAGTGATGGTATTTCCGTCTTCTTTCTCAGTCACCAGACCTTAACTCTTAATAGTTCATCTTTGACCTTTTGTCAAATAGATCGGACTTTCAGAGAGGTAAGGGTCTCTTTTTTTTAACGTTGTAGTCAAACTTGTCCCTTATATGTCATAAAAAGTTTTGTGTTATTTTTTAAAACGTGGTGTACGAAGTATATAACGGGACTACTTTAAAGGTTGACAATTAATACTCAAATTTCAGAAGACGAAACAAAAACCAAAATACGTTACTACTGAGAAAACCCCTGATATATGACCTTAATTATGAAATAAAATACTTTTGTTACGAAATAATAAGGTCTATTATTTAAATTTTTAAAATCGTTCTTTAACAAGTGTTTCGAGGAACGAATAATCACTAGTAAGTACCTCTTTATACAGAGAGGGACAGATATATTGGTCATCAAGGATAATGGTAAAGTTATTACGATCCGAAAAACGGGATGTTAATTTTATAACCGTCGTCTTCGTAGAAGTTGAAGGTATACGGTAAACGATACAATACCTGACTTAATACAAGGACCTGTTAAATATACAATTTCAGAATTGGGGGTTACCTCGACATAAACTTCTATTCACAGAAATTTCTGTCTTAATTCTAATTTATAACATTACCCACCCCCACCCCCCTTTTAGACTACCCTGACCACAGGAATATTCTTTTCTCTATGATTCCCACACTCACTCATGTACCTCTTTTCTGACATACTCCTGTGTCTCTCTTCCGTCAGAGGATAGTCGGTTTCTTCCCTCCGGAGTCCTCTTTGGTTTGTACGGTTGTGGAAGTGGAAACTGAAGATTGGATATCTTGACGCTCTTTAATTTAAAGATATCAAATTCGTAGGAACAACAAATCAACGATTCAACACAAGTTGAGAAACACTGGGGTACCGGGTGGTCCGATGAGTCCCTCGGACAGGTACCCTAAAAGGTCCGTTCTTATGACCTCACCCAATGGTAAAAGAAGAGGTCCCCTAGACGGACTAGGTCCCTAGCTTGAGACCAGAGGATGTAACCTCCATCTAAGAAAAGGTGACTCAGTGACCCCTTCGGCATCAGACACAATAAAACAGTATCATCGGGATCGTCTGATTACGTACAGAGGGTTGTTGACGATGGTATAAAAGACAATTGACCTGAAGAAAGATAGTATAGAATAACTAAGTGAAACGACATGTCGTTTTTACTTGCTTACGTTGTAACATTTCGTTAATATAAGGTTATTATTTGAAAAATGTCCTTATCTTCCTCGTATGAAGTTGTATTATTTTCGATATATACTGTTTGGGTAATAGGAGTTTACCACTTTTGTAGTAGGAGTTACCACTTTTTAACTTTCGTAAAAGGGATTTTAGTCCTTATTCTGTTCCCACGGGTGTGAGTGGTGATGATAAGTTGTATCAAAATCTTCAAACCCCGTATCTTTAGTTCGTCTTTTTCTTTATTTTCCTTAGGTCTAACCTTTTCTTCTTCATTTTGAGAGTGACAAACGTCTACTGTACTATAAGATGTATCTTTTGGGATTTCTGAGGTGGTCTTTTAATGATCTCGATTAGTTACTTGTATCATTTCAACGTTCTATATTTTAATTGTGTGTCTTTAGGGAACTTAAAGATATGTGATTGTTACTCTTTTGTCGTTCTCTTTAATTCCTTTGTTAAGGTAAGTGATAACGTTACTTTTCTTACTTTATGAATCCTTATATAGATGGATTTCTTTGTTTTCTGGATATATATCTTTTGATATTTTGTGACCACTTTCTTTAGTTTCTCCTTTGTTTATCTACCTCATTATATAGTACAAGTACCTAGTCTTCTTAGTCATATCACTTTTACTCATATGATGGGTTCCGTTAGATGTCTAAGTTACGTTAGGGATAGTTCGATGGTTACCATAAAAAGTCTCTTGATCTTGTTTATTAAAGTGTTAAACATATCTTTATGTTTTTTGGAACTTATCGGTTTCGTTAGAACTCTTTCTTCTTACCTTGACCTCCTTAGTTGGACGGACTGAAGTC
The DNA here is from genome assembly GCA_006410555.1 of Capra ibex. Classification (NCBI taxonomy): domain Eukaryota; kingdom Metazoa; phylum Chordata; class Mammalia; order Artiodactyla; family Bovidae; genus Capra; species Capra ibex. The sequence continues at coordinate 26,137,898 of SJYO01048061.1, read as the reverse complement.
AGAGATGATGTTTCGGTGTCAGTAGTTCTGTCGTACCATGACCGTGTTTCTGTCTTTATATCTAGTTACCTTGTTTTATCTTTCGGGTCTCTATTTAGGTGTGTGGAGAAGGGACGACCAAGTCTACTATTTCGTAGACGGACGTCACGGATGGTACACCCTCTGGACCCAAGTTAGGGACCCAACCCTTCTAGAGGACCTCTTCCTTTACCGTTGGGTGAGGTCATAAGAACGGACCTTTTGGGGTACCTAACACCTTGGACCATCCGATGTCAGGAAACCCAGAGTTTCTCAGACTGTACTGACTCGTTGAAGTGAAAAGTCAAAGTGAAAGTACCTGTGGAATAGAAACTGTTTCCTCCGTTCGTATATGTTATCTCTTTTCTGTTAGAGAAATTGTTCACCACGACCCTTTTGACCAGTTGGTGAACATTTTCTTACTTTGATCTTGTGAAAGATTGTGATATGTGTTTTTATTTGAGTTTTAACTAATTTCTAGATTTGCATTCTGGTCTTTGATAATTTGAGGATCTCCTTTTGTATACGTTTTGTGAGAGGCTGTATTTGGTGTCGTCCTAGGAAACCTTTATTTCGTTTTTATTTGTTTACCCTGGATTAATTTTAGTTTTCGAAGACGTGTTGTTTCCTTTGAGTCTCGTTCCACTTTTCTGTCGGAAGACTTACCCTCTTTTATTATGGTTTGTTTCGTTGACTGTTTGTTAATTAGAGTTTTTATATGTTCATTGAGGACGTTGAGTTAAGGTCTTTTTATTTACTGGGTTAGTTTTTCACCCGGTCTCTTGATTTGTCTGTAAAGGGGTTCCTTCTGTATGTCTACTGATTGTTTGTGTACTTTTCTACGAGTTGTAGTGAGTAATAGTCTCTTTACGTCTAGTTTTGGTGTTACTCCATGGTAAAGTACGGTGAGTCTTACCGACGAGAGGTTTTCAGATGTTCGTTATTTACGACCTCTCCCATACCTCTTTTCCCTTGGGAGAATGTGACAACTACCCTTACGTTTGATCATGTCGGTGATATCTGTCGTCACACCTCTAAGGAATTTTTTGACCTTTATCTTGACGGTATACTGGGTCGTTAGGGTGACGACCCGTATGTGTGGCTCCTTTGCTCTTTCTCTCTCCACATGGGGTTACACGTAGTGTCGTGATAAATATTATCGGTCCTGTACCTTCGTTGAATCTACAAGTAGTCGTCTACTTACCTATTCTTTCGACACCATGTATATGTATTACCTCATAATGAGTCGGTAATTTTTATTATATAAACGTAGTCAAGATTGCTCCACCTACTTTGACCTCGGATAATATGTCACACTTCATTCGGTCTTTCTTTTTGTGGTTATGTCATATGATCACGTATATATACCTTAAATCTTTCTACCATTACTATTGGGACATACACTCTGTCGTTTTCTCTGTGTCTACATATCTTGTCAGAAAACCTGAGACACCCTCTCCCGCTCCCGTCCTACTATACCCTATAACCGTAACTTTGTACATTTAATAGTATACACTTTACTTAACGGTCAGGTCCAAGTTACGTACTATGTCCCACGAGTCTCGACCACGTGACCCTACTGGGTCTCCCTACCATACCCTTCCCTCCACCCTCCCCACAAGTCCTACCCCTTGTGTACATGTGGGTACCTCCTAAGTTCAGTTACATACCGTTTTGGTTATGTTATAACATTTCATTTTATTTATGTTTTTTTATTAAAAAATTATTTTTTCTTATACAACCCTCTTTATGAAGAATAAGTACTATTATTTATATGAGTTCACATTTTACCCTTATGTATTTGGTTTGTTTCATCCGACAAGGATTTGAATTATTAAAACAGAGTTCAACCCATTTAATATTAACAAAATTTTAACTTGAAGAAGTTAATGGATAAAATAAAAGAATTGGTCCATGATGTCTTAGTATTAGATAAAATTTCCTGACGTAAAGGGGTTGTGTACCCAATTTAAGTGTTCAACAGAATCTACAGAGTACGTATTTTTGATGGTTTTCACTATAACAAGTGAGAATACAGAGGTCGTTATATAAAGTTCGTCAAAGGAAACCATAAGAATATACTAAACAATAAACAATCGGTCAGTCTATTTAGAGTTAAGAGAGACACAGATACATCAAAGTAAAGTATCGTGTTTCCATATTTATTTCCTTTCTTACCAATTTTTATATATCATGTGTTCTCTCTTCGATGTCTTTATTGGAAGGATTAGAGTGACTACGGTGAGTTAAGGTAAGGGGATTTAAACCAGGGTCTCATCCAATGAGACTAGATTTACAGTAAAGGAATGAATTACTCTCAACAGTTCTATCCCAAAAAATAATTTACAAGGAAAACACACTTCTAAACCAATCCGGAAAGTCAAGTCAAGTCAAGTCAGCGAATCAGTCCAGGCCGAGAAACGCTTGGGTACTTGACGTCGTACGGTCCGGAGGAACAGGTAATGGTTGAGGACTTTAAATGAGTTTCAGTACAGGTAAGTCAACCACTACGGTAGGTTGGTAGAGTAGGAGATTACAGGGGAAGAGGAGGAGGGTAGTTAGAAAGGGTTGTAGTCCCAGAAAAGTTTACTCAGTCGAGAAACGTAGTCCACCCGTTTCATGACCTCAACGTGGAAGTTGTAGTCGGTGAGGTTACATGTGAGTCCTGACTAGAGTAAATCCTTACTGACCAACCTAGAAAAACGTTAGGTTCCCTGAGAGTTCTCAGAAGAGGTAGTAGTGTCAAGTTTTCGTAATTAAGAATCCACGAGTCGAAAGAAATATCAGGCTGAGATTGTAGGTATGTACTGATAACGTTTTTGGTATCGGAACTGGAAACAACCGTTTCATTACAGAGACGAAAAATTGTAAGACAGAGTCAACTAGTATTGAAAAGAAGGTTCCTCTTTCGTAAAAACTTAAAGTACCGACGTTAGTCGTAGACGTCACTAAAATCTCGGGTTTTTCTATTTCAGTCGGTGACAAAGGTGACAAAGGAGTAGATAAACGGTACTTAACTACGCTGGTCTACCGTACTAGAAGCAAAAGACTTACAACTCGAAATTCGGTTGAAAAAGTGAGAGGAGAAAGTGAAAGTAGTTCTCCGATAGATCAAGAAGTGAAAGACAGTAGTCCCACCACAGTAGACGTATAGACTCCAATAACAATAGAGAGGGTCGTTAGAACTAAGGTCGAACACTAAAAAGGTCGGGTCGCAAAGAGTACTACATGAGACGTATATTCAATTTATTCGTCCCACTGTATATGTCGGAACTACATGAGGAAAAGGATAAACCTTGGTCAGACAACAAGGTACAGTCAAGACAACGAAGGACTGGACGTATGTCCAAAGAGTTCTCCGTCCAACCCACCAGACCATAAGGATAGAGTAAGTCTTAAAAGGTCAAAGAACACTAGGTGTGTCAGTTTCCGAAACCGTATCAGTCATTCGGTCTTTATCTACAAAAAGACCTTTAGAGAACGAAAAAACTACTAAGTTACCTACAACCGTTAAACTAGAGACCAAGGAGACGGAAAAGATTTTGGTCGAACTTGTAGTCCTTCAAGTGTCAAGTACATAACGACTTCGGACCGAACCTCTTAAAATTCGTAATGAAATGATCACACACTCTACTCACGTTAACACACCAATTACCTCGTAAGAAACCGTAACGGAAAGAAACTCTAACCTTACTTTTGACTGGAAAAGGTTAGGACACTGGGGACGACTCAAAAGGTTTAAACGACCGTAAAACTCCCGTCGTGAAAGTGTCGTAGCACAAAATCCTAAACTTCATCGAGTTGACCTTAAGGTAGTGGAGGTGATGGAAACAAGTATCAGTACGAAGGATTCCGGGTGAACTGAAGTGTAAGGTTCTACAGACCGAGATCTACTCGCTAGTATAGTAACACTAATAGACCCAGTGTTTCTAGAAAAAACATGTCAAGAAGACACATAAGATCGGTGGAGAAGAATTATAGAAGACGAAGACAATCCAGGTATGGTAAAAACAAGAAATAAGTCGGGTAGAAACGGAATGGGAGGTTATATTAGAACAAGATCTCGTCCCTCCTTTATGTAGTTCCAACATATAACATTGGAACGAATAAATTGTATATACGTCTTAACAACAACAACAAGTCAACGAGTCAGTACAGGATGAGAAACACTAGGGTACCTGACATCGTGCGGTCCGAAGGCACAAGAAGTGGTACAGGAACTCGAACGTGTTTGAGTACAGGTAACTGAGTCACTACGTTAGGTTGGTATAAGAGAGAGTAGGGGAAGAAGAGGACGGAAGTTAGAAAGGGTCGTAGTCTTAGAAAGGACAACTCAACTGAGATGAGTCGTCCACCAGTTTCATAACCTCGAAGTCGTAGTCGGGAGGGTTACTTACAAGTCCTAACTAAAGGAAATCCTAAATGACCAAACTAGAGGAACGTCAGGTTCTCTCAAAGTTCGTTGAAGAGGTGGTGGTATCAAGTTTTCGTAGTTAAGAAGACACGAGGCGGAAGAAATTCCAAGTTGAGAGTGTAAGTATGTACCAATGACCTTTTAGGTATCGATACTGATATACCTGGAAACATCCCTTTCATTACAGAGACGAAAAATTATACGACAGATTTAAACAGTATTGTATACGTCTCAGGAAGTACGCTTTACGGTGCGACCTACTGAATGTTTGACCTTAATTCTAACGACTCTCTTTATAGATATTGGAGTCTATACTTTTACTATGGTAAAATTCCCGTGTTTAACGTCCCCTTGATTTCTCGAAAAAGTACTCCCAATTTCCCCTCTCACTTTTTCAACCGAATTTTGAGTTGTAAGTTTTTTGATTCTAGTACCGTAGACTAGGGTAGTGAAGTTCCGTTCATATACCTCTTTTGCACTTTTGTCACTGTCTAAAATAAAAGAACCCTAAGTTTTGGTGACGCTGTCACTGACGTCGATACTATCATCTTCCACGAACGATTATAGTATAACGATTATAACCTTCTTTTCGATACTGTTTGGGTTAATCATATAATTTTCGTCTCTGTAGTGAAACGATTGTTTCCAGGTACACCTACACTCAACTTGGTCTTTCTTCTGACTCACGTTTTCTTGACTACCGAAGGTTGACACTACGACCTCTTCGAAGAACTCTCAGGGAAACTGTCGTTCCTCTAGTTTCGTCAGTTAGGATTTTCTTTAGTTGGGACTTATAAGTATCCTTCCTGACTACGACTTCGACTTCGCGGAGATAAAACCGGTGGACTACGTTGCTCGACTGAGTGACTTTTTTTGGGACTACAACCCCTTCTAACTCACGTCTTCTTCCTTCACCGTCTTCTACTCTACGAACCTACCGTAGTGGTTGAGTTTCCTGTACTCAGACTTGTTTGAGGTCCTCTGTCACTTCCTGTCCCTTCGGACCGTATAACAACAAGTACCCTAGTGTTTCTCAGTCTATGCTGAATCCCTGACTTATTGTCGTTGTTGATCTCGTCTTCAACTGTTTGACGGTACGTTGGATATAGATAGGACGACAGACAAAAGAATTTCTCCCAAATTAACCTAGTGTTGACTCGGTAAGGAAAAACAAAACATATACTGACGAAAGAGTCATATTCTCGTCTCAACTTATTTCCGTTGTCTCTGAACCCGGGGTGTTTCAGATTTTATACATGAGATACCGGGAGTTTTATTGAAACGTCGGGGGACAGGTCACGATGGATACCCCTAATTTTTTCTCAACCTATTTGTCCTAACTCAGAATCCAGTAGTAAGTTCTTTTTTCCGATCTATTGTAAACGTCTATTGAAGTTATCGTACGATGATCTGACGTAGACTCATACGTCCCGGACGAAGAGGAACCGGAAAAATACGGTTATAAGAGTATAATCACCATCTCCAAATCAAGGAATCTTGTGGGTCAAACGTCTCTCCCGAAATTAAAATTAAAAATAATCGAATTCCTAAATCAGAGTACTCTCTCATTCTCTAGTAATTGTTGGACGGTAATTTCATTAAACTCGAGAATAACTATCACGAAAAATCGAGTTTAGACGTAGATTATGTCTGTCGTACTTATGGGTTTGGATTTATTCGTACTAAGATTATAAAAAAGGAAGTGTTTTACTATCCTAGTATTGTTGTATAAAACTTTTTAAGTAGAAAAATGGATCCGATTGTAAACGAGGGTGAAACAATGGGACGTCCTCTGTGTATCAGTTTCCTTTAAAATTCTTCGAAGAAGTCAAGTCAAGTCAAGTCAGCGAGTCAGCACAGGTTGAGAAACGTTGGGGTAATTGACGTCGTGTGGTCCGGAGGGACAGGTAGTGGTAGAGGGCCTCAAGTGAGTCTAAGTGCAGGTAACTCAGTCACTACGGTAGGTCGGTAGAGTAGGAGACAGCAGGGGAAGAGGAGGACGGGGGTTAGGGAGGGTCGTAGTCTCAGAAAGGGTTACTCAGTTGAGAAATGTACTCCACCGGTTTCATGACCTCAACGTCGAAGTCGTAGTAAGGAAGGTTTCTTTAGGGTCCCGACTAGAGGAAGTCTTACCTGACCAACCTAGAGAAACGTCAGGTTCCCTGAGAGTTCTCAGAAGAGGTTGTGGTGTCAAGTTTTCGTAGTTAAGAAGCCACGAGTCGGAAGAAGTGTCAGGTTGAGAGTGTAGGTATGTACTGATGACCTTTTTGGTATCGGAACTGATCTACCTGGAATCAACCGTTTATCTTTGGATGATTTATTTGACTTATATCCTCTCACCAATCATCCGGTCCTTCCTTCGGTTCTGAAAGACTATATTCTTCTTAATTCGGTATAAGTTTACTCGAACTCGAGATACATAAAAAAAGGATGATGGACGTTACGATCGGAGGAAAAGCACAGACTTTGTAATTAAAACGTATGGTATTTCAAATCCTTTTTTTAGACGTATTTCACTTCCCGTGACTCGTACTTAAGTATTTTATTATACTTTTAGAGGATAGGAATGGTTCACGTTTTTAGATATCGTCAGTACGTCTCGATTTATTACTCGATGTTTAACCGTTAGGTTTGACAATTGAGTCAGATGGTTTTGACTGAATTGAGACCTCAAACAAAGCATCATAGAAAACCACACTAACAAAAAATGGACGAATTTGAATTTACACTCACGTACGAATCAACAACACCGGTTGAAAAACACTGGGATACCTGACATCGGACGCTCCGAGGAGACCGGTACCCTAAAAGATCCATTCTTATGACCTCGTCCAACGATAAAACAATAGGTCCTCTAGAAAGGTTGGGTCCCTAACTAGGGTACAGAGGACGTAGTGAACGTAATCGTCCGTCTAAGAAATGGTGGCTCGGTGGACTCTTCCAGGATTTGAATTTGTGAATGATTATTTAGACATCATTAACTTCCTACCATCATCACCACCGTATTAAAGATTTAGGTATATTTAACATGGTTTTTTGACTGTCGGTAATCCTATTGTTTTAACTTTTGGATCTCAGTCGTACATGTTGTTTCAATTCGTTTACATACTGACGTTTGAGGTTTAGACTAACCTACCTTTACTTGAAAACTGTCATTGTTTTGAGTGTTCCTTAGTCTTTCACTCTCCTTTTCAGTTTCTTTTTCGTTGTATTAATGTCGGTGACACTTTGGTTTCCACGACAAAAGTATTTTTGATGTGTGATCTTCGGAATCACCCGGTTAGTCTCTTCTCGTTGTCTGACTCTCTCACCACCTGTCGGTAGTCAAGTCTCCAGTCTCTCGTGACTTCAATAGACCCGAGGACTTTACGTCCTTTGTTTGAGTTCGAGAGAAAACCCTATTTAGGGATACGTTTCTTTGACGATTTGTCCTATTAAAGATGAGACGTCATTAACGTTTTTCAGATGGTCTCCTTATGGTTCCTTTTTGTTCACCACAATGGATTTTAACCCTCCACTCTTTCGGTCGTATCAAGTCTTTAATATCTCAGTAGTAAAATAACGGACACTAATATAGTCTTCTCTTTAGAATTTCAACATTCCGATCCTTTTGATAAGACCAAGTCAAAGGAGGATTTTAATGGTTCTTATTAATAAAGTTGATTTTTCTTGTTTCCGTTTATAAGGACGACTCAGGGTATGTTTTAATGTAACCCTATTTTCTTTAATTCTTCGTCTTATCAGTATGATATCTTTACTTCCGTTAGACTTTTTTTATGGGTAATCGACCACTTTTGTTATTAACTTATAAATTGTTTAGTAATTTTCGTTCAATTTTATCATTCTTATCTATTTTCTTATTGTATTACATTCCTTATTGACTTGATCTTTGTTTGAGTTTATAAATTCCATTTATTTCTTTTCTTTCTAAACTTTTCTCTTCCAATGGACTTCTATCCCGGATTCTGTCTCTAGACGTACATACACTAAGATAACGGTTACACAAGAAGTCTTCTTTGTTTTAAAAACTCCCTCACTCCCCTCGATCCATCCTTTCCTCTGTTTAGACTCTCTCCTACACCAGAGTCAAGTCTGGAACCAGACCAGATTCCACACGTTCTACTACTCTTGGTTTCTCCTATATACGTGTCATCTTAACAAAGAGGGTCATCCGTTCTTCAGATTAGAAAGTACGGGGTGTAGTCTGTCAGTACTAAACGAACAGTAAAGGGTTCTTCCTACACTAGAGTGTCGTTCTACCCGGGTAGTCGATACTTGAGAGTAGATCTCTTTTATTGTGAACACTCAAAAGTCATCCGTTGTAAGTGTCGTCGTTTCCTTACCCATATAGTCGAAGAATTTCTGTAGAGGACAGAGGGAATTACAATCAAAATTCCTTTCTTATAGTGTAAATAATAAAAAAATGTCGTTGTGAAATAAGGTCTTCTGTTACCTTCCTATATAAATTCTATAAGGTTTCCTTCTTTTATTTAAAATATCGGTCTGTTTTACAAGAAGTTTAAGTTTCTGAGGATTCTTTCACTACTTGTATTTCTTTAAATCGCTTGTAACAAGGTCACTCATAAAGTATCATATAGATGAGTTCGTACTTAAGGTGATTTGGGTTTACTGACCTCTTTATAGTTATAATATGTGTATACCGTTCTAATTTTCTACCACTGTCCCTTCTTCATAATATCTATTATCATACTACGTTTTGGCCTCTTCCGTTACCGTGGGGTGAGGCCATGAGAACGGACCTTTTAGGGTGCCCGTCTCCTCGGACCACCCGACGTCAGGTGCCCCATCGTTTCCAACCTGTGCTGACTCGATGAAGTGAAAGTGAAAAGTGAAAGTACGTGACCTCTTCCTTTACCGCTGGGTGAGGTCACAAGAACAGACCTCTTAGGGTCCCTGCCACCTCGGGCCACCCGACGGTAGATACCCCAGCGTGTCTCAGCCTGTACTGACGTCGCTGAACGTCGTCGTCGTCGTCGTCCCACGTTTTGTCTAGGGACCAAACACACAATACACGAGTCAGCAAAGACTGATAAACTCTAGGGCACCTGACATCGGACGGACGGTCCGAGGAGACGGGTACCTTTAAAGGTCCGTCCTTATGACCTCACCCAACGATAAAGGATGAGACCCACTAGAAGGAGTGGATCCCTAGCTTGGGTACAGAGGACGCAACCATCCGCCTAAGAAATAATGGCACGGATGACCCTTTTACATGTCATTTTGTCAGACCTTAGTTCTCTTTCATACCTTTTTTGTTAACGTGTTTAATCCTAAGAATTTGTACAATAAAATTTCTTCCTTCTAACTCCTTTATTTTGTAATGAAGGATTATTTTTACCCTGAAGGGTCCACCGTGACCACCATTTGATGGTCGGACGGTTCCGGACCCTGTATTCTCTGTGCCCAAGCTGGAGACCCAGTCCTTCTAGGGGACCTCCTCCCGTCCGTTAGGTGAGGTCATAGGAACGGACCTCTTAGAGTACCTGTCTCCTCGGACCGCCCGATATCAGATAGGAAGGAAGACCTATAAACCTTAAACAGAAAGAACGTCGGAAACCGACGATTACAGAGATGTGTCAAAACTTTATAATAAATATAAAAGTCCAGACTATTGGATATCTAGTTTAAAGACAGACTTATTTGTTCACCAGTCAGTTACTTAACCCGGTCAAAATGTAAAGTTGTGGAACATACGGACTCGGAAGGTGAGGAACATCTAGTTAAACCTCCTTAGACGACACATGCAATTTGAAGAATGGGTCAAAAATTTAGACAGAACGGAAAATAAGAAAACACTGGAAAGATCCGAGAGGAGGTACATACACATATCAAAAGGGTGGGCAGTCTACATACTTCTCGAATAGAGTCGTGAAAGTAACGAGGGAGTAAAAGTACTATAGAACCCTGGTACTGTTGTTGATCGTTTCGCCATTCAAAGGGGGTACATAAAGTATTGTTTAGGTGGCATAAATCAACAGTTTCGGACCCGAGGTTTATATCGGAGAAGAGGGGCCGTGGTTTAAACAACGAAAAGTACCGGCGTGAGTGTAACGTTTCGATGTCAAGAGTGTTTGGTTGTGATTCGACCAAAAGAGTAGAGAATGTCTCTACTCTCGTCGACGTCCGTTCTTGTGTGTGAGGACGACAAGAATACGTTTCGGAATCGTCAATAATTTCTGACTTACGGAGAGTTAAATAGACGTAAAGTAAATAAGGGTGTCGAAGTTTAAGAACGAAAACTTTTAAATAAGTCAAAATATGATAAAAAAAACAAATAAAAAGTTTTTACTAAACGTTTAGGGAAATAAGACGGTATTAGTCTTAAGGAGTCAAAAAATTTTAAATAAAAATACACACTATTATATTTTCACACCCGTACTAAAATTTCAGAAATAGACGTACTCTGTTTATAACTGTACAAATACTATTTTAATATACTCCGATTTTAAACGAAATTTTATTAAACATAGAGTTTCTTATCGACCTCTTTGTCTACTTTGTTCTGACCTACACTCGATTATTTACATCTTCGTCCCATTGTCCATTGCTCTAAGTAGTGTCAAAAGAGATCAAAACACATATAAACTTGAATAAGTATTTTTAAGAAATTAATCGCTTTTATTAATTTGCGAACTTTAGGATAATGAATACACTTCGTAGTCCTTATCTTGGTCTGTTTATTTGGAACAAGACAACGTCACATAATATTACTTTCTGATGTGACTATTAAAGAGAAGAGTCTAATTAAGTTTGAGGAAAGTTTACGTTCGATAGTCGGATGACTCTGACGCTATCTCTACTCATAGTATAGATATAAACGAAAAAAGAAATAGTTTTTGATATTTTATTTTTGATATCGAAATGTAAATAGTTCACGAATGAAAATAGTCTATGACATAAAGTGCAAACCGTATGGAACGGTTTTCAGTCACGAACCACAAGTCTTAAGACTATCTGTACACCGATGAAGGACGAGAAGACAGAGTACTTCAAATCTCCCCCCCTTTTTTCATCGTCTTTTAATTTTTATTATTTAAACTAGTTTTAACACTTCTTTCTCAAGTTCGTATCGGGTTGTAGTGACGACACAAGGGTTCTTCTTAGAACGCGAAACATACCTTTCACCACCATTTGAGTGTCTACTGTATCTTACGTCTCTCGGTGTCGTGTCCGTCGTGTGCATACGGAGACACAACGCACGTACGAGTCAACGAGTCAACTGAGATGTCTGGGGTACCTAACATCGGGTGGTCCGAGGAGACAGACACCCTAAAAGGTCCGTTCTTACGACCTCGTCCAACAGTAAAGGAGGATGTCCCCTGGAAGGGTGAGTCTCTAGTTTGGTACAGAGGACGCAACCGTCTACCTAAGAAATGGTGACTCCGTGGACCCTTCGTGTTCAGAGTCATAATCCGTATACATTTGAGAAGAATTTTACCGAATCGATACGTACGGAGTCACTGGTACTCCGTCCGGGGGTCAAAAAACACAAGTCTGGGGTGTCCCGTTCTCGATCTCAGATTCACCCTAAGTACCTCGGTACGACAGACGGACCCGTCCCTATACCTAGGTAATCGGTACCCGTAGATAACGTAACGTTCCCCAACTAAGACATACACGAGAAAGGAGACCAATACTCATTTATGACATGATAAAGTCAAACGACATGTACAAAAGACAAGAATCGTTGGGACGGAACACGTGACCACAGAAGGGACCCACCATAAATGGACGGAAAACTAGGACCGGAGTGAGTACAGTATCAGATAAGACACTATCGGACTAGTGGATCACTTTGTTGTTAGAATGTGACAAATAGAAACCATAGTCAATTCCTACGTAACCTTTTCAAACTTGACGATATCTGACTTCTCTCCACTTATTCCATTTCTTTTGTAAGATTATAGTGATCTCATCTTCAGGTCCCAAACAACGTTGAGGGGTCCTCAGGGAAAAAGACCTAAATCCCCTCAGAAGGTTTTACGAAGGGAGTATCGAGTCAACCATTTCTTAGGAGGACGTTACTTCCTCTGGGACCAAACTAAGGACCCAACCCTTCTAGGGGAGTTCTTCCCTTTCCGATGTGTTAGGTCATAAGAACCCGAAGGGAACACCGAGTCGACCATTTCTTCGACGGACGTTATACCCTCTCGACCCAAACTAGGGACCTAACCCTTCTAGGGGACCTCTTCCCTTTCCGATGGGTGAAGTCATAGGACCGGACTTCTTAAGGTACCAGATATGTCAGGTACCCCAGCGTTTCTCAGCCGCCTGACTCGCTGAAAGTGAAAGGTTTTACGTTAGTCCCGGGATCTCTTTTTAAATGTCTATTTATGTCCAGGAGTCCAGAAAGGTCCATCGCGATCACCATTTCTTGGGTAGACACTCATGTCCTATGTGTTCTCTGCACCTAAACTAGTGACCCAACCCTTCTAGGGGACCTCTTTCTGAACCGTTGGGTAAGGTCATAAGAACGGACCCTTTAGGATACCTGTCTCCTCGGACCACCCGACGTCAGGTATCTCAGAGTGTCTCAACCTGGGTTGACTTCGCTGAATCGTACGTACGTAAGTATCCAGGAGTTCCAGATTGAAACCGAGTGAGATGTACAAATCGAATTAGAACTCTTTAAAGAGGACGTTATGTTCAGTACCATAGGACCCATACTACATCTGTAACGAACAGTTCCTTTGTTACTCAACAATCGACCCGTGACCCGAAAGTAGTGGATGTAACCCTATCGGTTTCTTACTCCCCTAGTCGAGAATACTGACGACTAAGTTAAAAGTGTAAATAGTCTTTCCTAAGACGAGATAGTTTCAAGATTTAAAGAATGTCACCGAAACCTTTATCTGTAGAAACTTTCGGAGAAAGAGACGACTGTGTCTAGTACTCAGTAGTCAGATATACTCCTGTATGACAGTAGAAGTACACTTATAAAACTGAACTGAATGTTAAACTGTCGATTACATAGTACCTCAGTAAAGTTGTAATAATGAGACGAGTATGTCTGTACCTTTGAACAGGTGTTTCATGAGTCAACCCACTCCTATGAGGGGACAATGGAAGAACATTGGGTTCTTCTAGGAAGATTTTTTAGTACAGACTCTCGTACGACACTTATCTGTTTACTCCGTCCTTTTCCTGATCTGAGTAAACTAGTCCCTGTGATCTTTAGTTTAGAAAAGGGGCATTCTACTGACGAACACAGTATAAAGTGTCTTACTTGTCTATAAAAGGTTATCGGAACTTTTGACTAGTACACTTAAGACCTGAAGTCTACTCTTTGTGTCTCCCTTCGTTTATCTTTAGTTTGGGTGATTTTAAGGGGTTATTTATGTGTTGGAAGACGTAACTAATTGGACCGGTGAACTGGGTGACTTTAGAATAATAGGAAAAAGAAAAGAAATCACCATCTTCTCCTAAATAAAATTTAGGAAATTTAATATAGGAAGAATGGATTCGAAGACTTAAACTCTAAGTCATTAGAAATGAGAAACTTTTCCTCTAGTAAAACAAAAACGAACATATTAGTAGGGTTGAGGACGTAGTAACTGATTCTGGTCGACTTTTAAAACCACAATACAGAGTAAAAAACCACATGTAAAACCTAATCGTCTACAACAGACTCTCTTTACTCTCCCCAGTATCGTTACACTTTGGTAAAAGAAACGTATGACGTTTATCAGTAGTAATGAATTTTCTAAGTTCTTCCGACCTACCTCACTTCATTCGGTCTTTCTTTTTGTGGTTATGTCATATGATTGTGTATATATGCCTTAAATCTTTTTACCATTGCTATTGGGACATACGTTCTGGTGTTTTCTCTGTGTCTATCTATCTTGTCAGAAAACCTGAGACACCCTCTCCCTCTCCCACCCTACTAAACCCTCTTACCGTAACTCTGCACATATTATAGTATACACTTTGCTTAGTGGTCTGGTCCGACCTACGTACTATGTCCTACGAACCCCGACCACGTGACCCTACTGGGTCTCCCTACCATACCCCTCCCTCCACCCTCGCCCCATGTCCTACCCCTTGTGCACATGCGGGCACCGCCTAAGTACAACTATATACCGTTTTGGTTATGTTATAACATTTCATTAATCGGAGGTTAATTTTATTTATTTAAATGTAAAATTTTTTTCCGACCTACTACCTTGAAACGGAAAATTCGAGACAACAAAAGTATTATCATCGTATTCTTAAAGTAAACCCTCATTTTCCTAGACGGCCATGTTCATATGGTGCATAATGGAAGTCTCAAATGAAACTCGATAAACTAAATTACGTGGTTTTACAAAAAAACTCAGAAACGAGTTCGTTGTGTAGGTAATCGGTGAACTATATGAACTAGGGCGATGAGACCATAGTAAAAAAAAAGGGTATCGTAAATAACGGAAAATTTTTGACATATCAAATGTGACTGAAAGCAATATTACAAACAGTAAATAAAAGACGATGAGACGGTCCTACATTTACAGTATATTCGTTCCTATAAACACACAAAATGAGAGACTATATGGTATTCAGGTGTTTTTTATTCAGTCCGTGCATCAACCATAATTTTTTATAATAAAATTAATAACTTTCGTAGGTACTGTGATTGTCGTGTTTCCACTGAAAGACAACGAGGTCTCAACTAACCAAAATGTGTTATTTATAGATTTTGGGTGGTTTAAAACTTCAGATCAATCAGATTAAAGGAATCAGGAAGACTTATTACGATTGAGTAAGTCTCGTACACATTAATTATACCGAATATATGATCTATTTAAAACGAAGACCCTGAGGAATTGAACAGGAAAGAAATCACTTGAATTGGTAAAAATTAAGAAAAAGTTCAGGTTCTTTTTTTAAAGATTTACTCTTAGTAAATACTTAAAAAGGGTTAAAATGTAAGACAATGTAGACTCTTGAATTTTTAATATAAGTACAAAAACACAGACACACAAAATGTTGGATTAGAGACTATTTTCCTTTTTCTCAAGGAATAATCTTCTTTATGATGTATAATCTACAAAATATAATTCATACTTTTCTTTCACTTTCAACGAGTCAGGACATGTTGAGAAACTTTGGGTGACTACTGTGTAAGGTACCTTAAGAGGTCCGGTTTTATGACCTCACCCATCGATAAGAGAAGAGGTGCCTTAGAAAGGTTGGGTCCCTAGTTTGGGTCCAGAATGTATAACGTCCGTCTAAGAAATGGTCGACTCGGTGGTCCCTTCGGTATGTAATCAATGTGTTTGTGACATAGTAAGACAAAAGGACCATTCTAGACCAACAGAAAGAGTCGTGAAACCTCCGACTAAGTCCTTTGTCGTCACCATCGGATGACGATATTAGATGAGATATTAGAGTAAGACCAAACTAAGTTTAAGAGATTCAGAAATTATAGTCAGAGATTACCGAACAAAAAGGGGTTTTATTAAATCTGAGATAGAAGTTTTGACAGAGTTATTGCAACCCTATAGGTGTCGTAGCACCATGTGTACACGAATGTTTGTTTAGACGGGAACAAGAGACTGATACCGGACGACGAATTCTATGGAACAGTGACAAAGGACCACTTCGAACAGTGATAACGGGTGATACGTAGGGATTCGACACAGTACCATACATCCCTCCTTCTTTCACTTGTCGAGAAAACTTTTTGTTCCACAGTACATTCTTAACTTAGCGGTCAGGTACAGACTGCATCCCGCGTCGTACGAACCCCGACCACGTACCCCTACTGGGTCTCTCTACAACACCCCTCCCTCCACCCTCCCCCCAAGTACAAACCCTTGCGTACATTCTTAATTTCTAAAATTTTAAATTTTTTATTTTTTTTTAAATTTTTTTTTTTTTTGTTCCACCTTAAAATGAACCAGGGTTTCGGAGGTCTTCGAAATTACTTGTGTCGACCAAATTTTTCGTTAGACAGTACAATCGCACCCTAATGTCCCATTGTCGTTCAGAGCGACTCAGTGGAGGTAGAAAGAGTAGATAGAAAACANCCAACAGAAAGAGTCGTGAAACCTCCGACTAAGTCCTTTGTCGTCACCATCGGATGGCGATATTAGATGAGATATTAGAGTAGGACCAAACTAAGTTTAAGAGATTCAGAAATTATAGTCAGAGATTACCGAAGAAAAAGGGGTTTTATTAAATCTGAGATAGAAGTTTTGATAGAGTCATTGCAACCCTATAGGTGTCGTAGCACCATGTGTACACGAACGTTTGTTTAGATGGAAACAAGAGACTGATACCGGATGACCAATTCTATGGAACAGTGACTAAGGACCACTTCGAACAGTGATAACGGGTGACACGTAGGGATTCGACACAGTACCATACATCCCTCCTTCTTTCACTTGCCGAGAAAACTTTTTGTTCCACCTTAAAATGAACCAGGGTTTCGGAGGTCTTCGAAATTACTTGTGTCGACCAAATTTTTCGTTAGACAGTGCAATCGCACCCTAATGTCCCATCGTCGTTCAGAGCGACTCAGTGGAGGTAGAAAGAGTAGATAGAAAACATGAGAAAGAATATGGACTTCAACGATTTAAAACATAAAATACAAAACCCTTTCTCGTTTTGGGGGTTTATATAAAAAATTCAATGGTAAAACATCGTCAACGTTTTCGTCGGTAGATTGAACTCGAATTAATTCTGTGATTTCCGGAAGGGTCCACCACGATCACCATTTCTTGGGAGGACAGTTACGTCCTCTGTAGTCTTTCCACCCAAGGTAGGGACCCATCCTTCTAGGGGACCTCCTCCCGTACCGTTGGGTGAGATCATAAGAACGGACCTCTTCGGGTACCTGTCTCCTCAGACCACCCGATTGTCAGGTACCCCAGTGTTTCTCAACCTGTGCTGACTCCGTTGACTCGTGTGTGTGTCCTGTGATCTTTAAGACACTACCCGTAAGGACGATATTTCCTTTTCAAATCAGACCTACGTCTCCTGTTAAATGTCTCCTACTTCTTGACGTAATCAATTCCGATGACATCGTCTTGTGGCGTCGACCAACTGAATTTTTAGTTTGTAAATAAAGAGAGTCAAGACCTCCAATCTTCAGATTCTGACTCTACCGATTTCTGAGTCCCAGACCATTCTCGTGAGAAGGATCGAACGTATACCGGTGGGAGAGTGACATACCGTCTCTTCTCTGCCCCCACTACGTTCGAGAGGGTACCAAAACTTCCCGTTAGTCGTCGATGTCTCAGTCCGTCTTTTACAGTCCGGTTACACACTGTATGACTATACACTGTCCGACTTTTTCGGGAGTCACAAAGAACTCCTAAAGTGGGAGTACTGGATTAATTGCTGGTTTCCGGGGTAGATTGTGGTAGTAGGACTCCCAATTATAAAGTTGTATACCTAAACCCCCTCTGTGTTAGTAATTCGAGTACCATTCCCCACTTTCTTTTACTTTCACTTTTAGCGAGTCAGTACAGGTTGAGAAACACTGGGGTACCTTAACAGGTACCTTAAGAGGTCCGGTCTTATGACCTCACCCATCGGCAAGGGAGAGGTCCCTTAGAAGGGTTGGGTCCCTGGTTTGAGTCCAGAGAACATAACGTCCGCCTAAGAAATGGTCGACTCGTGTCCCTTCAGGTTCTTGTGACCTCCCGTATCGGATAGGGAAGAGGTCCCCGAGAAGGTCCGAGTCCTCAACTTGGCCCCAGAGGACGTAACGTCCACCTAAGAAATGGTCGACTCGATAGTCTCTTCACTACGGTTGGATGATTAGGTTCTCTCTACTTCTCAGTTTTATAATGAAGATTTTGATAGAAAAGAAAGAAGTTAAAAAGTTATTTTTAAATGTCAACATTCATACTGTTCGTTACTATTGAAAATCGGTTTAAATGACTCAATCAATACCCATACGGTGATATACCCCGAGGGAACCACCGAGTCGACATTTCTTAGACGGAGATTTCGTCCTCGAAATCCTTTACGTCAAAGTCAGGGACCCAGTTCTTTTAGGGGACTTCTTCCCGTACCGTTGAGTGTTGTCATAAGAACGGACCTCTTAGGGTACCTGTCTCCTAGGACCGCCCGATGTCAGGTAGCCCAGCGTTTCTCAGTCTGTTGACTTCACCGAACCGTGCGTGCGTGTGTTTGTACAACGATGTATTTATGTTCTATTATGATTGTACTTGAGTTTCATTGTTTTGGGACTCTAATACTGGTTCAATTCTAGTTTTATGCCGTAAACAAATAAGTTATGTATGAGTGACTCACGAATTATATACAGATCCATCGTCTACTGAATTTTTGAGAATAGGAACAGAAGTGTCTAGATTCATATCTCCTTTGATACACTGACAGTTCATAACTAATAGTCGACTGGTGACACAAACACCGAATGTGTCTATTACGGGTGTTGTTATCAGGACTTGTGGTTATTTATGTATAAACCGGTGGACAATGAACTGTCTGTAGCACGATCTACAAATCACATGTTCTATGCCTAATCGGTACTAGTAACAAGCACTTCTACCACACTACATTTTATTTTCTTACTCATCAATGATTACTCCGACTTACCTGTAGTCTAAAGAACTGACTTCGTTCAGTTCATCACCTGTCCGGAAATTTTTGTTTTATTTACTTTCCGTTTTTTTATATTAAGAATTTTGGATTCTTGAAAAAGTTAAAAAAAAGATTCACCAAAGTTTCCTTTTAGTCTTCGGTGTCTCATTCCGTTTTTTACAGTCCAGTTGTACACTGTCCGACCTTTTTAGGAGTTACAAAGGAGTGTTAGTCAGTGACTTTTGTACTTTATCGTACTCCGGTAGAAAATTTCGTCGTTATTAAATTGACTTTAACTAGTGAATCCCTTCTATTTCATAATGACTCGAGTTTACACAGATAGGTGTGAACGACTTGATAGAGATTTGTTTTAGGTGTCTCCGTTTCCTACTTTGACTTAACTATATATGTGTCAGGTGTCAGTGTACTTAGAAGTCAGTTAAGTCTCTGTTTCTTGTCTGTTAAAGTGTCAAGAGTTCCAATAAATTTATAATTAGACCTTTTCTTCATTTTCTGACTGTTACACAAAATACATATTTTTGTTAATAACTTCTTTCTTTTTAAAATTTCATAACACTTTAATTATATTCAGAATTTTTGTGAGTCAATTTTACAGTGACGTCCGACTAATTACTTTTGTATCCTTTTCCCGTACCTTAATTATATTTCTTCGATGTAAACACTTCCACTGTAATGAGAGTAACACTGACGATAACAAATAAACAGTCTTTGTTTTATGTCAATTAATTTTTTATAGAAGTTTTACACAATCACTTCCATAAAAATTCCGAACTTTTTCATGTCTTAATACGCTATACAGAATTTTTATTTTTGGTAAGTTATAATTAATATAAAGTTTGGTATTTCTCGTCATTTATTGTCAGTCATAACTATCCAGTTACATCTTTAATAAGAGTACCGTGTCCGTACTGACTATAAAGAAGTCTTAAGAGTCCTTACAATGTCTTTCCTCGAGACTACCCATTCCACTCGAAATTCAGTTCTTTATTTGTATGAGGTCTTGATAGTGACTACAAGGTTTTAATTTATACTTTTCACACATCTAACAAGTTGACTGTTTTGAGTTTGTATCTTACTGTTATTCACTCCACTTCAGCGAGTCAGCACAGGCTTAGGAACGCTGGGGCACCTGACATCGGATGGTCCGAGGAGGTAGGCACCCTAAGAGGTCCGTTCTTATGACCTCACCCAACGGTAAAGGAAGAGGTCCCCTAGAAGGGCTGAGTCCCTAACTTGGGTCCAGAGGACGTAACCTCCGTCTACGAAATTGGAGACTCGGTGGTCCCTTCGGGTAATCTTACTGTTACCTTCTACGGATTTTTGTTTTTAGTGGACTGGTTATGCCCCGACGTACTCAATATAGTAAAAATAGAGAGAAAGTGTTAACAATAAACATTAAGATTCCGTATAATATTTCGTCTCTGTAATGAAACGGTTGTTTCCAGGCAGATCAGTTCCGATACCAAAAAGGTCACCAGTACATACCTACACTCTCATCCTGACACTTCTTTCGACTCGTGGTTTCTTAACTACGAAAACTTGACACCACGACCTCTTCTGAGAACTCTCAGGGAACGTGACGTTCCCCTAGGTTGGTCAGGTAAGATTTCCACTAGTCAGGACCCACAAGAAACCTTCCTTACTACGAGTTCAACTTTGAGGTTATGAAACCGGTGGAGTACACTTCTCAACTGAGTAACCTTTTCTGAGACTACGACCCTCCCTAACCCCCGTCTTCCTCTTCCCCTGCTGTCTCCTACTCTACCGACCTACCGTAGTGGTTGAGCTACCTGCACTCAAACTCACTTGAGGCCCTATACCACTGCCTGTCCCTCCGGACCGCTCGACGTTAAGTGCCCCAGCGTTTCTCAGCCTGTACTGACTCGTTGACTTGACTTGACTTGACTTCCGTTTCAGTCCAAAATCTCATGAAACTTTTTTAAAGTCTCGGTGGAGGTGTCACTAAACCCTCCTTGATTGACATCTCGACACGTGTCTGCTTAGTCTCCAAGGTGGACCGAGGGGAACAGGAACTCAGGACGGGGGTAGTAGACTTTGTACCCAACCACCTCCTTTCAAGTCACAACCACTTTTTTCAGGACACCTAATGTAAATCCTCTTTGTTGTCGTCGTCGTAATGAGTGGTCGGAACTCTTTATCCAATCGTCTCGACCATATATTCATCGTCTCATATACGTCAGGTAATATTTGGTACCTCCTTTTACTTAAAGAGTAGGTTTCCATTTTGCTGTTCACAAATAATGAGGAGACTTATTTAAAGTACGTTTGGTGAAGGTTATGGTATAGTGTAACTAAATTTAGTTTTTCGGAACAGAGAAACGTTAAGATGTAATTTTATTGGGGATAAGAAATGTCAAAGTGGTACCGTTTACGGACTAAGTACCAACCTACGATATGTCAAATTATAAGAGATTTTTCTGATTTTCCTAAAATACTGGACAGATCTTCCTACTTAATCTGTTGAGAGTTGGTAGAGAAACCTATCGGTTACCTTAAAATTATAATATGTTTTTGTTCAACATGAAAAATTGTTTTCCTCCGGAATTTTTGACTTTTAGTCAGTCTTAAGATCTTGTCGGAGTTACTGTACCTTTCAGGAGTCTTAGTATTATAGAGGGAGCAATCGACAGTCTTGTAGTGGTTTACAGTAAACACTCAGAGAAGAGGAAAATTTTTTCTTATTACATGTTTTGTCGTAGTAATCCTTCTCAAGTCATTCTAGTGAAAAAGATTTTAAAATATAGTAGTTTCTCTTAAAAAGTAGAGTGGGTTTCTTTTTTTAGTCATAATAAAAATTTCGACACTTGACATCTCCCTTGCAGATGTTATCCACTCCTCCTCCTTTGTTTCTTGTTGCAACAGACCGAAGTAATGGACAGATTTCTTCGTGTCATTGTTAGCCAGTTTCCCTTATTTTTCATAACGCACCTACGAGGATCCTATAGAGAGTTTTTTCAACGGATACGACATACCTTCCGAAGGGACCACAGAGTCACCATTTCTAATACGGACGGATACGTCCTCGGTATCCTTTGTCTCCAAACTAGGGGTTCAACCCTTCTAGGGGACCTCTTCCCTTTACCGTTGGTTGAGATTATAAGAACGGACCCTTTACAGTACTTATCTCTTTGGACCGTCCAATATCAGATACCCGAGTGTTTTCTCAACCTGTACTGGATCACCGGGTTGATGACGTTTACTATATACCTGTTGTCCCTTATTCTATAGTGACTTTTTACGACGTGTCAGTTTTAAACATATATGTAGACATATATGTTGGAAAGAATTACCTTCTCTTATACGCAAATCTCGAAGTGGTATTTCCTTCCATAGATTTGGACGTAGAACAATTATCCCTATATATTCGTTGATAATTGAGGGAACCTGTAAACCGGAATAGTTAACCCTATCACCTTCTAAGGTACATATTGTGTCGGTAGTCACATCAGTCGACGGTCGGACCCCACCCATTACTTACCGGTTTCGTTACCCCTTTCGGTAAGATCTTTTTTTTAGTCTTTATTTAGAACGAAACTTTGACTCGAGATTTGTAAACCCTCGACTCGTGTCTCTAGTTTCAACTCCTTCACGAACACCTCAAGTACTTTGATAGGAACGAGACGGTGTTTTACCTTAACCCGACTACTTTTACATATAATTTAAACGAGTTCACGTAGAATTTTTTTGTGTAACCGGACAATTCTTTTGACACCATTCCGGTAAAGAAGTAGAAGACTATTTGTCAATACTGTGAAAGGTAGTCTAATAGATATAAAGAACTTACACGTACGTAGTAAGTACTTTTTTTAGTAAAAGTTTCAGACATTGAGGATTTCCTTCTAATAGAGGGAAATAAACCCCTTTTTTTTCTACATATAATAGGAAGTGTAAAGGAAAACACGAACAAGTCAAGTCAAGTCAAGTCAAGTAAGTGAGTCCTCACAGGCTGCGAAATTCTGGGGTTACCTGACGTCGTGCGGTCCGGAGGGACAGGTAGTGGTTGAAGGAGTTTGAGTTCTAGTGACTCATCCACTACGGTAGGTTGGTTGAGTGGAAGACGACAGGGTCGAGGAGGACGGTAGTTAGAATGGGTGTAGTCACAGAAAAGTCTACTCAGTACAGAAACGTAGTCCAACGGTTTCATAATCTCAAAGTTGAAGTCGTAGTCAGGAAAGTCACTTACAAGTCCTGACTAAAAGAAATCCTACCTGACCAATCCAGAGGAACGATAGGTTCCCTTAGAGTCCTCAGAAGAGGTTGTGGTGTAAAGTTTTCGTAGTTAAGAAGTCGTGAGTCGAAAGAAATATCAGGTTGAGAGTGTAGGCATACAGTGATGATCTTTTTGGTGTCGGAACAACAACCGTTTCATTACAGATACGAAAAATTATACGACAGATACAACCAGTATTGAAAAGAAGGTTCCTCGTTTGTAGAAAATTAAAGTACCGACGTCAGTGCTAGATGTCACTAAAAACTCGGGGGTTTTATTTTATATAGTGACAAAGGTGATAAAGGGGTAAATAAAAGGTACTTCACTACCCCAGTCTACGATACTAAAATCAAAAGACTTGCAACTCGAAATTCGGTTGAAAGGAGAAAGTGAAAGTAGTTCTCCGAAAAATCAAGAAGAAACGAAAGACGGTATTTACACCACAGTAGACGTGTACACTCCATTAACTATAAAGAGGGTCGTTAGAACTAAGGTCGAATACGAAGTAGGTCGGGTCGTAAAGAGTAATACATAAGACGTATATTCAATTTGTTCGTCCCACTGTTATATGTCCGAACTGTATGAGGAAAAGGATAAACCTTGGTCAGACAACAAGGTACAGGTCAAAATAGACAACGAAGAACTGGACGTATGTCTAAAGAGTCCTCCGTCCAGTCCACCGGACCATACAGGTAGAGTTATTCTTAAAAGATGTCAAACAACACTAGGTGTGTCAGTTTCCGAAACCGTATCAGTTATTTTGTCTTTGTCTATAAAAAGACCTTGAGAGAACGAAAAAGGTACGAAGTCACCTACGATCATTAAACTAGAAACCAAGGAGACGGAAAAGATTTATGTCGGGCTTGTAGACCTTCAAGTGACAAGTACATGTCAACTTCGGACCGAACCTCTTAAAACTCGTAATGAAACGATCACACACTCTACGCACGTTAACACACCATCAAACTCGTAAGAAACCGTAACGGAAAGAATCCTTACCTTACTTTTGATTGTAAAAGGTGAGGACACCGGTGACGACTCAAAAGGTTTGAACGACCGTATGACTCCCGTCGTGTAAGTGTCGTAGTAGAAAAACCTAAACTTTATCGAGTTGACCTTAAGGTAGTGGAGATGATCAAAACAAGTATCACTACGAAGAATTCCGGGTGAACTGAAGAGGTAAGGTCCTACAGACCGAGATCCACTCATTTAGTCTGGTAACACTAATAGACCCAGTACTTCTAGAAAAAACATATCAAGAAGACACATAAGAACGGTGGAGAAGAATAGAAGACGAAGAGAATCCAGGTACGGTAAAGACAGGAAATAACAAGAGTAGAAACGTACTTTACAAGGGAACCATAAAGATTAAAAGAACTTGTCTAGAGATCAGAAAGGGTAAGATAACAAAAGGAGATAAAGAAACGTAACTAGTAGCTCCTTCCCAAAGAATAGAGAGGAACGATAAGAAACCTTGAGACGTAAGTTTACCCACATAGAAAGGAAAAGAGGAAACGGAAAACGAAGAGAAGAAAAGAGTCGATAAACATTCCGGAGCTGTCTGTTGGTAAAACGGAAAACGAAAAGAAATAGAACCCCTAACAGAACTAGTGAAGGAAGACGTGTTACACTGTTTGGAGACAGGTATCAAGAAGTCCGAGAGACAGATAGTCTAGATTAGGGAACTTAGTTAAACAGTAAAGGAGACATATTAGTTTTCCCTAAACGAAATCCAGTATGGACTTACGACGATTCAGTGAAGTCAGTACAGGCTGAGACACGTTGGGGTATCTACCGTCGGGTGGTCTGAGGGGGACAGGGACCCTAAGAGGTCCGTTCTTGTGACCTCACCCAACGGTAAAGGAAGAGGTTACGTACTTTCACTTTTCACTTTCACTTCTGTGTATCAGCACGGGCTGGGAGTCGCTGGGGTGGACGACGTCGGAAGGTCCGAGGGGACGGGTACCCTAAAAGGTCCGTTCTCATAACCTTACCCCACGGTAACAGAACACCAAAAGGGATGAAAGAAGTTAAATCAGACTTAAACCGTTATTCCTAAAGTACTAGACTCAGTGTCAGTCGAGGGTCAGAACAAATACGATTGACATATCCCGAAGAGATAGAAACTGTCGTCTCTTATATTAGTTAACTAAAGTCATAACTGGTAGACCACTACAGGTACACATCTCAAAAGAGAACACAATAACCTTCTCCCACAAATGAGACTGGTCATGCAAGAGAACCGTTTTAAGATAATCATAAAAGGGACGGAGTAAGACATGAGGTTCCGGTTTAAACGGACAATAAGGTTCATAGAGAGTGAAGGATGAAAACGTAAGGTCAGGGGATATTACTTTTCCTGTAGAAAAACCCCACAATCAAGATCTTCCAGAACATCGAAAAGTATCTTGGTAAGTTGAAGTGGAAGAAGTCATAATGACCGGTCCCGTATCGGAACCTAATGGTACTATAACTTACCGAACGGAACCTTTACTTGTCTTTAGTAAGACAGAAAAAACTCTAACGTTGGTTCGTGACTTAAAACCTGAGAACAACTGATACTACCGATGAGGTAAAGAAGATTACCTAAGAACGGGCCTCATCATC
Organism: Capra ibex; assembly: GCA_006410555.1. Lineage (NCBI taxonomy): Eukaryota > Metazoa > Chordata > Mammalia > Artiodactyla > Bovidae > Capra > Capra ibex. The sequence continues at coordinate 26,112,054 of SJYO01048061.1, read as the reverse complement.
TACATTACCAGTAGACTCAATTTAAGTGGGTAAGACTAGATAAAATCAAGTGACTAAGGACTTTACAACTATAAGTGAGAACGGTAAAGGGCAAACTGGTGAAGGTTAAACGGAACTAAGTACCTGGATTGTAAGGTCCAAGGATACGTTATAACGAGAAATATCGTAGTCTCAAATGAAGGTAGTGGTTATTGTTGGTGTTGACACACAACAAAAACGAAACCGAGGCAGAGAAATAAGAAAGACCTCAATAAAGAGGTGACTAGATGTCATCACGTGGATGGCTGGACCCCTCAAGTAGAGAGTCACAGGATAGGAAAACGGAAAGGGATGACAAGTACCCCAAGAGTTCCGTTCTTATGACTTCACCAAACGGTAAGGGAAGAGGTCACCTGGTGTAAAACAGTCTCGAGAGGTGGTACTGGGCAGACAGAATCCACCGGGATACACCGTACCGAGTATCAAAATAACTCAATCTGTTCCGACACAAGGAACACTTGTCTAACCAATCAAAAGACACTAACACCAAACGAACGAGTCCAATGAAATTAGTGTTACTACTGTATTGGATTACTAAACCAAATGAGATGAGAAACGGAGACTTGTGTGAAAAAATTGAAGACAAAACTAAAATTAGAAAAGGAACCATCGAGTATACCATTTCTCAGGTGGACGTTTCACCCTCTGGGTGCAATCTAGGGACCCAGTCTTTATAGGGACCTCTCTTCTTACCGTTAGGTGCGGTCATAAGAACAGATCTCTTAAGGTACCTCTCTCCTCTGACCGCCCGATATCAGGTACCCTAGAGTTCTTCTGTCTACACTGACTCGTTTATTGTGAAACTAAAATTACCAGATTAATTTTTATAGATCTCAATATTCCATATAGTTGAAGAGTCTTTATTTTTGTCAAGTTTATTATTAATAACAAAATAGTACTTTAAAGTCTTATAAACAGGAAAGGGATGGACTGGTTTAAATGACTTGTTTAAAAAATACCTAAGGAACCCGAAGAGGTTATAAACCTCAACAAGTCGGAAGATCGTGAGATTAACATACACATGATTTAAGACACAAAACTAAACATAGTGAAACGGAGTGGTACACTGTAAGTTCCATCAAAGAAAACTGAATGGTTCAAAGGTTTAACACTTCAAAGAAACATTCATAAAGTTTTACCGATTACATAAATCGGTAAAACAAAAATTACAATCAATGTCAAAAGTAAAGATCTCAAAAATAAAAAAGATTAGATATTGTAACAAAATATCTAAATACATGGAAAGAACGAAAATCAAAAACTTACATCACTCTTATAAACGAAATAGAAAAGAACTATGACTGTCACAAACTTCAGAAAGTCCAGACAAAGACACAACTAACAAAGACGACAAAGGGAGTTTTTACGAAACGAAGGTAAATTCAAGTGTCGAATTCCCTGAAAAAATTTTATTTTTGATTCTCTATCTTTAAACCCTACACACAGGTGTCCTTTTCAGGGGCACTAATGTTGAAGAACCCCTTCTACAGGGGAGTGTGACATAGGACCAGTCGAGGCAAGTCACATTCTACAATCTTAAAAGGGAAGTACGTTTTATGGTGGTTTTGGTTTCAAGGTCAAGAGTTACAACGGTCACACGGGAGTCGTGTTTTCGTCAGTGTTTTGGGACGAATGGACAGACACAAGGGCAAGTAAGTATAAAAGTAAGTATAGAGGAAGGAGATACCAGTACAGAAGTTGTGAATTTTTTTATTATTTTTGTATAATGTATTTTGTAAATAGTTGAAAAAGGTCATCCCATGTAACAGATTTATTCGATCGAGTAATACACTAACCTTTCCCTTAAAGAAGGAGAAAAAAAAAAAAACAGACATATCTTCGAAAGAAAAATTTAAAAGACGAGACCTGTAATAAAAAAGTAAAGTAAATTTTTAAGCAATAAATAAAAATTAACCTCCTATTAACGAAATGTTATAAAACAACCAAAGACGATATGTAGTTATACTAGTCGGTCTCCTTATGTACATAGTAAAAGGAGACCTTGTTGGGAGGGTGGAGGGTGAGGTAGGGTGGGGAGATCTAACAGTGTCTCGTGACCTGAACTCGAGGGACGTAGTATTTTCTTTACGTAAACTCAGTAAAAATTACTCCACCTACTTAGATCTCAAATAAAATGTGTTACTTCACTCAGTCTTTCTCTTGTTTATAGTATATAATTACGTATATATACCTTAGATCTTTCTATCATGACTACTTGGATAAACGTCCCTTCGTTACCTTTATGTCTGTATTCTTTGTCTGAACACATGTGTCATCCCCTTCCTTTCCCTTAAAGATTATGGATCTAATATTTTCATTATACCCCTACTAATTAAAATCTTAATATATGTAATTGTGAAAATATCTCATACCAAACCATACCCGGTGTAGTTCTAATAGTTTGTTTTGTCTGTATAATAAAAATCAAAACAGTGATTGTTTATGTCGGGAATTCAAAAACTTGTAGGTTAACTGGTGAATCTATAACTTTTATACTATGAAGAATATGGGAACGAACGTGACGTATTTATCTTCAATATTGAATTTAACTCTCTCACTTCATAGGAATAACATCGTGTACAAGGACAAAAATTTGATCGTGTCAACTCATTGTTTTCATAGGGTCTATAAAGTTCTTTCTTTATGACTGTTTTCCATTCCAGACTCAGACAGTGTATTATTCGAATCAATTCGTGTAGAATTTCGTTTTAAACTGTATAATTACACTTAGAAGAGTATTGTTATTATGACCACCACCACCAAATCAGGGATTCAGGATAGACTGAGAACGAAGGGGTACCTGCCATCGGACGGTCCAAGGAGACAGGTACCTTAAGAGGTCCGTTCTCACCCAACGGTAAGGGAAGAGGTCCCGTAGAAGAGTTGGATCCTTAACTTGGACTCAGAGGACGTAACCACCATCTAAGAAATGACTGACTCGATGTTCCCTTCAGATTGTTATCATGATCTATTACGTAGTGAAAAATGTGTCAAGTACTCCAAGAGTGTCGTTCATATGACCCCACCAAACGGTAAGGGAGGAGGTCACCTAGTACAAAATAGTCTTGAGAGACGATACTGGTCAGGTAGAACCCACCGAGATGTGATGAACCGAGTGTCGAAGTAACTCAATGTGTTCGGGGAAACGGTACTGTTCCGTCACTAGACACTTCCCCGTTTTGACCTCTCACACTTTTCGTCTCTGTATGAGACGGTTGTTTTCAGGTATATTAGTTCCAATACCAGAAGAGTCACCAGTGGATGCCAACACTCACGACCTACCATTTCTTCCACCTCGGGACTTCTTAACTACGGAAGCTTGATAGGACGACCTCTTCTGAGGACTCTCAGGGAACCTGACGTTCTTCTGTCAGTTAGAATTCCCTTTAGTTGAGACTTATGAGTAACCTTCCTGACTACGACTTCGTCTTCGAGGTCATAAAACCAGTAAACTACACTTGTCGACTGAGTAACCTTTTCAGGAACTACGACTTTTTCTAACTTCTGTTTTCTTCTCCCGTAGTTTCCTACTCTACCGACCTACCGCAGTGGCTACGTTACCTGTACTTGAACCCGTTTGAAACTCTCTACCACTCCCTGTCTCTCCGGACCGTACGACGTCAGGTAATGTATCGTTTCACAACCTGTACTGACCTACCGATTGTTGTTGTTACGTATGTAAATAATATAGGTTTAGGGTCATCCTTTCTTAATCAGATTCCGCTATACGCAACCCGTTTGTCTACAAGTAGTCGATTTAATGTGAATAGTCTGTCATTTACTCCGTCCTCACTCGAAACGGAATACTATAGGTATTAATAATAAACCGTATACTAACTGAAATAGGTCTTTCAATCAGAGTTCTTGTGAGAGGAATAGTTAAATCATTAACAAATCATTAGAACTTTTCCTTCTTTGATCGTCTCCAGTCGTATGTCTTTTACATTCTGTCTACTAGACAAGGAAATTAGGTCAACATCCGGATAAATAAAATTGACGACATGTCACCAAATTAGGTAAGATGTCCCGGAGTCTCTCTTACTTCCTTTATACCAAGGTAGATATAAAAGACTCAAAAAGAATAGTCAGAAGAAAGAAGACAACGAGTTCTAAAATAGGAGTACCTTGTAAAACCAAGACAACTCCTGGACCGGAGATAGATGTGTCTTAGGTAACAAGAGAATAAATAAATTAGTAAATAGATGAATTATTTATAGACAACACTTTTATAACATAAAGTCCGTTTCAGATCCTCGGTCCCAGAACACTGTCTTTTCTGTCTGGGTTGAGGACAAGATGTTCGAATGAAAGATTATATTCTTTTCTCTTTTATTTGTATCTATCATCGTTTATTCATTCTGTTAAAGTTTCTTACTTTTTTTTTTACGACGTTTCTTTTATTTTCTCTCTGGACTCTTTTCATCCTTCTGTCTCTCCTCCAAACACTTAAATCGACACCCCTAGTACCTTTCAAACGGATTTCTCTATTATAAACCCGAGTCTGATATCACTACACCTCCTTTGTCGGAAAGTACCTATTTGAATCTACAATTTATCTTTATTGAACAGAGTCCTCGACGTGTACCATGTGTGGTAGAATGGAAGAGAATAGAGATTGATCCATCAGATAAAGAGAGACAAGAGTATCAAGTTTCCCCTTTTATTATAGGTTCCGTATATTATCATTCTCCTTTGACCCCTTTCTCTTTTCTAATAAAACACGTACGTTCACGGTTTTCTTTACAATTTGGAAACGTTCTCTCACGTGTTCGTCCTTAGTTCTAACGGTCCTCTTTATAGTTATTAGAACCTCTACGTATACTGTAATGGGAATACCGTCTTTCACTTCTTCTTGATTTCTGGGAGAATTACTTTCACTTTCTCCTCTCACTTTGTCAACCGAATTTCGAGTTATAAGTCTTTTGATTCTAGTACCGTAAGCCAGGGTAGTGAGGTACCCTTTATCCATCCCTTTGTCATCTTTGTCACCGACTGAAAAACGTCAGTACTTTAATTTTCTGTAAATGAGGAACCTTCCTTTCAATACTGGTTGGATCTGTCGTATAAGTTTTCGTTTCTGTAATGAAACGGTTATTTCCAGACAGATAAGTTCCGATACCAAAAACGTCGTCAGTACATACCTACACTCTCAACCTGACACTTCTTTCGACTTGTGGTTTCTTAACTACGAAAATTTGACACCACAACCTCTTCTGAGAACTCTCAGGGAACCTGATATTCTTCTAGGTTGGTCAGGTAGGATTTCCTCCAGTCAGGACCCACAAGTAACCTCCCGGACTACAACTTCGACTTTGAGGTTATGAAACCGGTGGACTACCTTTCTCGACTAAGTAACCTTTTCTAGGACTACGACCCTTTCTAACTCCCGTCTTCCTCTTCCTCTACTGTGTCCTACTCTACCAACCTACCGTAATGACTGTGCTACCTGTACCCAAACCCACCTGAGGCCCTCAACCACTACCTGTCCCTCCGGACCGCACGACGCCAAGTACCCCAGTGTTTCTCAACCTGTACTGACTCGCTGACTTGACTTTACTTGACTCTCTATGTCCTTTCCATAACTCCTTTTAAAATTTCCTTTCTATGTTCACATTTCCTACCTATTTGTGTTCCAGGATGACATATCATGTCCCTTGACATAAGTTATACAACGTTTTTCTTATTAACTTTTCTAATACTTCTTCTGGTATTGACTCAGTGGAACAACATATCGTCTTTAATTGTGTGTAACACTTAATTGATACGAAGTCATCTTGAAATTTTTGATTTCCTCTCTATCTTCGTAAAAACGAAAATTTTCAGGACATATCTCCCCACCCGAAGGGACCAAAGGTGTCATTTCTTAGACGGACGGTCACGTCCTCAACGTCCTTTACACCCAAACTAGGGACCCAGTCCTTCTAGGGGACTTCTTCCTTTACCGTTGGGTAAGGTCATAAGAACGGACCTTTTTAGGGTACCTGTCTCCTCGGACCGCTCAATGTCAGGTACTCCCACGTCTCAGTCTGTACTGACTCGTGCGTACGTGGTTTATCTCTCCATTTCCTTGGTCTTAATAATTGGAGCATTGTTTATCTACTACACACGACAGTTCGTCAATACTATGATAATCTCCTGACGTAAGGGACATAGATTTTTTATGTAACCGTCACCACATACCTCTTCCTTCGTACCCTGGTTACATGACTGATCTTAAACGGATCTGAAGAAAATGTTTGTTCTTATTAACACAAAGAGAAAATTTGTAAATGTTGAAAGAAAAGGTGGATTTTTGTAAATCGGTAGATAAAATTGTGCACAAAATTCAACTTGTAGTTTTAGTACTCGAAAGGATACTGGAAGACTCCGGTTCCCGTCGTAGGGTGACGTTCTCGTGTTAACACTTTGTCACGAAAGTCTAAATAAAATTTTAGTAAATATAATGTGAACCCTCACCCGACTTCTCTCGGTTGAAGTTTACATCTAACGTAGGTAAAGATAGAACCACTCAAAGGTGTTTAATGAATTGAAGAGACCCGAAAGTAAAACAGTAGACTTTTACACCGATCGGTATTATGAATAGAGTTTTCCAAAAGACTTCTTTTCTATTTCCTTATGCATCTTTCATGGACGAACGAACGACCACACACACCATAGACTATCTTACGTCTAATTTGAAGATCTCCTTTTTTCTAGAACTCTTTCCGATACTGTAAAATTAGATAAGTTTGTGAAAGCAATTCTGTCTCGTTGATCCTTCGTTGTACGATTTGTTTCAATGTACTTTTTACAGAAAGGTTATGGTCTCATGTTTAACAACCCTCTTTTAATGGACTCACCAAATCGGAGGCTGTCTCCTCCTTTTCCTAATAACAACAAAAAACAAACAAACAAAAATTAGAGTTCTCGAGCCCTGGGGTCTTTACCGGTTGTACATGGGAGTTCCCTCAGTCTCGGAGACATTCACGTTAAGAATCGTTCACCTAGTTCGTTTGACTTTTGACTTTTCATTTCTTCGAAACTTTTTTATTATTGGCTTTTTATTTTAGAACCTTTAATTTAATAGTTTTCGTATACCGTTCAACCGTCGTCACTCATATCTCGACGTTTTTGTTAGTTTGGTTGGAATCTTTATTAGCCAAAATAAAGGAAGACCACCCTTTAGATCTCCGTTCTGACCATAGCTTGAAGGTAATATTTTTGTCTTTAGATCCGAGAAAATAAAAAGATAAGGAGACCCGAACTACTCCTGAACGATAAGGTTTAGTTGAAGTAAGTCAACGTACCAATGACTACGAAACCGGGAACATAGAAACAAAGTCCGACTTAGTAAACAAACAAATCACCGATTTCTTTCACTTTCACTTCAGTGAGTCAGCACAGGTTGAGAAACGATGGGGTACCTGCCATCGGATGGTCCGAGGTGTCAGGTAACCTAAAAGGTCCGTTCTTATGACCTCACTCGACGGTAAAGGAAGAGGTCCCCTAGAAGGGTCGGCTCCCTAGTTTGGACCCAGAGGACTTAACGTCTGTCTGTGAAATGACAGACTCGGTGATCCCTTCGGGTCACCGAGTCTGACGATTCGGTGACTCTTCTGACTCACCGATTCAGGACAGGATAAGAAACGCAGGGGAACTTGACATCGGACGGTCAAAGGAGACAGGTACCCTCTTATGACCTCACCCAACGGTAAAGGAAGAGGTTCCCTAACTACGTCTCGGACTTAGAGGACGGAACGTCCGTCTAGGAAATGGTGACTCGATGGTCCCTTTGGTTCTCCTTCAGAAAGGGATTTCTGGTTCACTTGAAAATGAACGAAGAGTAACTAGTCTAGAACGAATAAATTGGTAGTATAGATCTTCCCCTGTACCCCTACAGTACCCAGAAAAACAAAAATCAAAATAACTCGTATAAAAACAGAAGTGGGTTGTTTAGTCTCAGGATGACCATTTTTACTTAATCGTTTCATGTTTGTTGATCGTCACACAAGTCAAGAGTCATTTTCAGTTGAAGGAAGAGTCCATTCATAATGTTACGTACCGTCTCGTCGTCCATCGTCTAGGTATTTAGGTAAATGAAAACTTGAAAATAACCTTTGGTACTCATCTGATGTTTAAAAGGTTGGACTATTTCATCGTGAACTCGACTCACCCCCTTACTTACACGTCCACTTGAATCGACGACGACGACGACGACGATTCAGTGAAGTCAGCACAGGCTGAGATACGCTGGGGTATCTGCTGTCGGGTGGTCCGAGGAGACAGAGACCCTAAGAGGTCTGTTCTTATGACCTCATCCAACGGTAAAGAAAGAGGTTTCGTACGTACGTACGATTTAGCGAAATCAGTACAGACTGAGACACGCTGGGGCACCTGTCGTCGGGTGGTCCGAGGAGACAGGTCCCCCAAGAGATCCGTTCTTATGACCTCACCAAAAGGTAAAGGAAGAGGTTTCCACTTAAATCTGAATCTACGATTTGACCTAGTCGAAACAAGACACCAGGCAGATACGAGTAAAAGAGAGTAGGTTTCGAAGGGGTAATAAGTGTCTAGGGTTTATACTCTTAAACGGATTTACGATCTTAAATAAACATTGGGAATTTAGTTATGGGTACCACGACTTTTAAAGTCAACGGCTGAACGTACAAGACTGGACTAAAACTTGTTCTCTGTGAGAAGGAAGGGTAAAGTTGAGAGTGTGATATTTGTTTATAGGAAATGTGTTAAATAACGATGAAAGGGGAGGAGTAAAAACAACCACTAAAACGAAAAATTTTACTGAGTGTGTCAAATAACGATGAAAGGGGAGGAGTAAAAACAACCACTTCTCATTACGACTCAACGACAGATTCATAAGGATTAAACCCCACACGGAATCCTTCCTTTACATACGATCAATCTGTTCGAAACGAGTCAGTACTTAACATCACGACAACCAGTACTAAAGTAACAATTGTTTCACAGAAATTTGTCAGTGTGTAAATTTTGTTCCAATACCTAACGAGTCAACTACTTTGATCACAATAGTCTCTGAACGTCCTTGGACCTAAAGAAACCTTCCTTACTACGATTTCGACTTTGAGGTCATGAAACCGGTGAAGTACGTTTCTCAACTGAGTAACCTTTTCTGAAACTACGACCCTCCCTAACCCCCGTCCTCCTCTTCCCCTGCTGTCTCCTACTTTACCGACCTACCGTTGTGACTGAACTACCTGCACTCAGACTGACTTGAGACCCTCAACCACTACCTGTCCCTCCGGACCGAACGACGCTAAGTACCCCAGCGTTTCTCAACCTGTGCTGACTCACTGACTTGACTTGACTTGACTTGACTTAGGACATACAAGACCAAGTTATAAGTGATCAAATCACAAAAGTTGTTGAAGTATCTCGCAATCGACGGTCCTTACACATACATGTGCGTACGCGAGGCAACACAGACTGAGACACTGAGGTACCTGACCTCGAGTGGTCCGAGAAGACAGGTACCTTGAAAGGTCCGTCCTTATGACCTTACCCAACAGTAAAGGAAGAGATCCCCTAGAAGGACTGAGTCACTGATTTGGGTGTCGTAGTGAACGGTGGTTCTCACTACTCTTAGTGGATAAGAGAGATGAAGAAATGTGACATTGAAATGTCTGACTTCAGGTTTCTTTGTAGAACTCGGTCAATCATCTGACCCGTCGTCGCATAATGTGTTTTCTGTGTTACTTCCTGGAATAGGATGTGTTTCCGCTTCTTGACACCCCTGAGTTCTACGGGTTTTGGGTAGGAAACGGGAAATCAAATGACTCTGTATCTGTCAAATTACGTTTCATCTGACACTATTTACGAAACGGAACTTACGTTATTTGAAAACGGAAAATTAGTTATCGGTTTCACCTTGACTACGTCAAGAAGGGTAAAAAGTAAATTTTTATTTATAAATTTCCAGAATAACCTAAAGAAATCGTTTTTCAAAAAGATATTCTAAGTATAATGGTTATAAATAGGAATGTTCATTGTTACCCGAGTAACAAATCCTTTATATTTAGTTCCCTATACAAACAAAGAATTTTATGAACACATCCACATAAAGTTGTTTTCATCCTAGAAAAGAGAAAGTAGTTCGATTTAAAACTAAGATCATAACAGAAACTAAACAAGTTTTAGAAGACGTATAATGTAAAATGTAGTAAAGATTGAGGACTTGTAAAAGGAAGAAAGTTATAAAATTAAGAATAAAAACTGAAGGTAAACAGGGATGAAGGAAGAATAGGTATTAGTCACATTGAAGAGGTTGAGGTCTACGAACATAGTGGAGTACTATGCTTAGATCAATAAGGTCAATGGGAGTTTATTAAAGTCTGTCAAAGGGAACGGTTGAATTAGAAAATGTATTATCCGTTTTATAGTTTTCCGTGGGAACTGATACAGTATTGCTTCCTGGAATTTATCCTGAGACATTTATTACAAGTCTTAGTTAGAGTTGAATAAACGACTTATAGAATATTACCTATGCAAAAATCGTCTTGTTGACTTGATTTTACAAAAAGGTGTAAAGAAATCACTATAAAATTTAACGTTACTTAGTAAGAAAAATATTTAAAGGGTAATATTACGTTTCCTTTAGAGGTCGTTCATTACTATGTGATATCGAGACGAAGTTTGTAATTAACCTGCCCCTATGTTTAACAGAGGGTTTCATATTTAAAACAAAAGACTCTATACAAGAAAAAACACAGAAGATTTGTGTACTTACGGATCGATCCCTTCCGTAAATAGGTGGTTATTGTCCCAAAAGATAAAATGGTTCTCGTATCAGTCGTGATTTATCCTTACTGTAGTCACATCTCTCCTATATTTAACACTGGTTTAATTTACAGAATAAAACGGAATTGACAATCTCTGTGTTTGGTATACCGGAGGTAAACTTACAGATCTAACTATTTTATCTTCTAATGTCTACGGAATATGATACGGGACAACTGTCTGTCTGTATACTTTCTCGAGGGTCTCGAATGTCGTTTTTGTGTTTGTGTTTCCTAAGATTGTAACTTAAGAGGGACTCGATTGTTCTTGACCATAACTTCCTATTTAGGTTTTACTTGTAGGAAGGTTGACTTAGGATTGTTAGCCTAGAGACAAAGATTTTCTTACATAGTTATTATTACGGAGTTAACAATTCGTAAAAGACTTGGTGTTAAAAAACAAAGGTAGAGAAGAATTCACAGGTTCAAAGAACTGTGACCACGGAGAAGACACTCAATCAAGTGTGTTCACATAAGAGATTTAATATGTAAATTTGTAAAAACAATGTTTTCTATTTTATATAAAATGAAAAGTGATGAAAAATTCGTCTTGTAACCCTTATAGGAACCCCGTAACACTTACACTCCTAACACGTCGAGACTTTCCGTCGCTATTGGGATCGAAAGTTGTGTGACTATTACACAAACCACATGGACGGGGAGAAAACACAAACTCCGACCCTTTGAATCTACCACGTCTCTTTACGTTCCGGGTAATGTATCTTGAGTGTCTTTCAAACAGAAGTATACTTACAGGTAATTAGTCAGGTTGATAAACTTTTTGTGAAAAAGTTCATAAGTAGCTTCTTTCAACCCCACACCCCCCCCCAACGAAGGAGCCACCAGATCACCAAATCTTAGGTGGAACGTTAAGACCCCTGTGACCAACCTAGGGACTAGTCCCTCCTAAGGTGTATGGTGCGTCGTTGACCCGGACACTTGATGTCGATGACTCGGACGTGAGATCTCGGGTTCTCGACGTTGATGACTCGGGTGTCCGACGTCGATGACTCCGGGTCCATGGGCTCTCGGACACGAGACGCTGTCCTCTTCGGTGACCTTTCTCTCCGACCACGTGACGTTGTTCTCTTTCGGACACGTGTCGTTGTCTCTGGGTCGTAGCGGTTTTTTATTTACGTGTTTTATAGAAGGTCTTTTCTTTTTTTTTTTTTTTATCCTCCGTTTCTCACATTCAATGTTTCTTCCTTTTCTGTACTAAGAACGAGAATCTTTTTAATTTATATGCCATCCCTTTAGTTTATACATCTTTCTACACTTTGTTCAATCCTTTTTTTCCATTACAGTTTTATTTCAACGTTATATCTAGACATCCTTCTTTACCAAAATAAAAAAGTAACAAAAAAACCTGAAAAAAAAATTTTAACCCCATATCGGTTAATTTTTACAACACTATTGAAGTCCACTTGTTGTTTTCCCGAATCGATATGTATATGTACACAGGTAAGAGGGGGTTTGGGGAGAGGGTAGGTCCGACGGTGTATTGGAACTGGTACACGATACAGCATCCAGGAACAACCGATAGGTAAATTTTATATTGTCACACACGTACTGGTACGGTTTGAGGGATAGAGAAGGAGTGTCGTTGGTATTCAAGCAAAAGATTTAGACATTTTCTGCATCCAAAATTTAGGATAGGATCACCGTGAGTCCCCTCTTCCCGTCCGTTCCGACCTTCTCTACACTTTAGCCGTCCTCATTCAGTCAGGACACAAAGGAGCCAGAGATATGACAAAAGTCAAAGGCTCAAAGGTCGGGGGTGAAGGAGAAGATGACGAAGGAGAACAAAAGGGTAAAAGTAAATAAAAATGGACAGACTAATCAGAGGAAACAGATCAAAGGAAAAGAACATCGAGAAGGATATGTTCCTCTTAGAATTAAACAGTCTTGGGAACCTCCGGTTCTCTCCTTGTGTAAAGAAAGGTAACATATCGTCGTTCGTAGGAGAATTCTTATAACTCAATAACAAAGTATTGGTCTCAAAATAAACGAAAGACTAAAGATTGTCTTTTACAGATCAAAATCATAAGAAACGTACAAACTGAAACGTTTCACATCTAATGACAACTGAAAGATAAAAATTCCTTTTGTTCTTTCTCTTCTTTTCTACATAAAACTTGAACTCATTTCAATCAACACGAAATTTAAACTCCCCTTTCAATAAAAGTGTCAATTTTGAACCGTAAAAAAATGGATGTTTTATTTTTAAATGGAAAGGACTTCTAATTTTAATGTACACAGGAAAGGTTTATGAAATTACTGTTACCTTATTTCTTTGAAGGGAGTAATTTTTAATTCGTAAAAAATAAAATCAGAACAAAACTGACTAATAGACATCAATCGGACATACCGTAAAAATATATTTACCTTAATTTGATACTTGTGAAATATAAAACGAGGAAATTTGTTGAAGTAATTCATGTATGAGATTCAAACGTTATTTTATGTAAAAGTGAAGTCAAGTCAAGTCAGTGAGTCAGCACAGGCTGAGAAACACTGGGGTACTTAGTGTCGGACGGTCCGGAGGGACAGGTAGTGGTTGAGGGTCTCAAGTGAGTCTGAGTTCAGGTAGTTCAGTCACTACGGTAGGTCGGTAGAGTAGGAGACAGCAGGGGAAGAGGAGGGGGTCAGGGAGGTTCGTAGTCTCAGAAAAGGTTACTCAGTTGAGAAGTGTACTCCACCGGTCTCATGACCTCAAAGTCGAAATCGTAGTAAGGGAGGTTTCTTGTGGGTCCTGACTAGAGGAAGTCTTACCTGACCAACCTAGAGGAACGTCAGACACTCTGAGAGTTCTCAGAAGAGGTTGTGGTGTCAAGTTTGAGCAGTTAAGAAGCCGTGAGTCGAAAGAAGTGTCAGGTTGAGAGTGTAGGTAAGTACTGGTGACCTTTTTGGTATCGGAACTGATCTGTCTGTAAACAACCGTTTCATTACAGAGACGAAAATTTATATGATAGATCCAACCAGTATTGAACAGAAGGTCCGTCATTCACAGAAAATTAAAGTACCGACGTCTGTGGTAGACGTCACTAAAACCTCGGGGGGTTTTATTTCAGACTGTAACAAAGGTGACAAAGGGACAAATAAAGGGTACTTCACTACTCTGGTCTACGGTCCTAGAATCAAAAGACTTACAACTCGAAATTCGGTTGAAAAAGTGAAAGGTGAAAGTGAAAGTAGTTCTCCGAAAAATCAAGGAGAAGTGAAAGACTGTACTCACCACAGTAGACGTATAGACTCCAATAACTATAAAAAGGGCCGTTAGAACTAAGGTCGAACACGAAGAAGGTCTGGTCTCAAAGAGTACTACATGAGACGTATGTTCAATTTATTCGTCCCACTGTTATATGTCGGAACTACATGAGGAAAAGGATAGACCTTGGTCAGACAACAAGGTACAGGTCAAAATTGACAACGAAGGACTGGACGTATATCCAAAGAGTTCTCCGTCCAGTCCACCAGACCATAAGAGTAGAGAAAGTCTTAAAAGGTGTCAAAAAACACTGGGTGTGTCAGTTTCCGAAACCGTATCAGTTATTTCGTCTTTATCTACAAAAAGACCTTGAGAGAACGAAAAAGGTACTAGGTCTCCTACAATCGTTAAACTAGAGACCAAGGAGACGGAAAAGATTTTAGTCGAACTTGTAGACCTTCAAGTGTCAAGTACATAACGGCTTCGGACCGAACCTCTTAAAACTCGTAATGAAATGATCGTACACTCTACTCACGTTAACACGTCATCAAACTCGTAAGGAACCGTAACGGAAACTTACTTTTGACTGGAAAAGGTCAGGACACCGGTGACGACTCAAAAGGTTTAAACGACCGTATAACTCACGTCGTGAAAGTGTCGTTGTAGAAGGTCCTAAACTTTATCGAGTTGACCTTAAGGTAGTGGAGGTGATCAAAACAAACATCACTACCGAAAGATTCCGAGAGAACTGAAGTGTAAGATCCTACAGACCGAGATCCACTCACTAGTGTGGTAGCACTAATAGAACCAGTACTTCGAGAAAAAACATGTCAAGAAGACACATAAGAACGGTGGAGAAGAATTATAGAAGACAAAGACAATCCAGGTCTGGTAAAGACAGGAAATAGTTCGGGTAGAAACGTACTTTACAAGGGAACCATAGAGATTAAAAGAACTCCTCTAGAGATCAGAAAGGGTAAGACAAGAAAAGGAGATAAAGAAACGTAACTAGTGACTCCTTCCGAAAGAATAGAGAGGAATGATAAGAAGTCTCGAGACGTAAGTCTACGAATATAGAAAGGAAAAGAGGAAACGATTTATGTACAATCTCCACATGTTCAACTTTATAAAGTCGTCTATTTATGTAACCGTTTGACAGTGGTGTTAGTTCTATTAATTATATACTTTTAGTGAAGGAAGGTTAAGAAGTGCAAGGAAACGATAGAAAAACGGATTTTGAGGGTGGGAGAGACCACCGAGTCTGCAAGTTCGTAGACTGAGGTTACGTCCTCTGGACTCAAGCTAGGGACCCAACCCTTCTAGGGGACCTCTTCCTTTACCGTTGGGTGAGGTCATAAGAACGGACTTCTTAGAGTACCTGTTTCCTCGGACCATCCGATGTCAGGTGTCCCAGCGTTTCTCAGCCTGTGCTGACTCGGTGAAGTGAAAGTGAAGTGAAAGGGTGGGAGAGATAGTGATCACTAGACGAAAGACAGTGATACCAAATAGTATATAAAAGATCTTAAATTATATTTATCTTAATACGTGGTACACAAGAAAAAACCTTCGTTCCCAATAACAAGACCGAGAAAACGAGTCTGTAAGATCGGTTACGTGCCATCATAGAATACCACCAAATGTACACTTAAAAGGATTACCGGTTTCTATAACTCGTACACGAAAATAACAGTAACTATATAGACGCACCCACTTCACAGATATACATTTGACAGGTAAAACATTAACCCAACAAAAGAATGATCATTCAAAACTTTCAAGAAAATATCTGTACATTAAACGTTTATAGAAGAGGTTCATACCTTATATAGAAACCTTAGAGACTTATCTCAGAGCTTTTCTCACCTGAAGAATTAAAAGTACTACAGATTAAATTACCAAACAAAAATTAAATATCTAACACGAAAACCACAACAAAGAGTCGTTATAAACGAATTCGGCTCCATTCTTTGAGAGGAGACAAAAGAAGTTTTTCAAAATGTTTTAATCTAAAAGTCATGTACTGGGTAACTGGAAACAAAATCATATGTCGTGTTCTATATTCAATTGAATAAAAATAAAAACGTATACCTATATGTTAACAAAATAAGGTAAACAACTTTCCGATAGGAAAGAAGGTGACATAAAGGAAACATAGGAACGAGTTTTAGTTGACAGGTATTTATACACTGAGATAAAGAGGTAAAAGATGTGATAGGTTGACTAGTCAAAGGAACAAAACTGTGGTAACACACACACGGGTAAACGAGTCAGTACAAGTTGAAACGTTTGATCCGAGGAGACAGGTACCTTAAAAGGTCCGTTCTCATGATCTCGCCAAACGGTAAAAGAACGAGCTCCCCTAGAAGGGTTGGGTCCCTAGAGTGGGTGGAGAGGGCGTAGTGGAGGTAACCGTCCGTCTAAGAAATGGTGACGTGATGAAAATGAAACGTACATCTAGGAAGAAAGATAGACCATATTAAAAAGAAAAACGACACTTTCTGAAAGAAATCGTAAAGAACATAGTGCAAAGACGACCACTACTTAAGAAGGTCGTGAACATACAAAGTTTTTCATAAAACGGAAACAAAGACTTTTTAGAAATAGGATCCATACCTTAAAGTACAAAGGTCCCTAAAACATATGTTATTTCGTATAATGGAGAGGTAAAGGTTTTGTTTTTAAACGACAATGGTATAAAAAGGTTGACGTGGATGATAAATAAAAGACAGTGACAAAAGTTTAAAAAAGGAGAAATAGTGACCAGAATTCGTTGAACTATTACCACATGGAACCATATATCAAAGAAGTATAAAGACCACGAACTCCAAGTATCTCTAAAAACCTAGATGTATAAATGTCTAAATTAACTCAAATCTTCTGTAAATATAGAAATAAAGAAACCGATTTAAAAGAGGAGGTAAGAAAGAGAAGAGAAAAACTCTGAGATCCACGTATACATAAATTTAAGACCTTAAATAAGGTGTAAAATAACTAAAAGACAAGGACAAAAAAAGTCGAAGAGGAGTGACCCGAAGTAAAATCTATCCAAGATAACGATACAGAAGTTTGAGTAATTATTAAAACAGACGTCAAGATTACAAAGTAAGTAGAATGGGTCACTTCAAAGGTACAGTCTGTGGTGGCAAAAGTAGAGATGTTCAAATTAAAAAACAAACAACAAATCAGTGATTCAGTTCAGACTGAGAAAACACTGGGACACCTGACATCGGGTGGTCCGAGGAGACAGGCACCCTAAAGGGTCCGTTCCTATGACTTTATCCAACGGTAAAGGAGGAGGTCCCTAGAAGGACTGGGTCCCTAGTTTGACGGTAGAAGACGAACCGTCCACTTAAGAAATGGTGACTAAGGAGACCCTTCGGGATGTTCAATTTAAACCCAGTATAATTTTTATATGTATATATAGATAGTACAAAGATGTTTTGTTCAAGTTATAAGGTCGAAGAACTTGTATACCTTATATCAGTATTTAACAAAATTACGGAAATAAGTGATTAAAAAGGTACACAGTAAAGTCCCAGTGAAAGTTTACCAACTAAAAAGAAGAATGATACCAAAAAAAAAAAATTAAAAATAAAAAATTTAAAATTTTAGAAATTAAGAATGTACGCAAGGGTTTGTACTTGGGGGGAGGGTGGAGGGAGGGGTGTTGTAGAGAGACCCAGTAGGGGTACGTGGTCGGGGTTCGTACGACGTGGGACGCAGTCTGTATCTGACCGCTAAGTTAACAATGTACTATCATGTGTACAATCTTACGGTAAGAGGGTTTAGTAGGGTGGGAGAGGGAGAGGGCGACTCAGGTTTTCAGGCAATATGTGTAGACACAGAAACGAATAAACTTACGGGTCATTAAAGACTAATTTATACTCTGTAACACTAAATGAGAAGAACTTACTAAAAAATTTTATAAAGGTCGTTATAAATACTCGAAATAAAATTCTATAGTAACTCAATCAAGCTATGTCAAACTAAGAAAGTCCAGAAAGAGAATTCGAGACAACACATCCGATCATAAATTAAATCAACTTGTAAATAAAAAAGGGGTGATGATTTTGTTCTATAAAGAAACATAAAATTGACTACTAGGTACTAAAGTTTTACATATGGATACCGACTAAGTACGACTCCAAACTGTTATTTGTTGTTTTAAGACATTTAGATAATAAGAAGTTAATTTTTTAATTTTTTTTTTTTGGTGTTGAGTAACTCTTGTCTAACTTAGGATAATAACAGGTCAGACTCATGACAAAAAAGTTCGAGAAAGTACCCTAAGAAAAGAGATCGATGACCTTCAAAGAAGTGACGACGACGACGACGACGACGACGATTCGATCTCTTTTCCATACCCATACCCATATTGAACTTGATCTTGAATATTTATCGACGTTTTAAAACGTGTTATAAATGTATTTAACGACGACTTCTTTCGGTGGTTCTTCACTAAATGTATTTCTAAACATTGATCTATAGTCGCTTTCACAGTTAAGACCATAACCTCGTTCCTTCTATTCTCTACCCCTACTCTTTTAACATTGACGAAGAAGAAGTTATTGACAACAACATCATTACGAGTATAGTAGGACTCGAGTATAGTAATGACTCAAACCCTTTTGACCGAATGGTACCATTGGTTTTTATTAAACCTATACAAATAAGTTGTTATGAATTATTAATGAGATAACATCTCACGATCCTGAACGATCATAATTTATGTATCACAAATTTTATTTCGGTCCCAGAGGATCTTAAAATTTTAGATAAGTTATCCGTTCATACTCGTTTCATTTGTTTGTTTGAATTTATACGATAATTAATAATTACTTAATTTTAACAGATATACTTTTGTCTTTGTTGAATTAAATTAAGTTTAACCTTCTATACTATTTCTAAAAGTGTTCTTCACTTGACCTTCGATTATGGACTCCTTATTCTTCCGTAAACGGTCGTCGTTCACCTTCCTTTCCATAAAGTATATCTCTTTTATTCCGTACCTCTGTAACTACGTACTTTATCGACCTGTGTGAGCTTTTTAAGTTTCTGTTGTACTGACCTTATATTATTAGTTTTCATTACTCTAATTCGACCTCTGGTTCCACCCGTATACTAACACCTCCTGTAACGATTCTGTATAAATATTAAACTCTAGAATAGGATTTATATTACCCATCAGTAAAATTTCACATATTTTATTCACACTCTGTTCTAATTGACTTACTAGTACTCTCTTACCTACTACTTTTTGTTTTCTCCTTCGTCTATTCTTCTTTCTCATCGTCGTCAACTTCCCCGTTTCATATGTCTACGGTGTATATAGAAACTCCTCGTCACCTTGGTCTTCCTTTTATCTCAACTACATAGTTCACTTCTCTCTGTTTTCTTCTAGGGTTTCTCGAAGAAGAGGAGACCTAATTTATTGACCCATAAAACTATACTCAACGAATATTAACCTCCTGTCTCCTCTGACCTCCCGATGTCAGGTTTCTCAGTGTTTGTCAGTCCGTACTGACTCACTACTCCGTGTGTTTTCCTGGTCTCATTTCAACGTATTAAGATTCTGCCTCTCAAATCAAAATCCATCCTCCGTGATCACTATTTCTCGACCGGCGGTTTGACCTTAGTTCTAACGGTCCTCTTTATAGTTATTGGAGTCTATACGTCTACTGTGGTGGGAATACCGTCTTTCGTTTCTCCTTGATTTCTCGGGGAACTACTTTCACTTTCTTCTCTCACTTTTGTGACCGAATTTTGAGTTGTAAGTTTTTTGATTCTAGGACCGTTGACCAGGGTAGTGAAGTACCGTTTATCTACTCCTTCGTCACCTTTGTCACTGTCTGATAAAAGAACCCGAGGTTTTAGTGACGTCTACCACTGACGTCGGTACTTTAATTTTCTACCAACGAGGAACCTTCTTTTCGATACTGGTTGAATCTGTCGTATAATTTTTCGTCTCTGTAATGAAACGGTTGTTTCTAGACAGATCAGTTCCGATACCAAAAGGTCATTAGTACATACCTACACTCTCAACTTGGTATTTCTTTCGACTCGTGGTTTCTTAACTACAAAACTTAACACCACAACCTCTTCTGAGAACTCTCAGGGAACCTGACTTCCTCTAGGTTGGTCGGGTAGTATTTCCTTAAGTCAGAACTTATAAGTAACCTTATTGACTAAAACCTCGACTTTGAGGTTATGAAACCGGTGCACTATGCTTCTTGACTGAGTAACCTCTTCTGGAACTACGACCCTTTCTAACTTACGTCCTCCTCTTTCCCTGCTGTCTCTTACTCCACCAAACTACCGTAGTGACTGAGCTACCTGTACTTAAACTCGTTCGAGGCCCTCAACCACTACCTGTCCCTTCGGACCACACGACGTCAGGTACCCCAACGTCTCAGCCTGTACTGATTCGTTGACTTGACTTGACTTGACGGTCACGTCCTCTAGATTCTCTATGTCCAAGCTAGGGATTCAGTCTTTCTAGGGGACGTCTTCCTGTACCGTTGGTGAGGTCAACGACCTTTTAGGGGGAATCGACCTTTTAGGGTGTTTGCCTCCTCGGACCGTACGATGTCAGACACCCCAGTGTTTCTCAACCTGTACTGACTTCGTTAAATCGTACGTAGGTTCGTACAATTCCTTAGACTCACCGAACAAACCATAGAGACTCTACTCGTGTTCTCAACTGATATTTTCAGATCGAGTGTTCTCACAGAACTCGATCCTCGTGTTTAAACTCTCAATGGTGGTACCAGTACAGGTTGAGAAACGGTGGGATACCTGACATCAGACAGAACGAAGAGACAAACACCTTAAGAGGTCCTTTCTTATACCCTCAACCATCGGTAAGGCAAGAGGTCCCTAGAAAGGTTGGGTTCCTGACTTGGACCCAGAGGGAGTAACGTCCGTCTGACAAATAGTAGACTCGGTCGTTCCTTTGGGAACATATTTACAGTGGTTTGTGGTTTCTTTATCTATGATACCGGGTCACTCTTTTAGATTCTACTTTTAACTTCTGTCGAGTTCCGGTTTGAAACATCTTGAGGACTTAGGTTCGTTAACGAATCTTTTCCTTCATATTCAATTGTCTTGACCCTCCTCTTGAATCTCCAGTCTTCTGTTGTCACCTGTTCCTTCATGCCACAGACTTTCTATTAACAACAACAAGTCAACGGTTCAGTACAGGTTGAGAAACACTGGTAGACCTAACGTCGTTGGGTCCGAAGGGACAGGAATTTGGTAAAGGGTCTCAAACGAGTTTGAGTACAGGTAACTCAGGCACTAGGTAGGTTGATAGAGTAAGAGACAACAAGGGAAGAGGAGGACGGGAGTTAGAAAGGGTCGTAGTATGAGAAAAGGTTAATCAACCGAGAAACGAAGTCCACTGTTTTCATAACCTCAAAATTAAAGTCGTAATCAGGAAGGTTACTTATAAGTTCTATCTAAAGAAAATCTTACCTGAGCAAACTAGAAGAACGACAGGTTCCCTAAGAGTTCCCAGACTTTCTATTTTTCTCTCTGTAGATCAGTGATTCCCGATTCTTAAGGTGACGTAAAACCGATACCTCTTCTAAGGTACCGAAATTGTTCTGGACAAGGAAACTTTTTCACTCCAATCTTAACGTTTATCACACTTATTTTCTTCGTTTCTATCCATTCTTCCATCTTTGTCCTGTCGTCCACTAAGAGGACCCTAAGTACCAATATGTCTCTGTCTTTTTGTGTCATCCCGATTTTTTCCCTATACTTTAGTTTCTTTCAAAACCGTAAAAAGAAAAAATTTCTATACTTTATAGTCTTGAACAAACGTTCAACAACCCCATCTAAGACAATTCACTTTATCTGACCTATACGTTCTCCTCTCCCTTATTGGTTTCTTGTCTTCAATATCTTGTTCTCGATAAACTAAAACTGTCTTCATCTCGAAAGGGAAATAGTAATCTTTCTACTACCTTTACCAGGTCTGTCCACTTTCCACCATGTCCTACTATTCTAATCATACTTTTCTTACTTCTGGTTTCTAATAGATTAAGGAAAGTCATTGACACTACACTAACATGATTAATATTTTATAAAATTTGGTACCCGAAGGGACTACCGAGTCTCCAATTTCGCAGACGGGCGTTACGTCCTCTGGGCCCAAGGTAGGGACCCAACCCTTCTAGGGGACCTCTTCCCTTACCGTGGAGTGAGGTCATGAGAACGGACCTCTTAGGGTACCTCCCTCCTCGGACCATCCGATGTCAGGTACCCCAGCGTTTCTCAGCCTGTGTTGACTCTATGAAGTGAAGTGAAGCATGTAATATATGAAGTGTATATATTCATCTATAATATAAAAGTTATTTTATTCTACTTTTTTTCTGTATTATTTATGTTAATTTATATGTTATTTAAATCGTTACCTTAAAAGGGGAAAATGTGGAACAGAATATTTCGTTAGTCATCCAGAACAACATATTATCGTTTACTGTTAGAACGGCATTCAAAATTCCTGTTTGTATTTTTGGGTTGAATATACTTACAGACTCTCATGTAAACTATTTTGTAGAACGATCTTTGGTAGTTTTCAACTTTCCGAATACGGTGATTATATTTCGAACAAAGTAAGGCAGACGTCTTTAGACCGTTATGTGCGTTATTTTATATTTTCGGGGTTATTTCCTACAACAAAAGGTAACGAAAGGAGGGGGTTTAGAACATAAACGTCTTCTAAAGACAAACTAGAGAGACAAATCATTTTATGTATCCAAGGAACGGTTAAATAATGTATTATAAATAGTACTATTCGGTCTTTTCATCGAAAAAAAAAGACAACAAATAAAAACCTCAAATAAAATAGGAAAAGCAGGAGTCTAAGACTGACTTTTTGAGATTTTAAGTCGATATCAAGGTAGTTCTTGGTTTACTGAGTAATCCTAAACAACAACAACAAATCAACGATTCAACACAGACTGAAAAACACTGGGGTACCTGCAATCGAGTGATCCGAGGAGACAGGTACCTTAAGAGGTCCGTTCTTATGACCTCACCCAACGACAAAGGAAGAGGTCGCCCAGAAGGACTAGGTCCCTAGTTTGGACGTCGAAGACGTAACCGTCCACCTAAGAAATGGCGACTCGGCGGACCCTTCGGGGGAGGAATCAAAATCCACAACACTGTTCTCTCAAGGAAGGAGGGAGGGTGTGAAGAAGGGAAGAAAGAAAGAAGAACAGGAAGAAGGAGGAAAGACGAGAGGAAAAGAAAGAAAAAGGGAAGTAAAGAGAAAAACTGGTAAGACGGTCGGACGGACTTCTAAACTTCTACTTCTGAAAATAAGTTTTGATGACAAGTCTTTTGAGAGCAATGACTTATAACCGAGGGATTTTTTTACTCGTACTTATGGGAGGTTCCAGTGACAATTAAGAGACTGAGTGTAGTAAGATTTTACTAGTGATAAGACAATTTATTTAAACTTTGGTCCTTTTTCTCTTTTGAACAGTCGTTGACACATATATTATGTTAATCGTTTCCGTTGGTACAATGGAAGGTCAACTTCAATGACAGACCGTAAACAAATGTTACGGGTAGGTGATCGAAATAAAACCTCAACGGGAACCTTTTAACGGGTCTCAGTTTTAGGTTTAATATCTAGGTTACCGTCACCATTATAGTCCTTTACCGTCATATCAAAAGTCCTGTTCTCTGTGTAATTCGGACATTACACAAATGAACAAACCCCGAAACCCTCTTTAAAATTTTTATTCATTAGAAACTTAATATCTTTCCTTTCGATTAAAAAAGGTTAAGTAAAGTAATTTGAAATTAGTAACGGTTGAATGTGGTGTTACTTAAAATTTACTAGAGAAAGAATAAAATTTGTATAAATAATTTGATACGTGCAGATACGTTAACCGTTCATACAAGAATTTAATATAATAGTTATAAGAATTTACAGAAGTCTTCACCATTTGTACGTTAAAGAAAGAACCGACGAAGTCTCTAAAGTGTCCATTCCACAAGAGGATGAATATAAATAGTTCTTAAAAGAACAATGTTGAATTTAACTGAGGAACAAAACTGAAATTACTCCAAATATAAAGAATTTTTAATACCGGGTAATATGTCTTAGAGTAGTCTTGTTTATATTTTGGTTCAGTTTACTCTTATCAGTTGTATAAAGATGTCTCCACGTTTCCTTTCGAAAAGAGACGAAAATATTTTTTAACTCAAAAGTTATCGACAGTTGTAACCATTCCCCCTTTAATAATGTCAATATATAAGAAATACTAAATAGACTTTACTTTATTAGAGTCTGAACTTATAAGAAGAACAGTTGACCATTGAACCGTAGTTCTAATTTATGACCCTATTTAATACGAAAATCTCTTCGGTCTCGAGGTCCTTCCTTTCTAAGAACTCGATCGAAAGTTTCTTACTCTTTCCAAGTCTTTCGTCTTTAAGACTTACGGTAAGTGTCGACTTCCTTGTTACCACTAAATCCCAGTATCACTTATAAAGAATCTTTGGGTAGTAGTGTTCAGGTAAAAGATGTAGACGTAGAGATAAGGAAGGGATGCTTTACCAAGTAATCGAGGTAAAAAGTTTCTAAGGTATACGCACGTAATTATATACTATAAGCAAAAAGAGAAAGACTGAATGAAGTGAGACAGACAGTCTGAGACCCAAGTAGGTGTGTTGATGTTTATTGGGTCAGAACAAGGAAAAATACCGACTCACAAGGTAACATATGCGCACGGCGTAGAAGAAATAGGTGAGTAGACAACTACCTTTACGTCCAACGAAGGTACGGGGTCGATAATGTTTATCGACGTTACTTGTGACCCTGAGTACCTGTGTCCGTTCCTTCCTCTCCCACCCTAGTGAACTCTCTTCTCGTAACGGTATATATGTGATGGTACACATTTTACCGAAGGAACCATCGAGTCACTATTTCTTAGACGGACGGTTACGTCCTCTCCACCCAAACTAGGAACCCGACCCTTCTTGGGGACCTCTTCCTTTACTGTTATATGAGGTCATAAGAACGGATGCTTTAGGGTACTTGTCTCCTCGGACCACTCCGATGTCGGGTACCCCAACGTTTTCTCAATCTATGTTGAATCTCCGATTTGTTGTCGTTTTTCTTGTTTGTTGTTGTCATACACAGTTTATCTATCACTCTTCGACGATGTATCGTGCCCCTCAATTCGAGCGAGAGACATTACTGGATCTCCCCAGTTCCTTCTTTTATTGAAAAGATGTTTTTATTAATATACCGAATATATTAATTAATAAATACACGTACCTTAATACATATCTGATATTTACCAATGTATGTGTGTGCTTTCTAACATATACCGTGTATATGTCTATAAAATTTACTATTGGATTTTTAATAGTAATGAAGGTAA
Source organism: Capra ibex (assembly GCA_006410555.1). Lineage (NCBI taxonomy): Eukaryota > Metazoa > Chordata > Mammalia > Artiodactyla > Bovidae > Capra > Capra ibex. The sequence continues at coordinate 26,086,612 of SJYO01048061.1, read as the reverse complement.
AAGTCTTATGTTTATTCAATCGTGGAAAAGGATTCAATTTGTGTTTTTTCCTTAAAAGAAGAAGTGAGATTCGTCTTTCCTAGAGTGTTGTAGGGTCCTCTGTCAGAACCGTTACTGTTCGGTTTAGATTCAGGTGTCGTGTACTACTATGTTAACAGTAGTTCGACTGAAAACTGGTAAACACAGTGTAACATTTATTTTGTCGAAGAACTGACCGAAGGACTCTACTTTTAGTCGACACAACACCAACCAATGAGTATCGTGAAATTAATAATGAACGATAGGTATCTCCTAATTTTAACAACATGTACACACGGATTTTGGATTTTTTGTCCTTTTTGTAGAAAAAGAACCTTCACAAAAACTGTTTCACGTACAACTGTAGTCTCTCTTTTTCAAGGTATACTGTTACAGGAACCCGATAACAGATGATTTGGAGTTAATTGTCACATTTTTTCCTATGAGAGTCAAATTTAATGTCCTAATGAAAGAAGTAAAGGTTGTTCAGAACTTAAAATGTCGAATGTCTAAGGACTAAGTGTAGAGTCGTTTTTTCTTTTTGTTGTTGTTGTTGTTTTTTGTCAGTTTATCAAGTTTGACAAAGTGACTCCTTAATTTTAATCTAAAAACACGTTTTCCTCGTTGATTTAACTTTAAAATCCTCTGATTATACATATAATTTCCGTCACTATGTAGGATAATACTTGTCAAAACGTAACGTCTTTAACTCCTCGTCGGGTCTAGATAAAGATAAAGTAAATAGTCCCGATAGTGTATTTTTAGACTATCAAGACTTTTTAATCTACAATGTGTGTAAACTTTCTATACAAAAGAGAAAATAAAAAGTTTGTCACTTTATTGAACTTTTCATCAAAACAATTCTTTTGTGTGACTCATATTTCCCTTTACTTAATTTCAAGTTCTTCGGGCTTATACGGAGGATCGGAGAGGAACTGAAACGAGACCTAGTGTACCTTATCCGAAATCTACTAAACGTAAATCTACTAAAGAGTCACTTTCCGGTCTATACGAGACAGGATCAAATTTCTTTATAAAACCTAGAAATCCAGATTAAATTAAACACACCTTACTCATTCGGGAAAGGATTAATCTTTATCGTAATTTCAATTGCAGAGTTGTAAACACAAATACAAAAATAATAAGTACATATCACAGAAATATAAACATAGCGGTATTTCAAAGGAATATAAACTTTTCCAGGATTGCAAAAGGAGGGTAAAAAATATATTACAAACACTGTAGTCTAACACTATACATACATACCTACCGATGTCAGAGATAATCGTCTCTGTGTTGAACTACAATACAAGTAAAAGCGAAACGAATTTTTCTTTTTCTCTTAGTCCTGGGAGTATATTATTATTACTAAATCAAGTGAAAGAATTTACTCTTTTATGTGAGTCCTTTAAACTAACCGAATAGGTTCCTCTACGTCTTCCTACCACTCATCGACGGTATACCGACTTCTGTTCCAGATCACCTCAAACGTGACAGGATGTCGTAGTAAGAGGACTTTCTCTAGAAACTACTTTCCTCACAGAGAACCAAGGTTGTACTGGTCAGTTTAATAAAATGACTTCACTACTTGAGGACAATTTCAACATTATGTACTTATAAACTTGTGTAGAAAGATACTTCAAATCGAAGTACTATTCAGATGTTGGTGGACCTCAGTTGGGTTTCCTCGTCGTCTTTGTTACCAAAAGTAATGTTCAGGGTCTTACAATGGAGTATTTTAGTGACCGAGTCTATCATCAGTCAATTATCGATATTATGTTACAGTGTTGAAACTCCTCACTCTGGAAGGGAATGGAGGTCGGTCGAGAATAGTGTCTTTTAGTTTGGATTTGGACGTCTGTATACTTCCCACTGGAAACTACATCTGGTCTAAAATTTGACAGCAACTACGTACCGTTTCTGGACTACGACCCTTTATAACTTCTGTCCTCCTCTCTCCCTGTTGGCTCCTGTTCTACCAATCTACCGTAGTGACTGAGGAACCTGTACTCAAACTCGTCTGAGGTCCCATACCACTTCCTGTCCCTTCGGAGGACACGACGTTTCTCAGTCTGTGTTGACTCGTTGACTTGTTGTTATTGTTTAAATACTTAATCTATAAGTCAAGAGCTTCTAAAATCATTTCACCGTTGTGATGTATATAATAAGTTGTCTGTACTGATTCAAGATTGTTTTATATCTCTGATAGATCCCATTATAACTTTTTACTTTATAATAAGACCTTCTACAATAAGTCTTCATAAGAAATTGCACATTGACAGGGTAGTCTCTCAACTTTCATTATTATTATTATTCGAATACGAGAAATTATAAAATAGTACACAGTACTAAAATAGTACGATCTCTTGAGATAGAAGGTTAAATAGTCAACTATTTTTCAATATAAGTTTCTGTGTCAACACAATATGATAAGTAAAGAACACTCTTCTAAATCGGTAAGTTAAAGGTAAATTATTGAATATAAAAAGGTTTAGTACTGTTACTATGAATCTAGATGAACAATTTATTCGGTTAGAGGGACAAAACTAAACTCAAACTTTTATGACGAGAACGAAGAAGAGAACAAAGAAAGGGTTCCTACTTACTAGTTTATTAAGTATGTTTACTGAAACTAAAGGGAGAAATCATAAACAAGTACCAACTTTTATAATCTTAAAGTTACTTATTATCACTTAATAAAGACGAATTACAAATCCTACACCTGTACATGAACCTCAAGATATACACTGTAAGTTTATGTAAAAATTTTAGAGAAAATTTACCAAGTACATTTAAATTTGGAATTAAAGCACAGTAAATTATAAATAATTAATAAAGATTAAATCTGGGACTCATGAAGGTCTTTACTACCTTCTGTGGAGTATTACCTTTTATATATAATTTTATATTTTTAATTTCATTATGTTACGGTCTTACTTCTTCAATTTACAATTCGTGTCAGACCCCCCTTTGCACCGGTTTTTTGTCAAGGTTAACTTATGATTCAAGCCAAAACTAAACATGATATCCGTTTCACTTTCTGACATCTCGTTATGGTATAACTCCGAAGAGAGTGACCGTAGGAGTCTTTACATGTGTTAACCTATGAAAAGGTTAGTATTCATACTTCATTAACGGTCCCGTGTAACACGAATCAGCGGATCAGTACAGAAACACTGGGATACCTGGCATCGGACGATCCGAGGAGACAGGTAACCCTAAGAGGTCAGTTCGTATGATCTCACCCAACGGTGAGGGAGGAGGTCCCCTAGAAGGGTTGTGTCCCTACTTGGGTCCAGAGGGTGTGACGCCCGTCTAAGAAATGGCAGATTCGTCGGTCCCTTCGGGTTCTTATGACCTCACTCATCGGATAGGGAAGAAGTTCCCTAGAAGGGTTGGACCCTTAGTTTGACCCCAGAGGACGTAACGTTCTCCTAAAAAATGGTCGACTCGATGGTCTCTTTGGGTCCCGTGTAATTTAGTCTACTTTAGGGTCCGATCTTTATAGGTCCCAGTTCAAGAGGACGAAGTCATCCTTGTTATCCCGACTTTTGATACTGAGACCTACCTCAAACCAATTTTCCATTGACATAGTAGGTATCGTGTCACTCCATCGGACGTAATTGTTATAATTTTTTTTCTTTCTTCCCCCTTAGTTTCTGTCTTTTTGGTCAACAACCGAAGTTCGTATAAATACAACGGAAGTCCAATTTGCTTTGAATATTAAGTCTCTGGACTAACTAAAAGAAAATACAGGTATAAACGTACTTTGAGACCAAATCAAAGTAAACGTATATGTACTTATTCGTATCTATTCGATGTCTTTTATAAGAGAAACTTTTATAATGTTAAAATTCTACAGCGTTTTCGGTAACCAATGACACTTTATTATTTGTCGGCAGAATAGAACGTCGTATCTATTTTTAGTTGAGTTTTACCTACTTTCTGTATTTGTATTCTGTACTTTACCATTTTGAGGATCTTCTTTTACATCCCTTTTCGAGAAACTGACTAAAATCGTTACCAAAGAACTTTAACTGTGGTTTTCGTGTTCGTTGTTTTCCTTTTTATTTACACACCCTGATGTAATTTGATTTTTCAGAGACGTGCCGTTTCCCTTGTTAGTTTTTGGACTCTTCCTTTGGATACTTTACCATCTTTTATAAACGTTCGGTGAATAGAGTGTACTCAATTATATGTTTTGTATGTTCCTTCAGTATTTGAGTCCTCCCTCTTTTTCTTATTAAGTCAATTTTCAACCGTTTCTTAGACTTATCTACTAAAAGGCTTCTGTATGTTTATCTGTTGTACATATACTTTTCTAAGGGTTGTAGTGATTGGTGGTCCTTTTATATTTAGTTTTGATTTTACTCTATGGTGTATGAACGATCTTACCGATAATGTGTTTCAGTCTTCAATTGTACAAGATTCCTACGACACTCTGTCTCGACACAAACTCGTAGAGGACACCTCCATGTCCAGTCGTCACCTGACGGTGTCCCTGTACCCGAGACCCACGTAGTCTGAACCCACACCGTATTCGGAAGAACCTCTTCTAGTGGTAATTGGGGTGGTATCTCGACGGTCTTGAATGTGTCCTGGCCCTTTATCTGACAGTCTCCCGTGTTTCTCTTGGAACACAAGTGGTCCTGGGTCCTCTTTCCTCGTCCCTGGGATGTTCTCTGACTGGGTCTGAACGAGTCTTCACAGGTCCTCAGGGGTAGTCTCCGTAACCAGTCACCAGACGACGTCCTACCCCCCGTCACTCAGATCGTCATGTACGTACGTAGAAGACTTTCTCCAATGGAAATAGAAGAGGATAGGTCTAACCGAGTCCAAACCGTGGTCGCCCCTGAAAGGGTCCCACACCAAAGGGCCTTAGTACTGAGTCCAAAGTATTCTTAGACTTAGAATCCGGATCATATCGAACAACTCGGACAGTACCGAGTCCAGACCAGGGAATTGCGTTACCCGTTCTTAGGGAATCTTTTTCACCTCACTTTTTGGTTATGTTATAACATTTCACTAATTGGAGGTTAATTTTATTTATTTAAATATAAAATTTTTTAAAATTTTTTACCTCATCGGGAGTATCAGTTGTTTTCTCAGGTTTTATGTTATGAACCTAAGTTAGAGTTTTTACTGTCTTACTAGAGACAAGTAAAGGTTCGGTTTGGTAAGTCACAGTACTGTTAGGTTCAGATATGGGACTGGTCATTACGACTTCTTCGACTTCAACTTGTCAAGATACTTCTGGATATTCTGTAAGATCTTGATTGTGATTTTTGTCTACAGGAAAAGTAAGATCCCCTGACCTTACGTTTTCAACCTTCAGTTCTTTGTGGACCTCATTGTCCATTTAAACCGGAACCCCATGTCTTATCTCGTCCGTTTCCGATTATCCCAAAACGGTTCTCTTATGTGACCAGTACCGTTTACGGGAGAAGGTTGTTGTGTCTTCTTCTGAGATATGTACCTATAGTGGTCTACCAGTTATGACTTTAGTCTAACTAATATAAGAAACGTCCGTTTCTACCTCTTCGAGATATGGTAGTCAATTTTTGTTCTGACCCTTGACTGACCCGAGACTACTACTTAAGGAATAAAGGTTTAAGGCTGAATTTAACTTCTTTGATCCCTTTTGGCGATCTGATAAGTCCATACTGACTTCAGTTTATGGAATACTAATATGTCACCTTCACTATTTATCTAAGTTCCCTAATCTAGACTATCTCTCGGACTTCTTGATACCTGTCAAAAAACACTGTAACATATCCTCTCTCCCTAGTTCTGGTAGGGGTTCTTTTTCTTTCCGTCTTTTCGTTTTACCGACAGACTCCTCCGGAATGTTTATCGACACTTTCTTCTCTTCGTTTTCGTTTCCTATTTTCCTTACTATATGGGTAAATTTACGTCTCTAGGTTTCTTATCATTCCTCTCTATTCTTTCAGAAGGAGTCACTAGGGACGTTTCTTTCTCCTTTTGTTATTTTACCCTTTCTGATCTCTAGAGAAGTTCTTTTAATCTCTACGGTTCCCTTGTAAAGTACGTTTCTACCTGAGTTATTTCCTGTTTTTACCAGACCTAGATTGTCTTTGTCTTCTATAGTTCTTCTCCACAGTTCTTATATGCCTTGATACGGTTTTTCTAGAAGTGCTGGGTCTATTAGTGCTACCACACTAGTGAGTGGATCTCGGTCTGTAGGACCATACACTTCAGTTCACCCGGAAACGTTCGTAGTGATGTTTGTTTCGATTACCAAGTCAGTCAAGTCAAGTCAGTGAGTCAGTACAGGCCGAGAAACGTTAGGGTACTTGGCGTCGTACGGTCCAGAGGGACAGGTAGTGGTTGACGGTCTTAAATGGGTTTGAGTACAGATAACTCAGCCACTACGTAGATTGGTAGAGTAGGAGTCAGCAGGGGAAGAGGAGGACGGAAGTTAGAAAGGGTTGTAGTCTCAGAAAAGTTTACTCAGTCGAAAAGGATATTCCACCGGTTTTATAACCTCAAAGTCGAAGTTGTAGTCAGGAAGGTTACTTGTGAGTCTTGACTAAAGGAAATCCTACCTGACCAACCTAGAGGAACGTCAGGTTCCCTGAGAGTTCACAGAAGAGGTTGTGGTGTCAAGTTTTTGTAGTCAAGAAGTCGTGAGTCGAAAGAATATCAGCTTAAGAGTGTAGGTATGTACTGATGACCTTTTTGATATCGGAACTGGACTACCTGTAAACAACAGTTTCATTACAGAGACGAAAAATTATACGACAGATCCAACCAGTATTGAAAGGAAGGTTTCTCATTCGTAGAAAATTAAAGTACCGAAGTCAATGGTAGACGTCACTAAAATAACCTTCACTACCTTTTGGTCAACTCGATAATTTTTAGGATTTTCTACTACGACACTTTCACGACGTGAGTTATACAGTCGTTTAAACCTTTTGAGTCGTCACCGGCGTCCTGACCTTTTCCCGTCAAAAGTAAGGTTAGGGTTTCTTTCCGTTACGGTTTCTAACGAGTTTGATGGTGTGTTACCGTGAGTAGAGTGTGCGATCCTTTCATTACGAGTTTTAAGGGGTTCGGTCTGAAGTTGTCATGCACTTGGTACTTGAAGGTCTACAAGTTCGACCAAAATCTTTTTCGTCTCCTTGGTCTCTAATTTAACGGTTGTGGACGACCTAGTACCTTTTTCGTTCTCTCAAGGTCTTTTTGTAGACAAAGACGAAATAACTGATACGGTTTCGGAAACTGACACACCTAGTGTTATTCGCGACCTATTAAGACTTTCTCTACCCTTATGGTCTGGTGTCCTTCGTTGTCTTGACCTGTACCTTGTTGTCTGACGAAGGTTTATCCTTTTCCTCATACAGTTCCGACATATAACAGTGGGACGAATAAATTGAATATACGTCTCATGTAGTACTCTTTGCGACCTGACCTTCTTTGTGTTCGACCTTAATTCTAACGGCCCTCTTGATAGTTATTGGAGTGTATACGTCTACTGTGGTGGGAATACCGTCTTTCACTTCTCCTCGATTTTTAGGAGAACTACTTTCACTGTCTCCTCTCACTTTTTCAACCGAATTTCGAGTTGTAAGTCTTTTGAATCTCAGACTGTAAAACAGGGTAGTGAAGTACCCTTTATCTACCCCTTTGTCATCTTTGTCACAGTCTGAAAAAAAAAAAAAAAAAAAAAGGTTTTAGTGACGTCTACCACTGACGTCGGTACTTTAATTTTCTGCGAATGAGGAACCTTCTTTTCAATACTGGTTCGATCTATCGTATAAGTTTTCGTCTCTGTAATGAAACGGTTGTTTCCAGGCGGATCAGTTCCGATACCAAAAAGGACACCAGTACATACCTACACTCTCAACCCGACACTTCTTCCGACTCGTGACTTCTTAACTACGCAAACTTGACACCACAACCTTTTCTGAGAACTCTCAGGGAACCTGACGTTCCTCTAGGTTGGTCAAGTAAGACTTCCTCTAGTTGGGACCCTAAAGAAACCTTCCTTACTACGATTTCGACTTCGAGGTCATGAAACCGGTGGAGTACCCTTCTCAACTGAGTAACCTTTTCTGAGACTACGACCCTCCCTAACCCCCGTCCTCTTCTTCCCCTGCTGGGTCCTACTCTGCCGACCTACCGTAGTGACTGAGCTACCTGCACTCAGACTCACTAGAGGTCCTCAACCACTACCTGTTCCTCCGGACCGTACGACGTTAAGTACCCCAGCGTTTCTCAGTCTGTACTGACTCACTGACTTGACTTGACTATGACAGTGGGACGAATAAATTGAAGATACGTCTCATGTAGTACCTTTTGCGACCCAACTTTCTTCGTGTTCGACCTTAGTTCGAACGACCCTCTTTATAGTTATTGGAGTCTAGACCTCTACTATGGAGGAAATATCGTCTTTCACTTCTCCTTGATTCCTTGGAGAACTACTTTCACTTTCTCCCCTCAATTTTTCAACCGAATTTCGAGTTGTAAGTCTTTTGATTCTAGGACCGTAGACCAGGGTAGTGAAGTACCGTTATCTACCCTTAACTACGAAAACTTGACACCACAACCACTTCCGAGAACTCTCAGGGAACCTGACGTTCCTCTAGGTTGGTCAGGTAGGATTTCCTTTAGTCAGGACTCACAAGTAACCTTCCTGACTACAACTTCGACTTAGAGGTTATGAACCGGTGGACTACACTTCTTGACTGAGTAACCTTTTCTGGGACTACCACCCTTACTAACTTCCACCCTCCTCTTCCCCTACAGCTACTCCTACTCTACTAATCTACTGTAGTGACTGAGTTACCTGCACTTCAAACTCACTTGAGACCCTCAAACACTACCTGTCCCTCCGGACCATACGACGTCAGGTGCCCCAGCGTTTCTTAACCTGTGTTAACTCGATGACTTGACTTGACTTGACTTTCTACAACACTTCTTTTTACTCGGGACACATCACGACCACCCGTATATTTACCATGTCAGCGATACCTTTAGTCATACTACCGTAGAGTTTTCTTTGATGTTTATCTCGACGTTCTAGGTTGTTAGGGTGAAGACGTATAGATAGCTTTCCTTTGATTTAGTCATAGACCTTCTTACCCTTAGACGTAAGGGTTCAAGAAACGTCGTAATAAGTGTGGTAGGTTCTGTACCTTTGTTGGACACAGGTAGTTGTCTATTTACCTAGTTCCTTTACATGCCATTTTTTCATCTTTTACACACCATACAAATGTATACTTACACTTTCACTATCAGCGAATCAACACAGACTGAGAAACGTTGGGGTACCTGATATCGGACGGTCCGAGGAGACAGGTACCTTGAGAGGTCCGTTCTTACGACCTCACCCAACGGTTAAGGAAGAGGTTATAAATATATATTACATTATAATAAGTAGAGACTTTTTCTTCTATAAGACGGTAAACGATGTTAAACCTACTTTTACCTTCTATGATATAATTCACTAAATCGGTTCATGTCTCACTGTTGATAACGTACTAAAGTGAATATTCACCCTAGATTTTTTTTTTAGGGGTTTAGAGTTTAAGTATCATTTCGTTTAAACCATAAATGGTCTCCGACCTCCCATTGTGAAGACTGATCGAAACAAAGGAGAAGGACAGGGTGTTGGTACTGGTAACCCGGTAAAGGAATAAAAACTTCTTAGTCACATGAAAGTCGTGTATGATGAAGACTATAATTTGAGTGAGAGAATGAACGAGATTCCCTCTGGTCGATGGTATAAACACAACAGGACACATCTCCGGGTGCACCGTTCCTCCATTCGCATCGGAGACGGGTCGTCGGTCATTTCTTGACTCTGAAAGTCAGGTTAGTGGGTACCCTTTGTACCAGGTTTCTACTCACACGCACCTCTGAACTCTGAAGTCGGGGTAGATTACGAAACAAGTAGAGGAACACTTTCTAGTGTCCTGTTACCGGGTTTATTCGTTCCGGATCTAAGTAGGGATGTCTTTGACACCTCATTATTCACAACGAAACTCTGTATTCAAACCCCATTTAGGGATATACCGTTATCTATGTATTGTGTTATAACGATAGGTGTCTCGACAACTTTATACCCATACCCGAATCTTCTTCCGTACCTTTCATTCTTCATATAGTTCTTTATCTCAGTCGGAGTTTAAACCTACGAAAACGTTCGTTTATGAATCTCTATTGATTAGAAATTTCTTTTCTTCTAGGTAGTCACCTTCTCTTTAGGTACTACCTCCGGTTTTCGTTGTCAGTGTCTTAACTCCGACTCTTGATCCTCTATCATATTACCTACGGTTCACTCCTCTCTTAAAGTTCTTTCTTTAATTATACTTTCAATTATAACTCCGTCTTCCTTCTCCTCATTATGAACAGTTTTTAAACAATACTCTGTCTGTGAATGTCCACAAAACGTTCATCATTTAATAAAACCTCGAAGCATTAACAAGGAGAAAATGTCTATTCTTTCTACGAGTTTACTCCCGCGATAGAATGGGTTTCAGTGTCTTACACACTTACACAGTCTTAAGTTCATACGATTCAGTGAAGTCAACACAGGCTGAGACACGTTGGGGTCTCTACCGTCGGGTGGTCCGAAGGGGCAGGGACCCTAAGAGGTCCGTTCTTGTGACCTCACCCAACGGTAAAAGAAGAGGTCACGTACTTTCACTTTCCACTTTAACTTCAGTGAGTCAGCACAGACTGAAAATCGCTGGGGTACCTGACATCGGATGGTCCGAGGAGGCAGGTATCTAAAAGGTCCGTTCTCATGACCTCACCCTACGGTAAAGGAAAAGGTGTATCTAGATTAAAATTAGAGAAGGAGAAAGGTGATTATGTATTACTGAGTGACTGAACATGTCCTATCAAATATTTCGAAAGTTTGTATTGTTTGGATAAATCTGACTACATTTTAGAGACACTCCTCCTATCCTTTAAAGGGAGGTTGACGACCTATCTTGAATCCGAAATGGTAAACAAGGACTTCCTTGTTTACAAGGACTTCCTTGGTACAAGAGAACCCTGAGACGTGTACGACCTTCCTACTGAAAAGGGAGGATGGAAACACTGAGGAAGGTACATGGTAAATTCGGAATGGAGGAGGTTGTTCCAGTTAGAGGATAGAATCCACTTCATCCACTAGTTTCGAGTCTACAATCATGAATGGAGGTATAATCGTGAATGATACGAGACAAACTCAACAAAGTACAGAGGTAGAGAAGGTAGTATTTGACACAGATGTGAAAGGAAGTATTAACGACAGTCGAGTCAAGTCAACGAGTCAACACAGACTGATAAACGTTGGGGTACCTGACGCCGTGTGGTCCGAAGGGACAGGTAGTAGTTGAGGGCCTCAAATGAGTTTGAGTACAGGTAACTCAGTCACTACGGTAGGTTGGTAGAGTAGGAGACAGTAGGGGAAGAGGAGGACGGAAGTTAGAAAGGGTCCTAGTCCCAGAAAAGGTTATTCAGTCAAGAAGCGTAGTCCACCGGTTTCATAGCCTCAAAGTAGAAATCGTAGTCAGGAAAGTTTCTTATAAGTCTTGACTAAAGGAATTCTTAACTGACCGAACTATAGGAACGTCAAGTTCCCTGAGAGTTTTCAGAAAAGATTGTGTTAAAGAGAGGTTGTATTAAAGATAAACGGACTGAATATTATTTGTTATCTATAATAGTCTATATCTCACTTACTTATTTACTTACTTTTGGGTAACCAATTTAGGACTTCTGACTGTTTCTTCTCTTTCCATCTCCTGACTGTTCGTCTTCATTCTTGTATATACTTTCAGACTTTCGTATTTTCTTGTACCCCATATGTCTTCTCTTTTGTAAAGGTATTCCTTTAAATTACGAGTGAAGTAGTGTGTATATGACTTAAGTCTCGGTATACCAATACCTTAAACGATGTTCCTAGTCATTTTCTCTATCCTTTCGACACCCAACATCGTCTGTAACAACCAACGACAGATTATCGGTATGATATTCTCTCCTCTTATTTGAACTGGGGTATAATGCAGCTAAAGAAATCGAAATTGTGAACCGAGTAACTATTTCTTAAGTGGACGGTTACATCCTCTGAACACAAGCTAGGGACCCAGCCCTTCTAAGGGACCTCCTCCTTTGCTGTTGGACGAAGTTTTAAGAAGGGAGTTTTTAGAGTCGGAGACGGACGAGGTGGGTTCGGTACTCGTGTGACCGACGAGATACGTGGGACGGAGCGGTCGACGACAGTTTCGACACACGTGACGTCCGACCCTCATCGGCTCCATGGTCCGTTGGGACAGGTCCGTAACATAGGATAATGTTTCCTGTCATACGTAGAATTCTAGGACTTTTGTCTTTCGTGTTTTACAATTTCATTTAAAATCTTTATCGAACACGCTCATAAAACCCTTTGGTACACCAGTAGTCCTGTAACCGACCACTCTACCACTCGTAGTAGGAGAGGCCTAACTTTACTGTTACTTCTAAAAAGTCGGAGGAGGACGAGTCTCCGTCTACCCCGGTGGTCTCAGACCAAGTAAACTCTCCAGACACCGTCCTAGACACGGATATAGTGCACCGAGGACCAGCGGGTGTACCTGAAGGACCACTACAACCAGGACGACGACTGTCACGAGTGGGATGAACAGAGTGGACTTCTGGTACGAGTGGGTGGGGTCCCGTCGTGGTTTCCTTTACGATAATTTCTTATGTACCTAACGAGAGCCACGTACGGGTCATCACCCTGAGGACTCAGTGTACCATCAAAATAAAAATCAAAAAATTCCTTGAGGGTATGATAGAAGGCGTCACTGACTTGGTTAAATGTAAGAGTAGTTTTCATGTTCTACCAAGGGAAACGAGGTGTGGGAGAGGTCGCAAATAACAAACACAGTATATAACCCGGCAGGGACCACCGAGTCATCATTTCTTAGACAGACGGTTATGTCCTCTGTGTTCAAGTTAGGGACCCAGCCCTTCTGGGGACCTCTTCCTTTACTGTTGGGTGAGGTCGTAAGAACGGACCTTTTAGGGTGCCATCTCCTCGGATCACCCGATGTGAGGTACCCCAGTGTTTCTCAACATGTACTGAATCCCTGATTTGTTGTTGTTGTCATTAGTATATAATTGTGTATATACACCTTAGGTCTTTTTACCATATCCACTAGAATAAACGTTTCGTCTTTATCTCTGTGTCTGCATCTCTTGTTTGTATGCATGTGGTTCTCCCCTCCCCTACCCCCTACTTAACCCTCTCAACTCAACTGTATATAAACAGTGACTACTGACGTATATCTTATCTATTGATTACTCTTGGATCACATATGGAGTCCCTTGAGATGAGTCACGAGACACCACTGGAGTTACCTTTCCTTTAGTTTTTCTTACCTATATACACATCTCCGTCAACTAAGTGAAACGACATGTCGTCTTTAATTGTGTTGTGACATTTCTTTGATGAAGTTAGTTTATAAGTTTTCCTTCTTATGTACCCCCGAACGTCGACTTCGGACCTTCTTTCTAGATGTTTACGAGTTGACGGTGACATAGACCGAATTCGTGTGGGTGGTGACGTCATAGACGTTTTCTACACAAGTCTTCGACCTGGTAGTGACGGGTACGACTACCTCCTCTTAGTCTAAAAACACCTGAAATGACATATATATTACGTCTGGAGCCACACATACGACTAGGAGACACCCGAGGTCTCCTAGTAGAGAACGGAAATAGGGGACGTAAAATCACATGACCTGTCTTTATGTCACTAAAAAGTGGAGGATTGTTGTTAGGACAACTATAAGGACACGGCACTCCCGGAAGACAAATGTGAAAGTGACGTAAATCCCGGAAGACAAATGTGAAAGTGACGTAAATACAAGCCGTGGGTCTAGGAGAGTTGTACAGTACTACTTTGTCTCTACCTCTCCGACTTTTCAGTCTTCGACTGTACCCTCGTCTCCGACGTTACCCTTCCCTACTTCAGACAGAACCGTCCGTCCCCGAACTACGAAACCTACTTGGTGAAAAGGTCGGAGGTCAAATCAACTGACGTCTGTTCTGGGTCCTTTCCCCGAGGCTCGAGAGTTGCACTTGGGAAGAGTAGTACGACCTTGAACAAGTACCTAAATAAATAAACCCCAACTTTTCCCATAGTTGTCTACTAGACACTGGTTCTCCTGTCTACCTTAGATGTGTTTGGTTAACGGACGAGTCCGTTTCTAAAGTATAAATGTCAGTGTCAACGGTGTAGAGGGTGGGATCCTTGACCCACCGCGAGACGAGTCACAGTGATAGGTCATTACTTTCGGTGGGACCCTCAACAAAGTAGACTTTATTCCCCGAGTAACAAGTAACCGAAGTGATGGTCCTAGAGGAACGTGAAAAGTTGGACCGACTCTGCGCCCAGTCAGGAGACGTAGGGTACAAGGAAGTCCGGTTAACCGAGAAGGAGTTCTATAGGGAACTACGTAAAGAAGTACCGAAGGTTAAATGGATTTAAAATACGATGGTTTCATTGGACTACAGAGATAGTATTTAATCGTCAGGATAGTAAGATACTAGAATCGACTCAATGAAAAGTACTATCTCGAACAACGATACAGTGAAACAGGATAATGTAAAAACGGGACCCAGTGGGGTTGACCTTACATTTGAGGGATGTCTCCTCTAAAACGGTAAGACGAGGAATAAAGGAGCCTCTGGTTTTACAGACCGTGTCTCAACCGTGAGTTAATTATCACACCTTATTCGTTCATTTAAAATAAATAATAACTCTATTTTACATAATTTGACTTTTTTTTATCAAAGTATTCACAAACCATAACAAAATTTGGTGACCTAGAATTTATAATTGTATAAGACACAAAAGAAAGAGTTCATAAAGATACAACCCCCTTCTCTCTTATAAGAATTTAAAAAATCGGAAAAACACCGAGTCGACCATTTCTCAGACGGACGTCATGTCCTCTGGACCTAAGTGAGGGACCCAACCCTTCTAGGGGACCCCTTCCCTTTCCCATGGGTCAGGTCATAAGACCGGACCTCTTAAGGTACCTGACATATCAAGTTCCCCAACGTTCCTCAGCCTGTGTTGACTCACTGAAAGTGAAAGTGAAGTGAAAGTGTAACACCTTTTATCCTGGAACTCTAAGTGTAAGAAGAAATTCCGGGTAGATCGTGAGGAGGTGTACCACACGACCGGGACCGTGAAGTTCCAAATATACCGTCTTTTCTTCTCTCAAAATCGCGTTCTTTGTAGAATGAATTGAGATCACAACTAGACGGGAACCATGAAAGACTCGAATCACCAACAACAATTCTGATGAAGGTCCGAAGGGACCACCGAGACACCATTTCTTTGACGGACGGTTCCATGTTCTGTGTCCAAGCTAAGGACTAGGTCCTTCTAGGGTGTACAGAGTGTCGTTGAATCGGTCGCACGGTATTCGTATCTCAGACACGAGATACCCCAGACCTTCGACGTTAATGACTCGGGTACACGGTGTTCCTGACTTCGGGTGTGTGGGATCTCGGACACGAGGGGTTGTTCTCTTCGTGGCGTTATTCTTCGAGTGCGCGACGTTGGTCTCTCATCAGGGACGAACGATGTTGATCTCTTTTTCGGGTGTGTCGTTCCTTTTTGGTCGTGTCGGCTGTGATTTATTTGTTTATTTTAGTAAATTTTTTTCTGATGAAGAGAAAACATCCCTCACCGGTACCAAAGAAGTCTACGGTGAGAAACGACGACCCCTAGAGAGTGACGTGTGTGAAATCACGTCTGTTTCAGAGGGGGGTTGCAATGTGTAGAGACGACAGGGTCGGAGACGAAAGGAACCACGTGAGGAGTGTCCTACAGTAGACTTAATCCTAGAGTAATGGGGAGATCCGTCGTGAGACCTTAGTGAGAGTGAGTCGGAAGTTTTGTTGATCTGTCGATATCAAAGAGTGACAATTCGAAACAGTCTAAAACTTGGTCAGAAGAAACGGCCTGTCTGAGGTCCATTGTGTTAGTTTCGATATACTCAAAAGAGGGACTTCGTGACAGGATTCATTATAGACCCTGTTTACGTTTTATAGAAGATTTAAAGATTTTGAAGGACCTCTCAATGAAATGTATCAGGGAAGAAGAAGTTTAGGGTAACAGAAACGTAAACGGGAACTTGACATGAGATTGACTGAGACTCAATGCGGTTCTCTCAGGAGAATATGGTTTCGAAAGTACTTGGTACATCTGAAATAAGTCCTAAAACATCCCCACCGTCTCCGTTATAACTTTAGTATGTCGATTGTCATTGGTTGAGTTTGGTGTAGGGTTTGTGTTTGTAAAAAGATAGTACGTTTCTTTAAGTCCGAAGAGTCTGAGGTCGAGGGGTTGAACGGATGTGTTCTAGTTTTAAAAAGTTGTATTGTTTACAACAAGTCAACGGTTTAACACAAACTGAGAAACGTTGGAGTACCTGACGTCGTGTGTTCCGAAGGGACAGGAAGTAATAGAGGGACTCAAAAGAGTTTAAGTACAGATAACGCAGTCACTACGACAGATCGGTAGAGTAGGAGACGATGGAAGAAGAGGAAAACGGAGGTCAGAAAGGGTCGTAGTCCCAGAAAGGTTATCTTTGTTTTGTTTATGGTAAAGATATTTTTTCAATAAGGAGTTTTTACTCGTCAGTACAAACATTTATAGGTTCAAATAAAGAGTGAATTTACATATACATACACTCATATATATAAACAAATGTACTTGTCCTTTCGACATATACTACCTAAAGAAATATAAAATTAAACTTTATATGATTTTAAACCTTATATGATAAACTTTATATTTAAACTTCATAAAGTTTAAATTGAACTTTATATGATAACTTTTACTTCTTTCAATGTTTCAACAGTAATGAAATTTATAATACTCCCATGTATGTGTGTGTCTTATACTTCGTTTACAGTTGAAGTCGGGGATGACACGGAGACTTCACTAGTGAAATCGTCAAACTACACAACGGTTCACAAGATTCCGATTACGTCTGTAAACGTACGTACACATATTTACGCACACGTCAAAAATATCTTTATATTAACACACTTTGTGTACCCAGATATCAAAAAACAAAAGAACAAAAAAAAAAAAGGTAATCGTTATATAGGAGTTGTAGTAAGTCCCTTCATATACGTAGTCCAATGAAAATACCAACGACTCGTCGGGGAAAGTACTTGCGTCACATTAACTAAGTCCAAGGTGAACAGTGTGGAGGGATGATGTTGTTGGTAAGGAAATCAGAAGCTATCGTGGATTAGTCTCTACTCGTGTATAAAAAGGTCTATAAAACTGATACAACAGAATGGAAAGTTGTACTTGAAATCTTATTTAAAACTTTCCAGTTTCTTTTCGTTTGTAGGGGGACTTTAATTGTAATGTCCTTTACCTCTGTGTAATGTCCTCATTGTAATGTCCTTTACCTCTATAATTAAACTCCCACTAATCTTAGAATTTTATAACAAAAAGGTAGGTTCTTCGTACTATATAAAAGTGTAAGTAAGTACAAGTCCCACAAACAAACTAATTGAAATACAGGGAGCTATTTCAAAACACCCAAAATAGAATTTACAGTCTGTACTCGTCACTATTTACCCACGAATTGTACACAGGGTCCTTCAAGACTTTAAGTCGGGTATTGGTTTAAAGAACTGTTTTTTGAATTTTTGGACGGAAACATAAGGACGAAGAATTTATTAAAGTCAAAATTGTACAATTACCGAAGTTTCCCTACAGTTGAAAAAAGTAACAGTTATAAAGTAAGTTTTAAAATTTATTACATTTAACATCCTTACATAGTAAAAAGGGGACGTTCCGCGTTGTTTCGATAATTATTAAACTCTCTTTACACATCAAATAAGAGGACTTTATTAAGGTACGTTGTTTGAAATGAACGGTTTCAATCTTTAGGATTTTGAAAGAAAATTCAACTTAGAAGAATTACTTCATAGGTTCGTAGGGTCCACCGAGTCACCATTTCTTAGGCGGACGGTTCGTCCTCTACACTCAAACTAGGTATCCAGTCCTTCTAGGTGACCTCTTCCATTACCGTCGAGTGAGGTCATAAGAACGGACTTTTAAAGGTATCTGTCTCCTCGGACCGCCCGATGTCAGGTACTCCAGTGTTTCTCAGCAAATGTAGACTCACTGACTCGCACATACGTGTTGCTTCATAGGTACACCCCAGTTAGTCCCGTTATTATTTATGACCAGGACAAAAATTTTATTAATAGACACAAAGGATGACAACAAATGGTATTTACAAACGAACCTCCTTCTTCCACTAATAAGTGGAGGAATGAAACACGATCCTCTCCAAAAAAACAACAAAACAAACAAACAAATAAAAGGCAGTACAGAAGACGACCGGAGAAAAAACAAACCAACGATTGAGCATAGACAGATAAATACTAGGTCTGATGTCGTGTGGTCCGAAGGGACAGGAAGTAATACAGGACCTCAAACGTGTTTACATACAAGTAACTCAACCACTACGATAGATTGGTAAAGTAGGAGACAACGGGCCAAGAGGAGAACGGGAGTCAGAAAAGGTGGTAGTCCCAGAAAAGGTTACTCAGTTGAGAAACGTAGTCCACCGGCTTCATAACTTCGAAGTCGAAGTCGTAGTCAAGAAGGTTACTTATAAATCCCAACCAAAGGAAATCTTAACTAACTAAACTGGAGAAACAAGAGGTTCCCTGAGACCGGAGATACAACCACGATACACTTTAAAGAGACTTTGATAGAACTGTCCGTGTCCTTCTCCCTTGACGTTTAGATTTAATTCCAAAAGAGGAACAAAATGAAGGAGACCTTTTAGATCTATTGACACGGTCTATTAATGGACTTTAGTAGTTTATCAGATCTATTAATAAAGTCTAGAAAAAAAAAAAAGTCTTACAAAACACAAATCTACCTTACAAAGAAGAATTACGGATCCTTATATAACATAACACCTTGTCGATCTTGACATGGTGACAAGTATAAGGAACAGTTGGTAACGATGTCCTATATATAAATACTTATTCAACTTGAATGTGAACTTTGAAATTCACACATGTGGTATATGTTTACGATTCTTAAGATGACTCATTAGAATCGTAATTTTACCAGGTAGACAGGTAAAACCACTCTTCTGTTTTTGACGAGACGAGCTAAATTATCTCCCTTAACCTATAAATGTTACGACAAACATCCCCGTTTACTTCCAGTCCTACACGGTGACGACCACAATCCTTTAATCCTTCATACCTTTAAGTCCTTTCACAACGACTTAGAGAGTCCACGGCTGTCGTGACTTCGTCCACCAATTTTCTTCGAGTAGGTCTTCTACGGCGTTTGGGATACAGATGTCAACTGGTTTGTAGAATGGACAATGACCACCTTCGTTTTTCTTACTGGAATTAAGACAGGAAGTCTAGAGCACACTCATGAAGAGAACAACCTTAATTTAAATTTGGTACAACTTTTCTTCAGACCCTTTACGTCTATATTCCTCCTAGAATCTCCCCGTTCCATAAGTCATGAAAGTCTCCCTACCATGAGTCATAGTTATCTGTCCGTAGAGTGAGTTTACGGACACAGTAAGGATTCTAATGTCACAGGGTAAGATGAGTCAAGTCAAGTCAGCGAGTCAGTACAGGATGAGAAACGTTGGGGTACTTGACGTCGTACGGTCCGGAGGGACAGGTAGTGGTTGAGGGCTTCAAAGGGTTTTGAGTACAGGTAACTCAGTCACCACTGTAGGTTGGTACAGTAGGAGACAGCAGGGGAAGAGGAGGACGGGAGTTAGGGAGGGTCGTAATTCCAGAAAAGTTTTTTCAGTCAAGAAGTGTAGTCCACCGGTTTCATAACCTTAAAGTCGAAGTTGTAGTCAGTAAAGTTACTTGTTGGTCCTGACTAGAGGAAATCCTGCCTGACCAACCTAGAGGAACGTCAGGTTCCCTGAGAGTTCTCAGAAGAGGTTGTGGTGTCAAGTTTTCGTAGTTAAGAAACCTCTTTACAGATGAATCAAGAAACCGGGTAAAAAACTAAGCCAGCAAATAAAAAGACCTTAACTCGACGTCTTCAACGAACATATAAAAACTCTAATCAACAAACAGTCAACAAAGTCAACGATAATAAAAGAGGGTAAGTCTTCCGACAGAAAAGTGGAACGAATATAAAAGGAAACAACATGTCTTCGAAAATTAAAATTAATCTAGGGTAAACAAATAAAAACGAAAATAAAGGTCTTAAGACCCTCCACCTAGTATCTCCTAGGACGACACTAAATACAGACTCTCACAAAACGGATACAAGAGGAGATCCTCAAAATATCAAAGACTAGAATGTAAATCTAGAAATTAGGTAAAACTCAAATAAAAACACATGCCACTATCTTTCACTAGATCAAAGTAAGAAAATGTTCACCAACTGGTCAAAAGGGTCGATTCATCTGTAAAGAGGTTTCTTCTGTATGCCTACCGATTGTTTGTGTACTTTTCTACGAGTTGTAGTGAGTAATAATCTCTTTACGTTTAACCCGAAAGATAAAACAAGGTAACTAGATATACAGACAGAAACACGGTCATGGTATGACAGAACTACTGACACCGAAACATCATCTCGGACTTCAGTCCGTTNCCCTTACGTTTGATCATGTCGGTGATACCTCTTGTCACACCTCTAAGGAATTTTTTAACGTTTAGCTTGATGGAATACTGGGTCGTTAGGGTGAAGACCCGTATGTGTGGCTCCTTTGGTCTTAACTTTCTCTGTGTACATGGGGTTACAAGTAGCGTCGTGACAAATATTATCGGTCCTGTACCTTTGTTGGATCTACAGGTAGTCGTCTACTTACCTATTCTTTCGACACCATGTATATGTGTTACCTCATAATGAGTCGGCAATTTTTCTTAAGTAAACTTAGTCAAGACTACTCTACCTACTTTGACCTCGGCTAATATGTCTCACTTCATTCGGTCTTTCTTTTTGTGGTTATGTCATATGATTGTGTATATATACCTTAAATCCTTCTACCGTTACTGCTGGGACATACGTTCTGTCCTTTTTTCTGTGTCTACACATATTGCCTGAAAACCTGAGTCTCCCTCTCCCTCTCCCACCCTACTAAACCCTCTTACCCTTAATATTGTACATATGACAGTACATTCTTAACTTAACGGTCAGGTACATACTGTATCCCACGTCGAACGAACCCCGNTGTAGGTTGGTACAGTAGGAGACAGCAGGGGAAGAGGAGGACGGGAGTTAGGGAGGGTCGTAATTCCAGAAAAGTTTTTTCAGTCAAGAAGTGTAGTCCACCGGTTTCATAACCTTAAAGTCGAAGTTGTAGTCAGTAAAGTTACTTGTGGGTCCTGACTAGAGGAAATCCTGCCTGACCAACCTAGAGGAACGTCAGGTTCCCTGAGAGTTCTCAGAAGAGGTTGTGGTGTC
>SJYO01048061.1:26039191-26065114 GCA_006410555.1 Capra ibex | reverse complement strand
TTTTCGTAGTTAAGAAACCACGAGTCAAAAGAAATATCAGGTTGAGAGTGTAGGTATATACTGGTGACCTTTTTAGTATCGGAACTGATCTACCTGGAAACAATTGTTTCATTACAGACTGTGGATATTACGTAAATGAATAAAGTCAAACTAGTTTGTGAGGTATCAAAAACTGAACTAGACTTGAGTATACCTACGGGACTAAGGGATGGACGTTTTAGGACTTAATCATGAAGAAATTGGTGGACGGAGACAACCGTCATGGGAGAAATTGAATCTTTTACCGTATTTTGGGGGAAAGGTCTTGACCAGGTCGTCTGACCTAAATATAAGAGTGACAAAAGTAACGGAAGATGATGTTG
The DNA here is from genome assembly GCA_006410555.1 of Capra ibex. Taxonomy (NCBI): domain Eukaryota; kingdom Metazoa; phylum Chordata; class Mammalia; order Artiodactyla; family Bovidae; genus Capra; species Capra ibex. The sequence goes on along the minus strand of SJYO01048061.1, from coordinate 26,064,752 downwards.
TCACCATCTTACTCAATATTTTAAACCGATCGTGAAAGGGATCGTTGGTTGGTTTACTTATGTCGGGGTAAAGAGAACCCAGTGTAAAGATGTGTTCTTCTAATTGTATAAAAGTTCTGACCGATCCACCAAAACCTATTGACTTTGAGTCACGTAAACTTAGTAAGTACCTTAACTAAACTTAGAACAGTTCTCACGAGAGACATAAATTTCCGAATTAAACTAATAAGTGTCTACCTGAAGTACGTCAAAATCTTTATATAATAGACAGAGGTAAAGTTACTCGGACCTTCAAAGAGATTAAGACCTACCCAAGGTCGTCGTAGTAAGACACGCTGAGACTCTTGACTCTATGTTTTGGAAATCCGTCATCAAAAGGGAAATATAGGGGACTAAAAGTCTAGGTCCGAGGATAATTTTCTATAGTAGACTTAAGATTTATAAACAATTATAGTTTTAGAGGTAATACTAAATTTTTTGAAACATCTTTTTAATAAAGACAGAAGAAATTTTTTCTTTCTCGTTACTTGTTAAATCCGTTTAACAATCGTCCCTTTTTAACTCTTTACGTCTGTTTTTTTATTGTCTTTTTTTTAGTGTTCAATTACAATGAGATGAAACTTATTAAATTTCCTTCGAAAGTTTAATTAAGAATTGACACATCCAAAGTTAAAAAATCTTATTATTAAGAGACTTAAATTAACCATGTGTTCTTATACAAGACGGACATATACTTAAAACATGAATGTCGATACCAAAATGATTTTAGATATGTACGATAGTCAAGTCAAGTGGAGTCAAGTCAGTGAGTGAGCATAGGCTTTGAAACGCTGGGGTACTTAGTGTCGTACGGTCCGGAGGGACAGGTAGTGGTTGTCAGCCTTAAGTGGGTTTGAGTATAGGTAGCTCAGTCACTACGGTAGGTAGGTAGAGTAGAAGACAGCAGGGGAAGAGGAGGACAGGGGTTTAGGGAGGGTCGTAGTCCCAGAAAAGGTTACTCACTTGAGAAGTGTACTCCACCGGTTTCATAACCTCAAAGTCGAAGTCGTAGTCAGGAAGGTTACCTGTGAGTCCTGACTAGAGGAAATCCTACCTGACCAACCTAGAGGAACGTCAGGTTCCTTGAGAGTTCTCAGAAGAGGTTGTGGTGTCAAGTCTTCGTAGTTAAGAAACTACGAGTCGAAAGAAGTGTCAGGTTGAGAGTGTAGGTATGTACCGATGACCTTTTTGGTATCGGAACTAATCTACCTGGAAACAACCGTTTCATTACAGAGACTAAAAGTTATACAGTAGATCAAACCAGTATTGAAAGGAAGGTTTCTCATTCGAAGAAAATTAAAGTACCGACGTTAGTGGTAGACGTCACTAAAACCTCGGGTCTTTTTATTTCAGACTGTGACAAAGGTGACAAGGGGGTGGATAAAGGGTAATTCACTACCCTGGTCTACGGTACTAGAAACAAAAGACTTACAACTCAAAATTCGGTTGTAAAAGTGAGGGAAGAAAGTGAAGGTAGTTCTTCGAAAAATCAGGGAGAAGTGAAAGACGGTATTCCCATCACAGTAGACGTATATACTCCAATAACTATAAAGAGGGTCGCTAGAACTAAGGTCGAACACGAAGAAGGTCGGGTCGCAAAGAGTACTATATGAGACGTATATTTAATTTATTCGTCCCACTGTCATATGTTGGAACTTTCTTCGAAAAAGGAAAACAAGGTACAGGTAAGTGGATCTCGGTCTGTAGGTCCTTACACTTCAGTTCACCCGGAATCTTTCGTAGTGATGTTTGTTTCGATCACCTCCACTACCTTAAGGTCAACTCGATAAAGTTTAGGACTTTCTACTACGGCACTTTCCCGATGTGAGTTATACGATCGTTTAAACCTTTTGAGTCGTCACCGGTGTCTTGACCTTTTCCCGTCAAAAGTAAGGTTAGGGTTTCTTTCCGTTACTGTTTCTTACGCGTTTGATGGTGTGTTAACGTGAGTAGAGTGTGCGATCTTTTCATTACGAGTTTTAAGAGGTTCCGTCCGAAGTCGTTATACACTTGGCACTTGAAAGTCTACAAGTTCGACCAAAATCTTTTCCGTCTCCTCGGTCTCTAGATTAACGGTTGTAAGTGACCTAGTAGTTTTTTCGTTCTCTCAAGGTCTTTTTGTAGATAAAGACGAAAGGACTGATACGGTTTCGGAAACTGACACACCTAGTGTTCTTTGACACCTTTTAAGACTTTCTCTAACCTTATGGTCTGGTGGACTGGACGGAGAACTCTTTGGACATACGTCCAGTCCTTCGTTGTCAATCTTGACCTGTACCTCGTTGTCTGACCAAGGTTTATCCGATATCTTCTACAATTATTATAGTCTTAATAAACACCATGTCACTATACATTTCGTCTAAAGTTTTATTACGTAAGACTGAGTTAAAAATGATTTTTCTATTTTCCTACTTAACATACGAGTATTTTGTAATCAGTAGATATCGGTCACTGAACTACTAACTCAGATTATAAGGACACACTAAAGACGTTACAGGATAAATTGAAAACAATAATTCGTATAAATAAAAGTTTGTTTTCTTGGTCAGAAGTAAACTTTTGAAAGAGGTCTCTTAGTTTAGTAGAAAATGGGAATTTAAACGTATGATGTTCATTAAAAACCGTTTTTTTTTTTTCTGTAAAGACACCTTTTGATGGAAGACAGGTTGTTTAATACAACATTGTTAACATTGTTTACATATATGTATCCGTTTGTTCACTTGAGACTGTTTATCCGAGTCAGATATCTTTAATTGACTTTAACCTAAAATCAACAATTTTAATATTTTAAAGATCTTCTGGTGTAACTTCCTTTTTTAGAATACTGGAAGCCAATCCATTTCTAAAGAAACTACATTGACTTTTTTGTATTAGATAAAAAATTTACTTAACTATTTGACCAACAGACCGAAGACAGTATGGAGTCTGTCATTTATTAGATGAACGACGCGTCCTCTGGGTTCAAGCTAGGGACCTAACACTTCTGGGGGACCCTCTACCCTTACAGGTGGGTAAAGTCATAAGAATGGACCTTTTAGGTCACCTGTCTCCTCCGACCATTCGATGTTAGGTACCCTAGTTTTTCTCATCCTGTACTGACTCACTGATTGTATGAGTGTATGTATGTGTTTGACCTAAAGTAGTGTAAAATTTCGAAGACGATCAACTACTGTGATGAATTCCTTACTTTTCGGTTCAATGTCTAACCCTCCCTTATAAACGTTTAGTATACACTATCTTTTGTATATTTCTTGAGAATTTTAAGATCACTGTTTTGTTTGTTATTTGTTAACCTGTTTTATGACTCATCTTAGAAGTGGTTTGTTTTGTTTTGTTTGTATATCTATTGTTAATATGTGTACTTTTCTACGAGTCTTATTACTCAGTAATCTTTTTACGTTTGATTGTAATATTGCCATACGATGATGTATAGATAATATTAGTGATTCCAATTCTTTAGATTAGTATGGTTCACGACCGTTCCTACACTTTTTTGACCTCGAGAGATCGTTATATTTTACTGTGTCGTGAAACCTTTTGTCAAACCGTCAAAGACTTTTACAATTTGAACATGAGTAGCACAATGGGTCGGTAACGGGGACGATCCATAAATAACTACTCTTTACTTTCGTATATAGGAAATTTATATAAATTCTTTATGAATATCTTGGAAATAAACCTTATCGAATTTTGACATTTATTGGGTTGAGAGGTAGTTATCCACTTACTTACTTGTTTAACGATATAGGTTACGACTTATATTTTACCTAACAATGAATCGTCATTTCACCTATGTACGTTGTGTTTGTTAAGAGTTTTATTAATACGATTCAATTACTTCTGTTTGTTTTACTCAGGTATGCCACATTAAGATAAAAGAGTACTAGGATTTTTTACGTTTCAGTAATTATCGTTGTTTTTCGTCTGTCCGAACGAAAATTCGTTCGACTCTGGTACTTCTTCCTCCTTATTCGTTTCCAAGATTCGTTAAAAAACCCACCTACTATCCACACATATAATAGAACTAAAAGTATTATAAAGTGTCTATGCCTATATATAGTATAGATATAAAATATCGTATATGTAAAATGGAAACTTATTATTCCCGAACTTGACACATCGAGGTGAATATCTACTAATAAAAGTTATTTGTGCCATGATGTACTAGACGTCAACCAACTTAGACACTGATTTTAAATATACGACTAAAAAAGTTTACTCACTTTCCCGACTACGGAGATCGGATGAATAACAAGTTCCTAGTTAACATATATATTTTTAAACAGTCTGACAAAAGAAATTTGTACATGCAAAGTAAAATAATATACGATTGAGATAGACTTATGACACATATACACACACACGAGGCAGTACAGGTTGAGAAACGTTGGGGTATCTGACATCGGACAGTTCGAGGAGGTAGGTACCTTGTAAAATCAGTTCTTATGACCTCACTAAACGGTAAAGGATGAGGTCCCCTAAAAGGGTTGTGTCTTTACCTTTGACGGAGGACGTAGAGGACGTAACCGTCCACCCAATATCACCATTTCTTGGGTGGGATGGTTACGTACTCTGTTCTTTACACACAAGCTGGGGACCTATGTTTCTAGGGGACCTCCTTTCGTACCGTTGGGTGAGGTCATAAGAACGGACCTCTTAGGATACTTGTCTCAAAGGACCACCCGATGTCAGGTACTCTAGTGTCTCAGACTGTACTGACTCACTGAATTGTTGTCGTATATATATATATATATATATATATATATATATATATACCGAATAGATGACGATATATTAACTAATGAGGGTTCAGAATTCCAACATTTTGTCGTTTATAAAGACCCATAGTGTTTAGACCTTTACCGGATCGACCTACTAAGACAGAGTATCCTAGAGTACTTCGACGTAAGTCCTACTGTCTGGAAGAACACTTCCAACCCGATGTAGACCTCTTAGGAGAAAGTACTACCAAGTGGATGTACCGACCATCGTACACCGGAGTGAGGGAAAAATGCACCTGGGGTGGTCTTTCGACGAGAGACAAGAAGTCTTGTGTATCAAGTCCACTCTCATTTTTCCTTCGGTACAACGGAAAATTCCGTATGACAGTAAAAACTCTATAGGATATGTTACACCCTCTATTGATATGTTTCCATACTAAGGGTCCTTCGTTCCTATTGACTCCGGTTGAACCTCGGACTGAGGATGTATACAAGTAACATCTGGCACACACACACACACACACACACACACACACACACACACACATACACGTGCGCGTGTCCGCTGGAGTCAACGAAGTCAGTATATCCTGAGAAAACCTGGGAGACCTGACATCGGACGGTCCGAGGAGACAGGTACCCTAAGAGATCCGTTCTTATGACCTCACCTAACGGTACGGGAGGAGGACCCCTAGAAGGGTTGGGTCCCTAGTTTGACGGAATTTTGTTGAAGTAATTCAATATTAATTATATTTTACTCGGTGTATATAAATTTCATTTTTAGTTTCGTTTTGGTAAATCGTACGAATGAACTTTTCGTTATTTAACTGGATCCTGAAGGGTCCAACGGGTCACTATTTCTTAGACGGACGGTTACGTCTACGTCCTCTGTGTCCGAGCTAGGGAGCCAACCCTTCTATAGGACCTCATGCTGTACAGTGCATAACGACTTCGGACCGAACCTCTTAAAACTCGTAATAAAATGATCGTACACTCTACTCACGTTAACACACCATCAAACTCGTAAGAAACCGTAACGGAAAGAAACCCTAACCTTACTTTTGACTGAAAAAGGTCAGGACACCGATGACGACTCAAAAGGTTTAAACGACCGTATAACTCACGTCGTGAAAGTGTCGTAGTAGAAAGTCCTATACTTTCTCGAGTTGACCTTAAGGCAGTGGAGGTGATCGAAACAAGTATCACTACGAAAGATTCCGGGTAAACTGAAGTGAAAGGTCCTACAGACCGAGATCCACTCACTAGTGTGGTAGCACTAATAGAACCAACACTTCGAGAAAAAACATGTCAAGAAGGTACATAAGAACGGTGGAGAAGAATTATAGAAGACGAAAACAATCCAGGTATAGTAAAGACAGGAAATAACTCGGGTAGAAACGTACTTTACAAGGGAACAATAGAGATTGAAAGAACTTCTCCAGAGATCAGAAAGGGTAAGACAATAAAAGGAGATAAAGAAACGTAACTAGTGACTCCTTCCAAAAGACTAGAGAGGAACAAAAAGAAACCTTGAGATGTAAGTTTACCCATATAGAAAAGAGAAGAGGAAACGAAAAGTGAAGACAAGAAAAGTGTCGATAAATATTCCGGAGGAGTCAATCGGCAAAACGAAAAAACGTAAAGAAAAGGTACCCCTACCAGAACTGGGGACAGAGGAGATGTTACAGTGCTTGGAGGTAGGTATCAAGTAGTCCGAGAGATAGATAGTATAGATCAGGGAATTTAGATAAAGAGTGAAGAAGACATATTAGTATTCCCTAAACTAGACCAGTATAGACTTACCAAATCACCAGAAGGCGTGAAAGAAGTTAAGTTCAGACTTAAACCATTATTCCTCAAGTACTACACTCGGTGTCAGTCGAGGACCAGAACAAAAACAACTGACATATCTCGAAGAGGTAGAAACCGACGTTTGTTATCTTAGTTAGACTAAAACCACAACTGGTAGACCACTACAGGTACACATCTCAGAAGAGCACACGACAACCTTCTCCCACAAACGATACTGGTCTCGTAAGAGAACCGTTTTGAGATGATCGGAAACGGGACGAAGTAAGGAATGAGGTTCCGGTTTAAACGGACAATGAGGTCCACAAAGAACTGAAGGATGAAAACGTAAGGTCAGGGGATATTACTTTTCCTGTAGAAAAAACCCACAATCAAGATTTTCCAGAACATCCAGAAGTTNACCACAACTGGTAGACCACTACAGGTACACATCTCAGAAGAGCACACGACAACCTTCTCCCACAAACGATACTGGTCTCGTAAGAGAACCGTTTTGAGATGATCGGAAACGGGACGAAGTAAGGAATGAGGTTCCGGTTTAAACGGACAATGAGGTCCACAAAGAACTGAAGGATGAAAACGTAAGGTCAGGGGATATTACTTTTCCTGTAGAAAAAACCCACAATCAAGATTTTCCAGAACATCCAGAAGTTTTTTGGCAAGTTGAAGTCGAAGAAGTCGTAATGACCAACCCAGTATCCGAACCTAATGACATTATAACTTACCAAACGGAACCTTTACTTGTCTCTAGTAAGACAGTAAAAACTCTAACGTAGGTTCATGACATAAAGTCTGAGAAAACAACTGGTAGTACCGATGAGGTAAAGAAGACTCCCTATTGTCAATAGACTCAATTTAAGTGGGTAAGGTCAGGTGAAATAAAGTGACTAAGGACCTTACAACTGTAAGTGAGAACGGTAGAGGGAAAACTGGTGAAGGTTAAACGGAACTAAGTACCTGGTCTATAAGGTCCAAGGATACTTTATAACGAGAAATGTCGTAGTCTGGAACGAAGATAGTGGTCAGTGTAGGTGTTGACCCATAACAAAAACGGAACCGAGGTAGGGAAGTAAGAAAGACCTCAATAAAGAGGTGAGTAGAGGTCATCGTATAACCTGTGGATTTCCGGACTTCTCAAGAAGAAAGTCATAGGGTAGTAAAACGGAAAAGTATGACAAGTACCCCAGGAGTTCCATTCTTATGACTTCACCAAACGGTAAGGGAAGAGGTCACCTGGTGTAAGACAGTCTGGAGAGGTGGTACTGGGCAGGTAGGACCTACCGAGGTGTCCCGTGTCGAATCAAAGTAACTCAATCTGTTCCGACACCAGGTACACTAGTCTAACCGATCAAAAGACACTCGTACCAAAGTCACACAGACGAGAGACTACGGGAAAGCGTTGTGGATGGTAGAGTGAACCCAAATAGAACCTGTATCCCATAGAGAAGTGTCGACGAGGTCGTTTCACGTCGACGACGAGGAATGAAACCTACTCCAACGGGGTTGAATGGAAAAAGGGAACTCAGTACAATCTGGAAAAAGTCGAGGAAACAGAATTACCCTTCAAACCCACTAATACAAACCCGTAAACGGGGTCCCTAGCTTGGGTCCAGAGGACGTGACGTCTGTCTAAAAAAAAAAATGGTAGACTCGGCCGTCCCTTCGGGAAATGAAAGTGAAAAAATAAGTGAAACCTCTAATATATAAACACTGTAAACTTGATCCGTCCTCTACCCCCAGTAAAGTTGAAGTTCCATTACACTTTCTTGTCCTTCTTAAACCACAAAATATAAGGAAGGGTCTTACGTCCATCGACCATTACTTTATATAAGTAATTATCATAAATAAATTAGAATTCCTATAAATGCTATTATCTTCTGAACCTTCAAAAATTGTTTGTTATAGTACGTATGATAATTTATTCCGTACTTTTTTTTATAAATTGGAGTCATAAAAAAAACATATGTCAGAAGCATTACTTAATTCTTTGTTTGTTATTCTGAGAAAAAAATTTTATAATTATCCGACATCAAACTGAAAGTATTTTACCGAATTAAAAGGATCTAGAACATAATAAAATCGAGGTTTTACGTCAACTGTTTTCGAAAAATTCTATATCTACTTTATAAATTATTAAGATGTAAATTGAAAATAACAACAACAAGTCAACGAGTCAGTACAGGTTGAGAAACGTAGGGGTACCTGACGTCGTACGGTCCGTAGGGACAGGAAGTGGTAGAGGACCTCGAACGAGTTTGAGTACAAGTAACTCAGCTACTACGGTAGGTTGGTAGAGTAAAAGACAACAGGGGAAGAGGAGAACGGGAGTTAGAAAGGGTCGTAGTCACAGAAAAGGTTACTCAACTCAGAAGAGTAGTCCCCCGGTTTCATAACTACGAAGTTGAAATTTATTCAGGAAGGTTACTAAAATACCAAGATACCTTTTAGAAAGTAAAAGAAGAAGAGTTAAGTTAAATAACATTGTTTCAACGAAAATCTTTAGGAGAGAACCTCTGAAATTTAAAAATTTTAATGTGTCTAAGTGGTTTTACCTCTAATTTTTCTTTAACTGATACTCGAGTGACTTCCCTCCAAATAGTCGGATGGTGGTTCTAGACTGTGTGAGGTCCACAGGTCCTTTATTCCTGAGTTTGTCGTTTCGAATTCACTCGACCTATAGTTCATATTGACGTATCGTTTGGTCGATACACAATTGAATCCGTTTAGTGAACTGTAAAGTACGGAGCAAAAGGAACAAACATTTTACCTCACAAAGACTAGTCAGAATAATTAACTCTGAAATTTAACATTATCTTTACGTTTATTATGACCAGGTTGATTTTTTGTTTTGTTTAAATTCACTGACCCCCGTCCTAAATAACTGTATCCCCAAAGAATGGATAAATGAATTACCTCTGAAGAATAAGAGGTAGAAAGAATAGAACACGACCGACTTTTTAGAGTCTTTATGGTGATGAAGATAGTTCAGACGGGCAGTAGTGACGGAGATTACATCAGTAGTCAATTCCTTCTGGACATAGAACTCAGACAGGGAATTACGACTACCCCGTACTTTACTTCCTGTCCTTAGGTTTAAAGGATACCTAAAGGAATCCTTTCTCTAAAAGAATGGTTTTTTCCTCTTTCCCTTCGACCTGTATATCTCAGATAGGTAATATCCCTAGTACCTTATTCCTCAAAAGACATAAAATTTCTACTAATTTATGGATCAAGACGAGAGTCTTGGGTTGTGGATGATTTATTAGAAATAATTCATTAGGAAGAACCAATCCTGACATATAGAATTTGTACTTCCAGTTAGCACAGTTTTATGACAGTCGTCGATAATTAGTAAGTCACCTAACTAGAAAGACTTGACTTTTGTTTTTGAAACGATACGTATATACGAGAATCTCTTCGAGTCCCTTACTACGAAACATCATATTAGAGAGAAATAGTGTCTGTGTTATGGGGACTGACACAAGAGTTGGCCTGAACTAATTTAGACGTCTTTGAAATGACAAAGAAACAAATCGAGTTCGATTGGTGTGGCCGAGTGAATCCCGTCGAAGAGTGACCACAGAGACCGTTAGTGAAAGGACGGAAGTGTCAGACAAGAATCTTAGCACTGGTATACTTTCTCCTTTAAATTCTCCTTTAAATCGGGTCCTCTGGTCACAAATACAGAAGTATTCTGGTTTCAGTCTGTCATTAGTGAAAACTTAATGATGTTATAGACGAAACCAATTAAACTCACTTCAACGTTAAAAATTTCCCGATATTCAAAACTCATACGTTCACGACTTGTGACCTTTACTCCAAATATTTAACACTAACTTCATGTACGGATCAAAAAAAAAAAAAATTATATCGGTCTTTTTGTCTTCTTTACTGTCTTAGACTTGTGAAGTTAGTCTAAAATAAAATGACTCTCTTTGCAGTTAGGGACCTTGGGTTGGATTTTTAGTAAAGTCTTTTTAAAAACAGTCTCAACAAATCCGGATCTCTTCTTTTGAGCCCCACCGCATAAGTGACAGTAGTTCACATACTTCACCAAGATACTTTGACTGTAAATAACGAAAACGGGAAAGGTACCACTTACCTTACTTTATTTTGTCGTAATTTAGTCTCCGTTAAATCTAACCTGTATTGTTTCTTGAAGAACCGATGGTCTTAACATTATGTTTCCTTAAGGAGGTTCCCTTTGACCCTTAGCAAGAAGTGCCAGTAATTTTTTTTTTTTCTTTTTCTTTCCTTCCTTCTCTTTTTTCTTTCTTTTTTCTCCCTCTCGAAAAGGGTCAAGAGAGTCGACTTTAACAGTAGAGACGAGATGTTCATAAAGATGACCACAGTGAAGATAACGTAGCCAACAGTTAGAGTGGGAGACAGAATAAGTAAACAGAACCGGTTCTCTCTGACGAAGTTAAGACTGGTGTGTTAAACCTTTGGTAACGGTTCCCCTCCGACTTTTAGTTAACTTACCTTGAACCTCGACACCTAGGTCCCGACGACTAGGGGGTGTACACCACCTTAAATTATTGAGTCTTAGGTCTTGTACACCACGTCGGTCTGTCAACATATTAAACCCCTGGTTTACCGACCTAGTACAGGAAGACACACCTCACTTTCACTATAGTCCTGTCTTTTACTCAAATACCCCCTTCCTAGGTACGGCAAGGAAAAAGACCCTGACCACAGTCATAGAACACCTATTGTTCCGTGTTTACACCATCTTTGCCAGAGAGGAACATAATCTCTCTCCTACCCTCCTTCGTCAATGTAATTTCTCTCTTCACCGGGTCCTCTAAGTCCCAGAACAAAATTAGAAAGGAACGACAACATTCTATGAGGTGATATTCGACTCATGAGACCCATTTACACGTTTGAACTGCTGTCTGAGTCACCTTGTGTTATAGAATTCCCCACGAATCACTGTTCTTTATTCTACTAAGTGTGGACCCCTGGGTCGTTTCAATTCCCAATATCCGTCTTCCCAATATCCGGTCTTTCACCCAATTCTATACTCTCTGACATTTGTCCTAACCGACTGTCAAATATATACTTTGTTAGTCTCCCTGATCACAGGCAAGTCAGTTTCGTTGTCGAGGGAGAGTATGGGGACGTTCTTTACTCTCCAAATGAGGGACGACTTTAACATGGTCCTTGTAGGACCGAATCCCTACGGTCGTCACTCCATGTCATGTGGACGGTTTTCACTCGAGAGAGGGGAGTGGGTCTTACTCGACTACCCGACAGGTAGTCCCGTCTTCTGACTCTTGGAGGAGATGTCGTTTTTCTTTTGATGTCTAAACCTCTGGAGAGTCATGATATCGACTGGACTGTCTGTGTAGTCAAATGACGAAGTGGAAATCCAGTCAGTCTTTAGTTGTCTGTCAACTCCTTTTGAAGTTGGAGATTGTTCTTTTAGTTTTGTGTGTTTTTCTGTGGTGGTAGGTATGTGACATTTCTCTGTGGTAGAGTTTATTTTCTCCGTTACGTCCTTCTTTTTTTTTTGAAATTTTTTTGATTTTAAAAAGAGGTACTCCAGAAGGATTAGGTCCCAAACTTGGGTGTAGAGGACGTAACGTCTGTATAAGAAATGACAAACTCGGTGTTCCCTTCGGACCCCTTTTTTATCTTTTATAATTTAAGTACCTCATTTGTACTACGATAAAAAATCTCTTATAAATTTGTAATACCTTTTAAAATATATTATCTACCTTCGAAATTCTTCAAAATTTCTTACTGATCTATTTAAATTCCTTGAGTGTGTTATCCCAGTCTTCTGTCTCTGTTTGTTATCTTTCTTTGTTTCTATTCAACAAGACTTATAACTAACTTCAACGATTAGGTCTCACCAATGGTAAAGGTCTTAGGATGGATAAAATCAACGGAACCTGAAACCCTCAAGACCCTATTACACTTTCTTTTATATTTAGTCTGACCGACACAAAAAATTTTAATTAAAAGTAACCTTATATCAACCAAATATTACACAATGAGTACATAAATGATTACATATATCGTTTCACTTAGTCGGTAAGTGTATATATAGTGAAGAAAAAAACTAAAGGAAGGGTAAATCCGGTGGTGTCTTGTAATTCATCTCTAGACAGAAAATATGTCACACAAGAGTAACACGCACTAGTCAGTGAATCACCACAGTCTGAGAAACGTTGGGACACCCGACATCGGACGGTCCTAGAAGACAGGTAATCTGGTCCGTTCTTATGACCTCATTCGACGGTAAAAGAGGATATCCCCTAGAAGGTCTGGGTCCCTAGCTTTGGTGCAGAGTACAGAGGACGTAATCGCCCACCTAAGAAATGGTGACTTTACGGGGTTTTGACGGTACGAGAGTAATCAATAGGTAAAATATGTCACATAGTTATAACTTACACAGTTAGGGTTAGAGGGTTGGGGAGAGTGGGAGGGGAAAGGGAGAACCCTAGTCGTGTAAAAAAGAGATTCAGGTACAGAGATAAAGACGAAACATTTATCCCACAAAAAGACCTAAGATGTATAATTCTCGTGAGTCAGTGTCCACTCCACCCGACGAGTCTTCGATAGAAACCGAATTCTACAGACTCCCAGCGTTTATCGGGAAGGTCCTCTCGTCCAAAGAGAGTGGAACGACAACAAATCAACAAGTCAGTACAGACTAAGTCAGAGGTACCTGATATCGGGTGGTCCGAGGAGACAGGCACCCTAAGAGGTCCGTTCTCATGACCTCACCCAACGGTAAAGGAAGAGGTACCGTAGAAAGACTGGGTCCCTAGTTTGGGTACAGAGAACGTAACCGTCCGCCCAAGATGGGGACTCTGTGGTGTAACGTCGGGGAATTTTGCGTTAGTGGTGTATAAGTCCCTAATAAAACGTCTCTTAATCCTATGACACTGAACGGTGACTTTAGTAAGTAAGAAACGGAAGATAGACCAGGAAGACTTGGGAATCTCGGGACTCTATGAATATAGGCGAGAATTCCTTTGTTGACGTTTCAGTAGGATTGTGAATCGGTAAAGAGGGACTGATATAATCTTCGTCTCAATACATGTAGGGTCCTTTTTTTTTTACTGTTTACAAGATTCTGTTCCCCTCCTCCTCAATGAGTGATCTACCGAGTCAAATTATCTACTCCTTTAACACCCACCGTTTGACATTATAAAGAATAAATACATCGTCAATAGAAAAAGAATAAAGATTTACCGTCTTCTTTTTGTGGGGGGTCTTTTCTCAAGTCTTGTGGATAGACTCCTTGTTCGTATATGGATCTGAGGTTTAGGTCGTAGAAAGGTTTCTCGATCTGTATGTGTAAAAGTTTCCAGTTGGTACACTTGAAAAACGTAACAGGGAGAGAACTATGTAAGAAGAAAATTTACGGAACTATGTAAGTAGAAAATTTACGTAATAAGTAATGATATCTAATCAGTTTGTTCAGCTTTAGTTCTCCTATATTGAGTATTTCTCATGGAGACAAAAAAGGAATCCAGATTGACACCCTCTTCAGTAGATGGATGTATTCACTTTCAAGATAAAACGTATATATTATATGTACGATTTGACAAGAAACTAATCTTCATGGTTGATACTAAAGAGATTTCTCCAAAACAATCTACATAGAAAAGTGGTGAGAATTCAAAGGTTTTATTTTATCGTACTAAACTGTGTTATTAAAATTTTATTCCCGTAAAATTTTCAAAATTAAGATTTTTACAACATTAAAAAGAACACCTCCCTCTTTTCAGTAAGTCTTTACATGTGGTCCTCCCATCGTCCCAGAAAGTATATAAAAAAGTATTTAACATTACTATTCATGTGTAACTAAATACCATACTCTGAACGTATTTGTATTCTAAAATAAAATTAGTTGACTTGTACCGGAGGTATCACTTTATTTTATAAAATTTATAACTCCGAGTATGATATTTGTTCTAAATATCTCAAAACGTTAGAGTCATACATCTAGAATTTTTGGGTTCGGATTAGAAATACGATAATTTAAGACGTCATGTGCAAGAGACTGAACTCTCTTTGAACTCTTTTAAAGGATTGAACGAAAGGGGGGGCGGGTCAAGTAAAGACGGGGAATAAATTGTTGAGGAAACTTTTAGTCTTTGAACCGTAACAAGAACCGTATAAAGACTTTTCTTAAGAAGGAGGGTGGTAACAAGAGACCAATCTTTACGACTAATACTAAAGACATTTCTCCAAAGTAATGTACTTAGAAAAGTGTCGAAATTTTTCATAGGTTTTATTTTTATTGTACTAAAATATGTTAGTAAAATTTTGTCCCCGTAAATTTTTCCAAACGAGTACCCTGTCTCCTCTTGTGAAAAATTTTTTTCTAGTAATTTGAGAACAGTTCGGATAATAACAAAAAATGAACCTACGGTAATTAGTTCCATTTCGATGTAAGTAGACTTGGATAGATGGCTGGTAATTAGACGGACCGAAGAGGAAATAGATCAGGTGACACGTCTGACCTTATTGCGGGGGACGAATCTCTATTCATACGTAAAATAGTAGTCGATTCTCGGTTTCTTTACAGAGATCNGGGGGGTCAAGTAAAGACGGGGAATAAATTGTTGAGGAAACTTTTAGTCTTTGAACCGTAACAAGAAACATAAAGACTTTTCTTAAGAAGGAGGGTGGTAACAAGAGACCAATCTTTACGACTAATACTAAAGACATTTCTCCAAAGTAATTTACTTAGAAAAGTGTCGAAATTTTTCATAGGTTTTATTTTTATTGTACTAAAATATGTTAGTAAAATTTTGTCCCCGTAAATTTTTCCAAACGAGTACCCTGTCTCCTCTTGTGAAAAATTTTTTTCTAGTAATTTGAGAACAGTTCGGATAATAACAAAAAATGAACCTACGGTAATTAGTTCCATTTCGATGTAAGTAGACTTGGATAGATGGCTGGTAATTAGACGGACCGAAGAGGAAATAGATCAGGTGACACGTCTGACCTTATTGCGGGGGACGAATCTCTATTCATACGTAAAATAGTAGTCGATTCTCGGTTTCTTTACAGAGATCCTGGGACGAGTCAAAGTATGATCAAATTGGTGACTCCACCGTTCTGGAGTTCAGGGAACCGGTTGAAGATCGGAAATAGAGACAAAGTTTAACTAATGAAACTAAGAAACTGACCTTTACAAGGATGAAACTTCATTTAAACCGACGTGAGTTGATATACGACCATGAGTGTACTTTGATCTTTATTGAATCTACAAGTCGTTATCTCTTTACACATATATTTTATACAGCGTAAGTTTATATTATTCGGTAATAAGTCAAGTCAACGAGTCAGTACAGACTGAGAAACACTGGGGTACCTGACGTCGTTCGGTCCGGAGGGACAGGTGGTGGTGGAGGGTCTCGAACGAGTCTGAGTACAGGTAACTCAGTCACTATGGTAGGTTGGTAGAGTAGGAAACAGTAGGGGAAGAGGACGGAAGTTAGAAAGGGTAGTAGTCCCAGAAAAGGTTGCTCAGTCAAAAAGTGTAGTCCACCGGTTTCATAACCTCAAAGTCGAAGTCGTAGTCAGGAAGGTTACTTATAAGTCCTGACTAAAGGAAATCCTAACTGACCAAAATAGAGGAACGTAAGGTTCTCTGAGAGTTCTCAGAATAGGTTATGATGTCAAGTTTTCGTAGTTAAGAAGCCGAGAGTCGAAAGAAACCGGTAATAAACAATAATTTTATTATGAGTCCTGCTTATAATTTGTTATCCCTCTCTACAAATCTTATGCCTCAATGTAAAAATTTATTACTTTTATAACTTTGACACATATGTTTTCTTAAGGTAAAATACCTTTCATCATGCTTACACACACGTATCATATATACTGTCCTTTTTATTGTTCCTTAATTTGTGATTTGTTTCGATTTCAATATTTCCTTTGAAGGAAAGGGAGAAGGACATACTACGTAAAAGATTACAAAACGTTACACACACATAATGAAACACTATTTTCACTTCTTATTAAGTATTGGGTCTTCAGGACGTACAGAAGTGACTTCTAAGTGATAAACAAAACAGAATCCTACTTTTATCCTTTTCCTCATACAGTTGCGAGATATAACAGTGGGACGAATAAATTGAATATACGTCTCATGTAGTACTCTTTACGAGCCGACCTTCTTCGTGTTCGACCTTAGTTCTAACGACCCTCTTTATAGTTAGTGGAGTCTATACGTCTACTGTGGTGGGAATACCGTCTTTCACTTCTCCTTGATTTTTCGGAGAACTACTTTCACTTTCACCTCTCACTTTTTCAACCGAATTTCGAGTTGTAAGTCTTTTGCTTCTAGTACCGTAGACCAGGGTAGTGAAGTACCGTTTATCTACCCCTTTGTCACCTTTGTCACAGTCCGAAATAAAACCCCCCCGAGGTTTTAGCGACGTCCAACACTGACGTCAGTACTTTAATTTTCTGCGAATGAGAAACCTTCTTTTCAATACTGGTTGGATCTAACGTATAACTTTTCGTCTCTGTAATGAACCGGTTGTTTCCAGGTAGGTCAGTTCCGATACCAAAAAGGACACCAGTACATACCTACACTCTCAACCTGACACTTCTTTCGACTCACGGTTTCTTAACTACGAAAACTTCACACCACAACCTCTTCTGAGAACTCTCAGGGAACCTGACGTTCCTCTAGGTTGGTCAGGTAAGACTTCCTCTAGTCAGGACCCACAAGAAACCTTCCTTACTACGATTTCGACTTTGAGGTCATGAAACCGGTGGAGTACACTTCTCAACTGAGGAACCTTTTCTGAGACTAGGACCCTCCCTAACCCCCGTCCTCCTTTTCCCCTGCTGTCTCCTACTCTACCGACCTACCGTAGTGACTAAACTACCTACACTCAGACTCACTTGAGGCCCTCTACCACTACCTTTCCCTCCGGACCACACGACGCTAAGTACCCCAACGTCTCAGCCTGTACTGACTGACTGACTTGACTTGACTTGACTTCCTTTTACCTCTACAAGGACGGATCTCTCAACCTACTTCTGGGTGGATTTTGATCATTCTCACTCTCCGTCTCAGAACGTCTTGGACTGTCTTACCGAAGTTAGATGAGTCTAGGGAGAAACAAGACTTAAAGGTTCGACGTTGCTCAAGTTGGTGTGGTTGACCGTTCGTAAGTCAGATCACAAGAAAGGTAGCAGGCAATGTAAATGGTAGAGTAAAAGTCAACCCCCCGGTAATTCAACCTAAGGTAGGGTCGTCTTCTTTCTTCCTATTATCTTGATATTTCTTCTTGAAGTCACGATATCTAACCGAGTCGAGACGAGGTTACCACCGTGTTAAAGTAGGGACTGTTTTCTGTATTTCACAGAGGAGGGACCACGATCAATGAGATAGAGGATATGGAGATTTTACCGAAATATTATTATGGTGTACACTGTCACATCCCCAAGGTCACTCTGAAGAGTTTTGAAGTGGTCACGGGTTCACAGGGTTCCAGTTCTGAAATTCCAGAGGATCACGGGGTGAGTCAAGTACTATCTTAGTAGAGTCACAGTCTATGTCACGGGGAATGGTAAGACAATTATAGTGACGTGTACCCACAAACATTAGAGGAAACTTCAACACAAACTGCATAGAATCATAAAGGTTACTACGACACGGACTATGAAACGAGTTGTTTCTTCAAGTCATCGAGAAACAATCTTCCTCCTGTCTGTCTGTACTACTATCTGTGACTAAGTAATATTCGACTTCATATTCATCCTCGGTAGACGAAGGTTCGATTTTCTTCTCTCATTATAAACAAATGTAAACTCTCAGACTTCAACGAAATACTTACTATAGGGAAAGAGGTTATGTACAACCCTGGGTGACTTCCTTCGATTCTTTTCTCTCTATCTCTGTATAATCTCCTGGATTTACTATTATTTCCTACAGAACTATAACACGAGTCCGATCCGTTTGAATAGTACCTCGGTCTATCAGTACGGTTTCAGGTTTCCCAAGTTATTTGGTCAACATATACCTCTCCTGAAATACGACTTCAGGTCATTTAGTCATAAAGACTTGGTCATAAACCTTGGTCAGACAACAATGAAAATATATGAAGTCAAGTCAGTGAGTCAGCACAAACTGAGAAGCGCTGGGGTACTTAGCGTGGTGTGGTTCGGAGGGACAGGTAGTGGTTGAGGGCCTCAAGTGAGTCTATCAGTACGGTTTCAGGTTTCCCAAGTTCTTTGGTCAACATATACCTCTCCTGAAATACGACTTCAGGTGATTTAGTCATAAAGAGTTTTACATGAAACAAATTCTTAGTGGACCTCTCGAAGAAATTTTTAGTTCGACCGTCGAAGGGGGTAGGTCAGTAATACTGACACACAGGTCTATTTCGGACAATGGACATGTAACACTCTATCAGATAGTCGTCTCTTTATAATATTATTCCAGAGTTTGTGATGCCGACTTGTTAATCATAAGAGAAAGAAGCATCCTAGTTTAACGGAGAAGATTTCGTTCTTGTATGTATTTTAGGTTATGAGTTAAACATTTTTTATTTGATCGACCGTCTCTACTTATACTTCCCTCGGTTAGTTCAAGTATGACGGAGAGTTCCCCGAAATAATACGGTTCACCGTCTGGGATGATGAACCGACCTTTCCTGTCGTAGAAGTGACCCTGTAGGGTCCCCGTGTCTACACACGAAACCGAACTCTTTGTTACTTGGTATAGTCTACGAAAAGACACTACACCGGTGTCAGTCTTATTCGACATACTTAGACTGACTTGAAAACAAAGAAATCTCTTAACCTAAAAGTTGGACTTTTTGATTCGGAAAATAAATTTTTCGTAATTGTTTTCGTCTCTGTAATGAAACGGCTGATTCCAGACAGATCAGTTTCGATACCAAAAAGGTCATCAGTACATACCTACACTCTCAACCTGACACTTCTTCCGACTCACGACTTCTTAATTACGCAAACTTGACCCCACAACCTCTTCTGAGAACTCTCAGGGAACCTGACGTTCCTCTAGGTTGGTCAGGTAAGACTTCCTCTAGTCAGGACCCACAAGAAACCTTCCTTACTACGATTTCGACTTTGAGGTCATGAAACCGGTGGAGTACACTTCTCAACTGAGGAACCTTTTCTGAGACTAGGACCCTCCCTAACCCCCGTCCTCCTCTTCCCCTACTGTCTCCTACTCTACCGACCTACCATAGTGACTGAGCTACCTGCACTTAGACTCACTTGAGGTCCTCAACCACTACCTGTCCCTCCGAACCACACCACGCTAAGTACCCCAGCGTTTCTCAGTTTGTGCTGACTCGCTGACTTGACTTCATATATTTTCATTGTTGTCTGACCAAGGTTTATCCTTTTCCTCATGTAGTTCCGACACATAGCAGTGGGACGAATAAATTGAAGATACGTCTCATGTAGTACTCTTTGTGACCTGACCTTCTTCGTGTTCGACCTTAGTTCTAACGGCCCTCTTTATAATTAGTGGAGTCTATACGGCTACTGTGGTGGGAATACCGTCTTTCACTTCTCCTTGATTTTTCGGAGAACTACTTTCATTTTCTCCTCTCACTTTTTCAACCGAATTTCGAGGTGTAAGTCTTTTGCTTCTAGTACCGTAGACCAGGGTAATGAAGTACCGTTTATCTACCCCTTTGTCACCTTTGTCACAGTCTGAAATAAAACCCCCCGAGGTTTTAGTGACGTCTACCACTGACGTCGGTACTTTAATTTTCTACGAATGAGGAACCTTCTTTTCAATACTGGTTGGATCTGTCGTATAAGTTTTCGTCTCTGTAATAAAACGGCTGATTCCAGGCAGATCATTCCGATACCAAAAGGGACACCAGTACATACCTACACTCTCAACCTGACACTTCTTCCGACTCACGGCTTTTTAACTACGAAAGCTTGACACCACAACCTCCTCTGAGAACTCTCAGGTGACCTGACGTTCCTCTAGGTTGGTCAGGTAAGACTTCCTCTAGTCAGGACCCTAAAGAAACCTTCCTTACCACGATTTCGACTTTGAGGTCATGAAACCGGTGGAGTACACTTCTCAACTGAGTAACCTTTTCTAAGACTAGGACCCTCCCTAACCCCCGTCCTCCTTTTCCCCTGCTGGCTCCTACTCTACCGACCTACCGTAGTGACTGAGCTACCTACACTCAAAATCACTTGAGGACCTCAACCACTACCTGTCCCTCCGGACCACACGACGTTAAGTACCCCAGCGTTTCTCAACCTGTGCTGACTCGTTGACTTGACTTGACTTTCGAGTTAAAGAAGTTCAAAAGGTTCACTCTTCCAACTAAAAATTTTGGTGAAAAGGGGAAAAAGGATGTATAGACCTTTGTGGTACCTTTTCTCGTCTCACCACTCTTTCTGATTTCTCTTCCACTGACTATTTACTAGAACTTCGTAAGAGGGTCGGAGACACAAGGGTCCCAGTGTAAACTACGACCTCTACTACATTAAGATTACAATTACAACATTAAGTCAGCGATTCAACCCAAACTGAGAAACCTAGGGTACCTGACGTCGTGCTGTCCGAAGGAACAGGAAACGAGAGAGACTCAAACAAGTTTGAGTAGAGGTGACTCAGCCACTACGGTTGGTTGGAAGAGTAGGATACATCAGGGGAAAGTGTGGGAGGGTGAAGGTCTTGGAAGAGAGAAGGATGAACGTGTACTCTTTCTCATTACCCTACACTTTTGACTATAGTTTCACTTCTAATAAGAGACTATTTTCGTTTTAAGAAATCTACTTTCTATTTCAGAACGTTAATAATCTTTGTATAAACTCGTCCGTTTTCGTCCTTGGATATTTGTAAATAACACACCTTAAAGATGAGACACATCTGAAGTCACCAATACCAAGTAACTTCTTTTACTCCTCAATTTATAGGGTCCATAAGTATCCTCGTTAGTTAATATGACTAACAACGTTGCATTGCTAAATGACTAAGAAAAGGGGTATCTATAATCAGTACGGTATCACCGATTGGTAATTTAATCGGTTGTTTACAAAGAGAAGTATTAACAAGGGTAATTTTTATTTTACGACCAATTAAAGTCATCGTCCCTTCTCGTTAATCTTTTAACTTCTTAGGGAGAGAAGTATAAAGGTAAAGTTTTAGAGAATAATCAAATTCATTAAAAAATACGAAACTAGTTTCGATAATCGACAACCGAGATAAAATACTTTCTGTTCTCGTGAAGATTTTACGGTTGTATAAATATTTTAGGTTAAGGTTCAACGTAATTAATTACAGATAATCATTCCATTTTAAGAAGTCAATTTGTGAATAAACTAGACATGTTTTTACAAATGAATCGGGAACGATTCCGAGAAAACCAATATCACCGTATTTGTGTAGGGTTGATCGTCTTCGTTTTCTCTTCTCAAAACCCCTCTGTTGATCGAACGTCAAGAGATGAAAAGGGACACAACTGACCAAAGGGAACTAAGACACAGACGAATCCGTCGTGTTGGAAAGAGGACAGGGGTCGTAAGGGAGAGTCGAGATGGTTAGAGTTCTACACGGTAAAGACTCAGTACTTAAGTCCAATTATCCTTTCTCTTCGAGTACTCAGGTGGATCTCAGTTCAATAGACGAAGTGTCAAGTTAGTCTTGAACCAATTTACTCCGTTATCAAAGAGTTCTTACTTTTAACCTGTGTTACCGTCTCTGAGCTCGACATTAGTCTCAAAAAGGATTGACCATGGACACTGGTAGGCGGCGGTTAAGTCGGAGTAACAACAAGTCAGTGAGTCAGTACATACAGAAACACTAGGTCACCTGGAGTCGTCCGGTCCGAAGGGACAGGAAGTGATAGAGGACCTCAAACGTGTTTGAGTACAGGTAACTCACCTACGACAGTAGGTCAGTAGAGTAGGAGTCGGAGTGATGGAGTGGTATTAGAATGGACGTCTTAGTTGTTGAATCTTAGATTAACTTAGATTTAAGAAAATTTTTAACTTCATACTTTATCTATTGATTACTCTCGGTTGACTTGTCGGGTTTCTTGAGATATGTTACGAAACACCACTGTTTTCCACTATATACATATGTATAGCGACTAAGTGAAAGACATGTCGTCTTTCGTTGTGGTGTAAAAGTTCTTTAATATTTTTTTGAAAATTAGTTTGATATCGATTAAATCCTGAATGGACCACTGAACTAGTCATTTCTTAGACGGACGTCACTCCCTCTGGACCCAAGCTAGGGACTAACCCTTCTAGGGGACCTTCTCTCGTACCGTTGGGTGAGATCATAAGAACGGACCTCTTAGGGGTACTTTTCTCCTCGGGCCGTCCGATGTCAGAGACTCCAGTGTTTCTCAGACTGTACTGATTCGCTGATTCGTGTGTCGTGTCATGTATCAATTAAATGTTATAATATAATCTAAGTTCATATATCGTATTAACCTCTTCCGTTACCGTGGGGTGAGGTCATGAGAACGGACCTTTTAGGATACCCACCTTCTCGGACCATCCGACGTCAGGTACCCCAGCGGTTCTCGGCCTGTGCTGACTCGCTGAAGTGAAAGTGAAAAGTGAACGTATGTAACCTCTTCCTTTACCGTCGGGTGAGGTCACAAGAACGGACCTCTTAGGGTCCCTGCCCCCTCGGACCACCCGACGGCAGATACCCTAGTGTGTCTCAACCTGTGCTGACTTCACTGAATCGTCGTCGTCATCGTCGTCGTATATCGTATTACTAGGTCTAAAAAAGTCTAATACGAGGTAATATCCAATGATGTTTTGTTACCGATAGTAAGGGACACGGTGTGTCATATAAGAACAACGATTAGATAAATTATATATCATCGAATATAGAAAATTAGGGTATGGGGATTAAACAGGGAGGGGGAAGGGAGAATAGACACTATTGGTGTTCAAATAAGAAGAGTACATATATGAAGAGTGTCTTTTATCAAGTAAAGATTTTTAGAGAAATTCAGTTATAAAATTTGTGGGTGTTATTAGTAAAAAGAATTTTATTATAGAATATCCGGTTACTATTTCTTATAATGGAGGAGTACAAGGTACTTTTGTTTGAGTTACCAATATTTTTACTTTTTTTTAGACTCTTCTTTTTACTTCCAGTTAGTGTTAGTATTACTTCAGTGAGTCAGCACAGGTTGAGAAACGCTGGGGCACCTGACATCGGGCGGTCCGAAGAGGCAGGTACCCTAAGAGGTCCGTTCTTATGACCTCACCCAACGGTAAAGGAAGAGGTCCCCTAGAAGGGTTGGGTCCCTAGTTTGGGCCCAAAGGGTGTAACCTCCGTCTACGAAATTGGAGACTCGGTGGTCCAATTGAGTTGTTTTTAATAAAAAGATACTTCATTTTTATCATAATCGATCGTAGACAACGTGGAATCGTTATCGGTCCAAGATGTGACTTGTAAATTTGCGTAATTTTTTAAATTAAGAGTGTAAATATTGACTGAGTTTCTCGGGACTTTATCGTGTAAACTCTTAGTGGACACTGAGACCTTACAAACGGGGTTCCCCGAGTAGGTGACATGAAAGTCTACTGTTCTCAAACGGAGACGTTCACACCCTAAGAGTCTCTCTCTACATCTAAACTAAGGTCTTACTCAGAAAATAAGATGAGATTATTAAACCGGTAGCTCTTGTGTGAGTACCTACCGAGATAGGTAGGGTTGGTAGGGTGTAGTATGTGTCTTCCTCTTTGTTCACTTTTCCTTACACTTCTTTACCCTACGAAAGATGAACACTCTGTGTTTCCTTGTCCTGGAAGTCTTTTCAGTAGGTTACGTAAAATGAAGAACGGAGGGGTAGTAACATAAGGTGGACGGAAATATTTTAACGTTTATCTTGATGGAATACTGGGTCGTTAGGGTGAAGACCCGTATGTGTGGTTCCTTTGGTCTTAACTTTCTCTGTGTACATGGGGTTACAAGTAGCGTCGTGACAAATGTTATCGGTCCTGTACCTTTGTTGGATCTACAGGTAGTCGTCTACTTACCTATTCTTTCGATACCATGTATATGTGTTACCTCATAATGAGTCGGCAATTTTTCTTAAGTAAACTTAGTCAAGACTACTCTACCNAGGTAATCTCCGACCTTTCGAAAGAGTCCGTCTGCCGAATTGATCACTATCAGTCTTCTAAGGACCGACTGACCAAGTTCTCAAGTAAAGACCTTCTCGGTTTTGACGTAAAGGCGGATAAGACGACCGTACCGAGGATTGATTCGTTGAGGAGACCCCGACAGTAGACCAAAGATTGTCGGGGGACCCCCGTCGTTGTTCCGAATGGCGACGACCAAGGGACGATTCGTTCCACCGCCCACACAGGCAGGGGTTTACGACTCTCGCGTACACGAGACACGGTCCGGACCCGACCCCCGTCCCCGGGTCGGTGGTGTGGAGTGTCGGGAACTGTCCCCCGACCACGGGACCCTACTGGGTCTGTCTACCGTATCCCTCCCCCCACGCTCCGCCCAAGTCCCAACCCTTGAGTACATGTGGGCACCGCCTAAGGATAACTACATACCGTTTTGGTTATGTCATAACATTTCATTTTATTTCGTTTTCTTTTTTTTTTTATTTATTTATTTATTTTTCTCCTCTCATTCTGTCTTTTGGGGGTGTGAAATTTTTCTTCGCTAGGACGACGAGGGCGTCTCGACCGCGACACCTCCCTCTGCTCCTTATTTGTCTTGGCGGACATCTTCTCCGTCGAGGTCCCTCGCTTCCCGCCTGCGCCGCGTCGCCCTTCCCCCGACCCGCCGCCGCCCCTCCTCTCCTCGGGGCCGGCTCCTGCCTTCCGACTGCTCGGGGTCGCCGCGACTGTCCCGGCCGGGACCCGGCGCTTCCTGGCTCCGCGACTCCCGTCCTCCGCGCCCCCTCGGCAGTGACGTCTACGTGTGCCCCTGCACAGAGGCTCCTCCACTGTAAATGCGACGCGAGGCCCGGTGGTAGGGGAAGGGAGCAGTGGGTCTCGGTCTGCGGCTC
>SJYO01048061.1:25918254-26039091 GCA_006410555.1 Capra ibex | reverse complement strand
TTTTTTTCTTTTTTTTTATTTTTTTATTTTATTTTATTTTAATACCTACGGTCTGATACAATACAGATGTATAATTACTCAGTACAATTAAGTCTGACTAGGGCCTTCTCTGGTCGATCAGTTTTCATTTTGTCGTGACTTAGAACTATTAGGAGGTTTATCTATTGGTCAGAAACTTAGTTACTCTCCACTGTATTACAAGTAACCTAAATAAAAATTTAGTAATAATTACCTCCGTCCTTTGTAAAGAGTGAACCTATAGGGTTCACACATAACTTGTGTTTGATGACTATACATTGTGTGTAATTCGTGTAGACAGGTCAGGATAGAATCTAATACAGAACCTGATTTTTCGCGATAGATCAAAGTGTATAGAACCTTCCGATTGCTGTGTTTTATCGTACTCAGGGATCTCTTCGACTGTAATTCCGACTTTGTCTTGTCCTTTTTACAATTCCTTACGTTCTGATGTTCTAACTAGTAGTAGAATACATGAAGTAAAAGAAACGACAGACAATTTAGAGACAGTAACAGTAAGTAAGTAAGTTTTTTATATAAAGAATTGTACATGACTTTTTATACGATCCAGGAAATCTTAGGTCATCATCTTTTTTTTTTTATCTTTGCGGACGTAGGAAACACCTTGTATCTGTGGTATAAGAAGTAAAGGATGGTTTAGACACCTCTAAGAACTCACTACTTTTTATGTCCATTGTATGTCGAGTAGAAGTCTGTACACGGAAGAAAACGGAAACCAGAGACAACATGGAAGACACGGAATAAAAAAAATTAGGACTTTGGTAAGTTCGACGGGGTTCCGAGGAAATGTACTCTTGTATAACTTTCTCCCTCGCTCCCAGACTTTTTCTTTTTCGTCTTGTAAGGGTGCGTGAGAGAGGTTGAAAACAGAGACCCGAATATTAAATAAAACGTGAAATAGGGTCCTCAAACCCCGAAAGGTCCGTCACGATCACCATTTCTTAGGTGGACGGTTACGTCCTCTGTGTTTTCTAAACAGAAACTAAGGACTCAGCCTTATAGGGGACCTCGACCTTTACCGTTGGACGAGGTCATAAGAACGGACCTTTTAAGAAACCTGTCTCCTCCGGTCACCCGATATCTGTTACCCCGACGTTTCTCAACCTGTACAGACTCGTGTGAACGGTCCTCAATGCAGATCTATATTCCTCGTCTACACTAGTCCAAAAGTGTAGCTTTACAGGTGAAAACCACAAAGGAAATGAGAGTTCGTCACGTATAAAACAAACAACAAAAAGAAGGATAGATCAGAAGTCTCATCCAAAAGTAAGGACTCTCTCTTAAAGTTCGATGAGAAGAACTTATGTCGTTATGGACTACCTATGTTTGGTGTTCATTCCTTTTATAACGAACAAGTAGTAACATAGGGATGACGGATCTTCTCACACACCGTGTGTCCTTCATCATTAGAAAGGATTTCTTTACTTACCTACCTAGGTCCTTAGTAGATATGAAAGATTGGAGGGTGTTGCACCCATCGAGACCATTCAGGAGTCAAGGTTGACTGAAAGGTAAGGTAAAGGTAGGAAGGTAGACCCAGGGTCCACAAAAAGTGAAACACAAGACTCTGGATATTGTATGTTCAATTCGTTGATCGATCTAAGAAGAAGAACATAACGTAGACAAACAAACGACCAGATATGACTGACAGTGGAGATCAAAAACAAAAATATACGACAAAGAAGGTGAAAAAAAGGATACTTCAGAGACACGAAGGGAAACTCAACAATGAGAGAACAAACTAAAGCAGATAACTATAGGGGAAAATTCGATAACCTCTTCCTTTACCGTTGGGTGAGGTAACCTTTTAGGGTACCCTCCTCGGACCATCCGATGGCAGGTACTTCAATTTCTCAGCCTGTACTGACTCGTTGAACTGAAGTGAAATTCGATAGTCATTAAGTAAGAAATTTCAATTTGGATGTATGTATACGATATATATACGATATATGTGTCATGTAATAGTGTTTCTCTTTTATATCTTTCAGTTCACTTTCTCAAACCGATGTCTTTTATAATAAACAGGTGGTGAACTCATAACGTTTGAATAAACTTAGAGAAAAGGTCAGTTCTCCACACCACCCTCCGTAATGGTCTCTGTAGGTAGACCGTTGTACTAGGGTGTTTTGGTCTGTATGTCTGTTGAAAGTAGGAACGGGTCATTTGGGACGTGAATCTTTTCCTGTAAGCACCCATAGAGGAGGGTCTCCCCCTTTTTTCAAATTACGTGGGAGTACCACTACCCTTTCCCTTTCACTCTCAGCGAGTCAACACAGGCTGAGAAACGTTGGGGTACCTGATATGTCGGGTACCTTAAGAGGTCCGGTCTTATGACCTCACCCATCGGAAAGGGAAGAGGTCCCCTAGAAGGGTTGGGTCACTAGTTTTGGTCCAGAGGGTATAACGTCCGTCTAAGAAATGGCCGAATCGGTGTTCCTTCCTTAGGGTACCACTACCGTTCATCCGAATTTACCTTTTTACCTGGTGACGGGTACCGTTCACCCGGTGAAGTAAACGGAACTTAGTTTCATCCTTATATATTTTACCTGAAAGAAGACGTTTGACGTGCACACCGACAAAATAAGTGAGAGAGTCACCATTCTTAATAAAGGGAGACTTACATTAATAGACAATTATCTTTCTTTGGTTTTCCTCTTTTGAACAAAAATTATACTTAAAATTTTTATATGATATTTAATCTATATCCGATTCTTTAGTTTATTGAGACAACAAAATTTTCAACCGAAAGAAAGGTTGGGGGGTTTTTAAACTCAGTTCGTGTAATTGGATAAAATAACCATTTCTAAAGTCGTACACTGAGGTTTACTGACCTTAGAAACAAAATTTGTAGTAGTGGGGACTTATTTTAATTCTTATTAAGAAATTATAATAGTTTATAGGACAGTCACAAATGTAAAGGATTTAAATAGGTATTTACGACACGTCGCAACGGATAAGTGGTAAACCAACCACACACACACGTACGTGTGAGTCAACACAGGCTGAGAAACGTTGGGACGCTGGGACGGTCCGAACAGACAGGTACCCTAAGATGTCCGTACTTATGACTTCACGCAACGGTACGGGAGGAGGTCTGTTATACCGAACAAACTTAGTTTAAGGTTTATTCCAGGTGTATAATTTTAATATGCCAATCAATAAAATTTAGAGAAAGTCAAATATCCAAGAGGGAGTTGAAGTAAGATTACGGAAAAAATGTCTTTTTAATTAGAAAAGATTCTAAAGAAAAAGTTGGAAGACATAAAATGATTAACGAAAGGTGACGTGGTGTAATTTAAAACAAAGTTTTAAAAAACTTTTCTTAAAGGACTCAATCTACAGATGTATACGTTAAATTTTTAATATTAGGGGTTTAGACACAGGAGATCGTGGTAGGATCACTTTGTAAAAAATCTTTAATAAATTATTTGGTAAAGTAACGACTTAATTTATGAAAAGACGCCGATTTGTAAATTGTAAAGGTAACCTTGGAGAAAAAAAAAAGAAAAATCTTGTACATCTGTCATGATAGATACACTTTACTGAAATAAGGTATGGGGTTTAAAAGAACGATGAGACGGAATCGTAAAGTTGTATCAGAAACTATCTGTATGGTACTCAGTACTTTATTTTACGAACTTTACACTATTTAAGAAGGTAAATAAGAGCTATATAACACTTACTAGAGGAAATAGAGAGGACAGGATTTGTAAAAAGAAACTCAAGTAGGACTGGTTTGGGAACACCGAGGGGTAGACTTTCATGAGTATTGAAATCTCAACTCGAACACGTAAATTTCCGTTTTAAATTAGTATATAAATATTTCGTAAAAGTAGGTCTGGAGTTTTAATAACGAGACCGAGTATTTTACAAGGATTCCTTTTCCGTTTATTTTTCGGACGGTTTTGAACCCAAACTTACACGTATTCAATCGACACCATCCGTGACTCTGTGGTTGTAAGAAATAAGTCGTTCTCTGGTCAGACCCACCTACTTTGTGAAAGACCCGTAATTTTAGACTAAAGTTAACAACCAGTTTCGATGGGTGAATAAAATCGTCGTGTGAAATTGACCTCGAAAACCTGATATCTATAATATGTTGAAAACCGTTGGACTTTCACTTAATTGGGTGTGAAACGAGAAGTAAATATAAATTTCTGTCTCACACTAAAAGTACCATTGAATTATAGAACTCAGTTAAGGAGGACGTCCTAACAGAAGTGGTAGTAGAAAGAGACAAAATAGCTTACGTAGGGAAAGTACGAGGTCCGGTCCGTCTGCGGTGTGATAAGACGGGGTAGAATACTGTCTTACTGTAAAAGAAAAATAGTTTAGACCGTGTGATTCAAGTCTTTTCAGAGTCCAAGAGACGTCCAAGAACCCGGACTTTGTCATTAAGTATTCCCAAAAGACAACAATAACGATGAAGTCAAATATAGGGAATGAAATGTTTGACCACGACGTGCAATAATTTGTAAGGAAAACATTCACGGACACTGACATGATCGTTTCCTCTAAACCTCCCTCACCCCTAACGTAGCTTCGTCTTCCTTTACGGTAAGTGAAAACTAAAAACACGTGGGCACGGGTCAGCGAGTCAGCACAGAGTGAGAAAACGTCGGGGTACCTGACATCGGGTGGTTCGAGGAGACAGGTACCTTAAAAGGTCCGTTCTTATGACCTCGTCGAACGGTAAAGGATGAAGTTCCCTAGAAGGGGTGGATCCCTAGTTTGGACGTAGAGAACGTAGAGGACGTGACCGTCTCCTAAGAAATGGTCGTGGTGAACCCTCCGGGTAATCTAAAAACATCCATCTCCTGTTGAAGAACTGATTTGAGATTGCCTGGCGTGACTTCACACCGGCTCTCATCGATGGGGTGTAGGCTCCAGTCCCCACCCCGGTTCTGTTCGATGGGGTGTAGACTCCAGTCCCCGACACCGGATCTCCTTGATGGGATACAACTCCAGTCCCCACCTCGGGTTTTCCTCGATGGGGTGTGGGTTCCAGTCCCCACCACGGGTTCACCTCGATGGGGTGTTGGCTCCAGTCCCCGTCACCGGATCTCCTAGATGGTTTCCGGCGTCCAATCCCCTCCACCCGCTCTCCTTGTTGGGATACAGGTTCCTCGCGACCGACACGACCACGTCCTCCCGGTACTCCTCTATCGGGAACAGGTTCCATTCCTCGTCGCCGACGTAAAACGACCTCGTCGGCACTTCTCTATGGGGTACAGGTTCCATTCTCTTTGGGTTCATTCTGCCATCCACAACACTTTCCCGTAGTCTCCCGTCTGTGAGACTTTGGTATTAGTGTCTTTTGATCGTTTAGACTAGTGTGCCTGTTGTCGGAACAGATTAAGTTACTTTGATTGGGTACGACACACCCCGGTGGGTTCTGCCCACCCAGTACCACCTCTCCAGACTGTCTTACACCAGGTGACCTCTTCCCTTACTGTTTGATGAAGTCATAAGAACGGAACTCTTGGGGTACTTGTCATACTTTTCCGTTTTACTATCCTATGACTTTCTCCTTGAGGGGTCCAGTCATCCACGGGTTATACGATGACCTCTAGTCACCTCTTTATTGAGGTCTTTCTTACTTCCCTACCTCGGTTTCGTTTTTGTTATGGGTCGACACCTACACTGACCACTATCTTCGTTCCAGGCTACGACATTTCTCGTTATAATGTATCCTTGGACCTTATAGTCCAGGTGCTTAGTTCCGTTTAACCTTCACCAGTTTGTCCTCTACCGTTCTCACTTGCAGCTGTAAGATCCTTAGTCGCTTGATTTTACCTGACCTTACCCACTTAAATTGAGTCTACTGGTAATATAGATGATGACGTCCGTCCTTAGGGAATCTCCTTCACCTCATCGGTAGTACCGGTTGTTTTCTCAGGTTTTACGTCATAAACCCACGTTAGCGTTTTTACTGTCTTACTAGAGACAAGCAAAGACTCCGTTTAGTAAGTTATAGTACCATTAGGTTCGGATACTGACTTCTTCGACTTCAACTTGTCAAGATACTTCTGGATGTTCTGGAAAATCTTGATTGTGGGAGTTTTCTATAGGAAAAGTAATTTCCCCTGACCTTACGTTTTCATCCTTCAGTTCTTTATGGACCTCATTGTCCGTTTAAACCGGAACCTCATTGTCCGTTTAAACCGGAACCTCATGCCTTACTCCGTCCCGTTTCCAATTATCTCAAAACGGTTCTCTTACGTGACCAGTATTGTTTGTGGGAGAAGGTTGTCGTGTTCTCTTCTGAGATGTGTACCTGTAGTGGTCTACCAGTTGTGGTTTTAGTCTAACTAAGATAAGAAACGTCGGTTTCTACCTCTTCGAGATATGTCAGTCGTTTTTGTTCTGGTCCTCGACTGACACCGAGTGTAGTACTTGAGGAAAGGAATAACGGTTTAAGTCTGAATTTAACTTCTTTCACCCCTTTTGGTGATCTGGTAAGTACATACTGGATTTAGTTTAGGGAATACTAATATGTCACCTTCGCTCTTTATCTCAATTCCCGGATCTATACAATCTATCTCACGGACTACTTGATACCTGCCTCCAAGTACTGTGACATCTCCTCTGTCCCTAGTTCTGGTAGGGGTACCTTTTCTTTACGTTTTTTCGTTTTACTGATAGACTCCTCCGGAATGTTTATCGACACTTTTCTTCTCTTCACGTTTCGTTTCCTCTTTTCCTTTTTATATTCGTAGACTTACGTCTCAAGGTTTCTTATCGTTCCTCTTAATTCTTTCGGAAGGAGTCACTAGTTACGTTTCTTTATCTCCTTTTATTGTCTTACCCTTTCTGATCTCTAGAGAAGTTCTTTTAATCTCTATGGTTCCCTTGTAAAGTACGTTTCTACCCGAGTTATTTCCTGTCTTTACTATACCTGGATTGTTTTCGTCTTCTATAATTCTCCACCGTTCTTATGTGTCTGACGACGACGATTCAGTAAAGTCAGTACAGACTGAGACACACTGAGGTATCTACCGTCGGGTGGTCCGACGGGGCAAGGACCCTAAGAGTTCCGTTCTTGTGACCTCACCCAACGGTAAAGGAAGAGGTTACGTACTCTCACTTTTCACTTTCACTTCAACGGGTCAGTACAGCCTTATGTGTCTTCTTGACATGTTTTTTTTTCTCGAAGTACTGGGTATATTGGTACTACCACACTAGTGAGTGGATCTCGGTCTGTAGGATCTTACACTTCAATTCACCCGGAATCTTTCGCAGTGATACTTGTTTCGATCACCCCCACCACCTTAAGGTCAACTCGATAAAGTTTAGCATTTTCTACTACGACACTTTCACGACGTGAGTTATACGGTCGTTTAAACCTTTTGAGTCGTCACCGGTGTCCTGACCTTTTTCAGTCAAAAGGAAGGTTAGGGTTTCTTTCCGTTACGGTTTCTTACGAGTTTGATGACGTGTTAACGTGAGTAGAGTGTGTGATCATTTCATTACGAGTTTTAAGAGGTTCGGTCCGAAGTCGTCATGCACTTAGTACTTGAAGGTCTACAAGTTCCGACCGAAATCTTTTCCGTCTCCTTGGTTTCTAGTTTAACGGTCGTAGACGACCTAGTAGCTTTTTCGTTCTCTCAAGGTCTTTTTGTAGATGAAGACGAAATAACTGATACGGTTTCGGAAACTGATACACCTAGTGTTATTTGACACCTTTTAAGACTTACTCTTACCCTTATGGTCTGGTGGACTGGACGGAGAACTCTTTGGATATACGTCCAGTCCTTCGTTGTCAATCTTGACCTGTACCTTGTTGTCTGACCAAGGTTTGTCCTTTTCCTCATGTAGTTCCGATATATAACAGTGGGACGAATAAATTGAAGATACGTCTCATTTAGTACTCTTTGAGACCAGACCTTCTTCGTGTTCGATCTTAGTTCTAATGGTCCTCTTTATAGGTATTGGAGTCTATACGTCTACTGTAGTGGGAATACCGTTTTTCACTTCTCCTTGATTTTTCGGAGGACTACTTTCACTTTCTTCTCTCACTTTTTCAACTGAATTTCGAGTTGTAAGTCTTTTGATTCTGGTACCGTAGACCAGGGTAGTGAAGTACCATTTATCTACCCCTTTGTTACCTTTGTCACTGTCTGAAATAAAACCCCCCGAGGTTTTAGTGACGTCAACCACTGACGTCGGTACTTTAATTTCCTGTGAATGAGGAACCTTCCTTTTAATACTGGTTGGATCCATCGTATAACTTTCCGTCTCTGTAATGAAACAGTTGTTTCCAGACAGATCAGTTCCGATACCAAAAAGGTCATTAGTACATGCTTACACTCTCAATCTGAGATTTCTTTCGACTCACGACTACTTAACTACGAAAACTTTACACCACAACCTCTTCTGAGAACTCTCAGTGAACCTGACGTTCATCTAGGTTGGTCAGGTAGGATTTCCTTTAGTCAGGACCCACAAGTAACCTCCCTGACTACAACTTCGACTTTGAGGTATGAAACCGGTGGACTACGTTTCTCGACTGAGTAACCCTTTCTGGGACTACGACCCTTTCTACTCCCGTCCTCCTCTTACCCTGTTGTCTCCTACTCTACCAACCTACTGTAGTGGCTGAGTTACCTGTACCCAAACCCACCTGAGACTCTCGACCACTACCTGTCCCTCCGGGAAGCACGACACCAAGTACCCTAACGTTTCTCAGTCTGTGCTGACCCACTGACTTGACTTGACTTAATGGATACGAGTGATACCTCAGTCAGGGTGTACGTTTTATAGATGAAACGTAACCGTTCATTTACCGGTTGCCCTTTCGTCGGAGATTTTGTTATTCTTTTTGACCATTGACGGTTGAGCCCATTTAATCTGACAGCACTTTTACCATTGAATCATCCTCGATATAATTTCTCCGTCTCCATCTACTCGTCAAATTTGTAAGTACCAAAGGAATTTCAACTATGGTTCTGTTGGTGTACCTTTACTGTAAGAGTAAACTAGTCGGAGGACCTCTTAAAGTTGAGACAAGAAATTTACGACCTACGAGAGTTTAAACCAATTTACCTGTTTCTTATTTTGGTTGTCGGATCAGAAAAATGTCAATTCTTCTACCCCTATTGTAAGTAGGTATATAAGATGAAATATATGGAACTTACGTGAACCGTCAAGATGAAGACTCGACAGTGTTACGGATTATAATAGGAGAACAACCTAGACTACCAGTTCCTTCGGAACGTTGTTCTTTCCTTGTCGTCTTAACAGACTAGTAAGGTCCCAGAACTTCTTTTGGCGAGTGACAGGGGAAGAACAACGGTGATTTAGTTGTATAGAACGAGTGAAACTGAGAATAGACAGGTGAGGTTCGATCCTCTTTGAGGAGAACGACTGTATAATAGATATAGTATAAGAACTAGACATGATCGTAACTTAATCCAAAAACCTAATGTGTCTATAGTATTTAGACTTCTGTGATAAGTCGGGTCACATTATTCTTTATTTACTATAAGTTGTGGTTGTTTTTTACCTACTTTCTTCCACTACTGTTAGGGTTCCCTTTCGTTTTACACTTAAATTACTTGGGGTTTCTTTATACAGATATAGCTCACCCTGACTTTGTTGTCGGAGATTAGTAATACAAAGAGAAACGGAACTTTCAAGATTATGTACACAAAGGGTCTCTAACGACTATATACCACGTTTCCGACTCGGACAAAGTAGACTCTTTTACTTCTTTTAGTCCTCGATTGACCGTTGGGTAATTACCACAGTTCTCAACAGTACTGAAAGTATACCTGGAGTTTCTAATACTGTCGACAGTGTCTAATACTGTCGACCATTCGTAAACCCCAAGTACTTCAATCTAAGGTATACAATGTTAGTGAAGTGATCCTACCTATACTCTGAACGGGTCGATAAACCATTCCCTTCGTCTAAAGTGTTTGTCTTTAAAGTCGTAGGTTCGATCACGAAAGTACTCCTGTAAAAGGTTGTGAGCAAAGATTTTTAGTGAATGTGTATACGTCCCCCACCCCCTTCTTTTACTCGGTCTCGGAGCGACCTTTCTTGTCTTGTGAATCTCCTTTTGACTTATTATACAACACTACTGGTTCGGGGTCGCTTCACGTAACACGGAGTGGGAACTACAGACCTGACTGATCAGGGTCCTACCCTGTACGGAGAGTAAATTTGTTGAGGACCTTTGTGACCATGGAGATCGTTCACGAGGTCTCGTACAGAATCAGACGGAGCATGGGGTAAAGGATAGTGACGTAATGTCACACTCGAGAGTGCATGAACAAAAAGAAGTATCATACACTTGAACAAACCTATTTCCCTTTGTGTAGTTAGGGAAATTTTACATCCTTTCTCTTCCTGTTTAAGTCAATCAGAATGAGATGGGTTAAAGAAATGGTTCTGTCTTTCGTGTTCGTCGTAGAGTCTCTGGGTACGGTCGATCACAAAGGTACTTCTGTAACAGACTGGAAGAAAAATTTTTTAGGGAATGTGTGTACCCCCTTTTCTCTTTTTTCATTTATTCGTGAAGTAACCTTTCTTGTCTTGTGATTTCCTTTTGACTTTTTATGCAACACTACTGGTTGGACTTTCCTTTCTTACATCCAAAAGGTTGGTAAGAAAAGGTTTTGGCAAGGGGTGGGGTGGAATAGTATGTTTTTGGTTAAGTCAAATAGCGCCCAGAGGTTTCACACAAGGTTTACGTAAATGATATAGGTAGAAGTAGTAACGAGGGTATAAGGTCTTTTGAAGTTGGGAGAGACTCTAGTGACATAGTCAAGTCAAGTCAACGAGTCAGTACAGGCTGAGATACGTTGGGGTACCTGACGACGTGCGGTCCGAAGGGACAGGTGGTTGAGGGTCTCGGATGAGTTTGAGTACAGGTAGTGCACCCGCTATGGTACGTTGGTAGAGTAGGAGACAGTAGGGGAAGAGGAGGACGGAAGTTAGAAAGGGTCGTAGTCCCACAAAAGGTTACTCAGCCAAGAAGTGTAGTCCACCGGTTTCATAACATCAAAGTCGAAGTCGTAGTCAGGAAGGTTACTTATAAGTCCTGACTAAAGAAAATCTACCTGACGAACCTAGAGGAACTTCAGGTTCCCTGAGAGTTCTCAGAAGATGTTGTGTTGTAAAGTTTTCGTAGTTAAGAAGTCACGAATCGTAAAAAATGTTGAGAATGTAGGTATGTACTGATGACCTTTTTGGTAACGAAACTGATCTACCTTG
Source organism: Capra ibex (assembly GCA_006410555.1). Taxonomy (NCBI): domain Eukaryota; kingdom Metazoa; phylum Chordata; class Mammalia; order Artiodactyla; family Bovidae; genus Capra; species Capra ibex. The sequence goes on along the minus strand of SJYO01048061.1, from coordinate 26,027,832 downwards.
AAACAACCATTTCATTACAGAAACGAGAAATTATCTGAAAGATCCAAACAGTGTCGAAAAAGGAAGGTTCCTCGTTCGTAGAAAATTAAAGTACCGACGTCAGTGGTAGATGTCACTAAAACCTCGGGGGGTTTTATTTCAGAGAATGACAAAGGTAACAAAGGGGTAGATAAACGGTACTTCGCTACCCTAGTCTACAGTACTAGAAGTAAAAGACTTACAACTCAAAATTCTGTTGAAAAAGTGAGAGGAGAAAGTGAAAGTAGTTCTCCGAGAAATCAAGAAGAAGTGAAAGACGGTATTCTCACTACAGTAGACGTATAGACTCCAATAACTATAAAGAGGGCTGTTAGAACTAAGGTCGGACACGAAGTCGGTCGGGTCGTAAAACGTACTGCATGAGACGTATCTTCAATTTATTCGTCTTACTGTTATATGTCGGAACTACATGAGGAAAGGGTTAAACCCTGGTCAGACAACAAGGTACAGGTCAAGATTGACAGCGAAGAACTGGACGTATGTCTAAGGAGTCCTTCGTCCAATCCACCAGACCCCATAAGGGTAGAGAACTTCTTAAAAGGTCAAACAACACCAACAACACTAGGTGTGTCAGTTTCCGAAACCGTATCAGTTGTTTCGTTCTCATCTACAAAAAGACCTTGAGAACGAAAAAGCTACTAGGTCGTCTACAACCGTTAAACTAAAGACCGAGGAGACGGAAAAGATTTAGGTCGAACTTGTAGACCTTCAAGTACCAAGTACACGACAACTTCGGAACGAACCGCTTAAAACTCGTAATCAAATGGTCGTACACTCTACTCACGTTAACACGTCATCAAACTCGTAAGAAACCGTAACAGAAAGAAACCCTAACCTTACTTTTGACTGAAAAAGGTCAGGACACCGGTGACGACACAAAAGGTCTAAACGACCGTATAACTCACGTCGTGAAAGTGTCGTAGCACAAAATCCTAAACTTTATTGAGTTGACCATCCTGTTTTATACTTTCTGTTTTTTTCTCTGTTTTCTCAATCCCTACCTCTGGACAGGACCCTCCCTCAACACATCCTCCTCTTCAAACGTGTGTCATCCTTTGGGAGAGTGTCCACCCAGACAACCCTCAAAACCTGAGAGCTTCCGTTGTATTAACCCTCTTTTTTTTGGGGTGTCTTATGTGTGGATTGGAGTTGATTCCTTTTCTCTTGAAAGGGTGTTTTCCGAGATTGGATCGTTACATTATACGTCGGACCGGACGAGTGTGTTGTTTCCTAACTCACTTATACTTTCCCCTCGATCGACTTATGACCGGGGAGGGGTAGACCTCCGTCTCTCCGTCCGAACACTGTCGGCCTTCGTCTTTCGTTCCCCGACGACGTTAGAGTCAGGGTCTTTACCGTAGAAGGTGGTTTGGTACTCGTCCGAGGATCGGTGATTGGTGCGGAAGGACTCTGGGACCCACCAACTGTAGGTGGGTCTCTCAGTGTCGGACTCTACTCGAAAGGTCGCCTCTGTATTCCGTGTGGACTCTACAACGAGAGGACCGTGTGGGCACTGTGGTTCGCCGGTCCTGGCCCCTCCACTAGTTCTGTGTTCCGGGTGGACCCTGTCACACAAGCGGTTCGAGGACCAGTGGACTCGACGAGTCTGGACTCTTGCCGTGTTTTGAGTACGGGTCGGGTGTCTCTGACTCAGTCTTGACACAGACTCCCAGAGGACACCTCCACACCCAGTCGCCACCGGACCGCGTCCCCGTCGCCGAGACCCATGTCGTCTGGACCCATACCGTATTCGGGAAAACCTCCTCCAGTGGTAATTAGTCTTGGTGGTCTTCAAGGTGTCCTGATCCCTTTGTGTGAAAACCTCCCGTGTTTGTTTTGGAACACACGTGGTCCTGGGTCCTCTTTCCTCGTCACTGGCGTGTTCTTTTGCTGGGTCTGTACGGGTACTCACAGGTCCTCAAAGGTCGTCTCCACACCCAGTCACCACCGGACGACGTCACAACCCCCGTGACTCACATCGTCATGTACGGACCCTGGAAAACTTCCTCCAGCGGTGAGAGAAGTAATGGAGGTGGTATCAAACCGGAGTCCAGTTTGTTGTCCCTCCCTTGTGTCGGAGTAGGTAGTTGTCTTTTAACCTAATTTATAAATGACTCGTACCGGGGCGGGTAGTCTTTTTCTGGGTCAAAGGGGGTGTCAGTCAGAGAGGGTAGTCCTTCGTAGGTATTCGGAGAATAGGAATAGGTAGTCTCCCGTCTTTCTTACTTTTGGTGTTAGTGTCTTTTCATTGGTTTGACTAGTGTACCTAGTGTCGGAACAGATTGAGTCACTTTGATACTCGGTACGTCACGTCCCGGTGAGTTCTGTCTGTCCAGTACCACCTTTCAAGACTGTTTAGTACCAGGTGACTCTTCCCTTACCGTTTGGTGACGTCATAAGGACGGAACTCTTGGGGTACTTGGCATACTTTTCCATTTTTCTATACTGTGACTTTCTACTTGAGGGGTCCAATTTCATTCATTCATTTCAACGGGTCAGCAACGGTGAGAAACGTTGGGGTGACTGACATCGGATGGTTCGAGGAGACAGGTACCCTAAAAGGTCCGTTATCATGACCCACCTAACGGTAAAGGAAGAGGTCCCCTAGAAGGGTTGGGTCCCTAGCTTGGGTCCAGAGGACGTGACATCTGTCTACGAAATGGCAGACTCGGTGACAACCATCTATGAATTATACGATGACCTCTTCTTACCTCTTTACTGAGGTCTTTCTTACTTCTCTGTCTTGGTTTCGTTTTTGTTGTGGGTCAAACACCTACACTGACCACTACCTTCATTTCAAGCTACGATATTCTCGTCATAACGTTTCCTTGGACCTTATAATCCAGGTACTTAGTTCCGTTTAACCTTCACCAGTTTGTCTACCGTTCTCACTTGTAGCTGCAAAATCCTTAGTCACTTGATTTTACCTGACCTTACCCACTTAAATTGAGTCTACTGATAACATAGATGATGAGACCCGTTCTTAGGGAATCTTCTTTACCTCATCGGGAGTACCAGTTATTCTCAGGTTTTACGTCATGATCCTATGTTAGAGTTTTTGTGGTCTTTCTGGAGATAATCAAAGGTTCCGTTTGGTAAGTTACAGTGCTATTAGGTTCAGATATGGGACTGGTCATTACGACTTCTTCGATTTCAACTTACCAAGATACTTCTGGATATTCTGGAAAATCTGGATTGTAGGTTTTTTCTACAGGACAAGCAATATCCCCTGACTTTACGTTTTCATCGTTCAGTTCTCGACGAACCTCATTATCCCTTTAAACCGGAACCTCATGTTTTGTTTCATCCAGTTTCCGATTGTCTCAAAACGGTTTTCTTGTGGGACCAGTATCGTTTGTGGGAGAAGGTTGTTGTGTTCTCTGTTGAGACGTGTACTTGTAATGGTATACCAGTTATGACTTTAGTCTAACTTATAGAAGAAACGTCGGTTTCTACCTCTTCGAGATATGTCAGTCGTTTGTGTTCTGGTCTTCGACTGACAAGGAGTCTAGTACTTGAAGTATAACGTTTTAAGTCTGAATTTGACTTCTTTCATCCCTTTTGGTGATATGGTAAATCCATAATGATTTAGTTTAGGGAATACCTAATATGTCACCTTCACTGTTTATATAAGTTCCCTAATCTAGACTATCTGTCTCTCGGACTTTTTGATGCCTGTCTCCAAGTACTGTAACATTTCCTCCGTCACTGGTTCTTTATGTTTTTCCGTTTTACCAACTCCTCCGAATGTTTATCGACTCTTTTCTTCGCTTCGATTTCCGTTTCCTCTTTTCCTTTCTATATGGGTAAACTTACGTCTCAAGTTTTCTTACGGTTCCTCTCTATTCTTTCAGAAGAAGTCACTAGTTACGTTTCTTTATCTCCTTTTGTTATCCTACCCTTTCTGATCTCTAGAGAAGTTCTTTTAGTCTCTATGGTTCCCTTGTAAAGTACGTTTCTACCCGAGGTATTTCCTGTCTTTACTATACCTGGATCCTCTTCGTCTTCTATAATTCTTCTCAGCCGTTCTTATGTGTCTTGATATGTGCTTTCTACAAGTACTGAGTCTATTGGTACTACCACACTAGTGAGTGGATATGGTCTGTAGGACCTTACACTTCAGTTCTCCCGGAATCCTGCGCTGTGATACTTGGTTCGATCACCTCTAGTGACGAATCAAAGGATTGACTAGACGTGAAGGAGAGTAGAGGATTGGTAGTCAGTCTAAGGAAAGAAAATTTGTGTTTGACTTGAAAGGTTTCCAAAGAGTTGTGTCAGTCTTATTTTAAATTTGGAGAATTGGATTAACCCTCTCCTCAAATCCTATGAAAATTTCGAGCTTCATCTTCATTAGTCATTGTCCTATATAATGAATAGAGAAAACAAGAATCCCACATAGAACCTATTTTACTTCAAACAGGGTCTCTTGTCTGGGATAGAACATACTTTATAACAGATCTTAGTGTTTTACGGGTATAAATAAAGAGGAAAACAATAAGGTGTCAGAAATAAGTTACGAACAAATTCGTGACATCTAAATCGCGATTCTATATTTACCTTTCTGGTAAAAAAATGTGAACTAAAACCTTCTGAGTTTCAATAGGTGGGTACTCAAGTCGTATTACTCTGCTAACCATTAAATGTTCTTCGAGTTGGAGTTTTTTGGACAAATAGGTTCTCTTAGTCTCGATATATGAGATTGGTGACAATTGACTAAATTCGCGTTTATGATCGTTGAATCATTTGTCGATTCCTTTCTTCTTTCACAAAACAGCTCACTTATGACTTTAATGACTTTTCAATTTTCGTACCCTTGTTGTAGTCAATCTTTCGGTCTCGTTTACTCTAATTAGTTTCCAGAAACACCTGGTTGACTGTCGTCTCCCTTCAGATTACTTGAAGCGGAGTCACCTATAAGGGATGGTCAACTTTACGCTCAGGAATCCCCTGGAGTTTTTATGTGTCAAGTCCGGAAAAAGGGGAAGAAGGACAGTTCACTGATCTTTTATACTCTGCCTTATAAGGGTCTATTCAATGACTTTTGGGGGTATAGACACCAAGTGCAAAAGTCAAGGGATTCCAGTTAGGTACCCTTTCCTCCGTCAGTAGAATGCCTAGGAATATCAAGAGTGAGGAATAAGCAAGAAAACGTACCCTTATTGGTCATCGAAAACCTTTGATGTGAGGAGGTCTCTAATGCTAAGTTTTGAGAGACCTGGTAAGCTTCACGTGAGGGTGGACTCTCGGCGTTGGACCGTTTTTGCGTTCTCACCCTATAACGTGGGTACAATCGGTCATCTTGATGACGATCCAGAACTTTAGGATGTCGGAGACGACGGGGGACCACCATTGATGATTTGAAGGGAATGGGGAGAGATCTCGTTATCAAGAGGGTATTTTAATTCTTTATAAATGACTCTTGACCCAGTTTTCATGACATGTTTCCCAAAACCGTTTAACGGTAGACTGTACAAAGAAGTAAGTATAAAATTGCAAGTTATTTTTATCAATAAGAGGAACTTTCTGCTGAGGTTTATGGATTGGTACTTTTTGTACCTAATGTTTATGTCTCTTTTTTGTTTTGATTGGACAAGATTGGATAGTATAAATAGTCATAATTGTGTCAATTTTCATTTTAATAAGTAAAGTAAAAGAATATTATCATGAAGGGAGAAAAATTTAGTGTACGATAAATTAAGGAATGCACTAAATTCATTTTTTTAACAAAACTTCCGTTACCGTAGGGTGAGGTCATGAGAACGGACCTTTTAGGGTACCTGTCTCCTCGGACCACCCGACGTCAGGTACCCCAGCGATTCTCAGCCTATACTGACTCGTCAAAGTGCAAGTGAAAAGTGAAAGTACGTAACCTCCTCCTTTACCGTTGGGTGAGGTCATAAAAACGGACCCCCCTCGGACCACTCGACGGTAGATACCCCAGCGTGTCTCAGGCTGTGCTACCTTTGCTGAATCATCGTCGTCGTCGTTGGTTAATTTTCATTTCCATAATCACAGACATTGGTTTAGTCCTTCTTACTTTAGACTCTGGAAAAAGTCAATAGATTAGAAAAGTAGTTAATAAAGAACAACAAGTAGTTTTATAAGTGTTTTTTTTACTTAAGATTTACTTAACGTTTCCAAAAAAAAAAGAAAAAAAGAAAATTGGCCTTGTAGGGTCTCTTTACAAAGATTTGACGATCAGAGACGAAGACTTTAAACTTGTCGTACTGTATCGAAAGTTAGATAGATTATAAAGAAAGGGAAACTGACCCTCAGACGATGTCTTAGTATAAACAGCAATATACAAAGTAAATTTCTTTGTAAATGATTATTCTAGTAAAAGTGACACACCTGTCTGTAGACAAGGGTTAAATTAAAGACCTTCGGTCTGTCTTAAGGTTCGTTGAGTGTTAATAGACTCTCAAAAGGTCGAAACAAAGGTGACAATCTTTGCCGGAAGAATTTCCAAGCTGAGAAAGTTTATTCAATTATGATAGAACTCATATACAAGTATAGGTTCGATTACAAGGGTTTGACCCTATTAAAGATCAGTCTCTTTTAAAGGGTTTTGACAAAATATCCTGTTCAACACAGAGCTGTAATAAAAAATACACCAACGTATAGCAATATCTGTATCTTTGGTGTAGAATTACATAGATTGAGACAGAAGGAAACTACGACCATTTAACTTATCCGTGAGTCATAGTATACCCACAAAAAAGTGATATTATTTGATATCACTTTAGACCCTTTAACACTACATATTTGATCCCGTGAAGACTGTGTACTTACAGTGATCCTACGACCTTTTAATTAAAATGACGGAGAGAGATTTCAAGATTTTCAAAATCTCTTAAAATGTTGACAGACTTTGTGAAGAATCCTCGGAATCCTGGACTCTGACTATTCTTAAATTTACAGGTCTCGAACATGTTGTATATCTTTGTGATTCTTATTTAATGAATCTCAACCTTCGTTTATTTATTCTGACCCTAACTGTGTAAATTTTTTTTTTTTTTTCGTCTCAAAGACCGGTAAAAACTCCAGTCATCTTCAATCCTAGTTAAAGAGGAGCCGTGGTTCACCTAATTGAGAATAAAGGATAAAAGACTCGAAGTTAAAGTCACATAAAAGTTCTGACTTAAAAGAAACAAATCATTCATTGGGATCTCGTGGAGACGGACCTTATAAAATGGGAGAATATCGGGTGGGGGTGGTTCCGCTACCGTGGGGTGAGGTCATGAGAACGGACCGTTTAGGGTACCTGCCTCCTCCTCGGACCACCCGACGTCAGGTACCCCAGCGACTCTTATCCTGTGCTGACTCGCTGAAGTGAAAGTGAAAAGTGAAAGTACGTAACCTCTTCCTTTACCGTTGGGTGAGGTGACAAGAACGGACCTCTTACGGTCCCTGTCCCCTCGGACCACCCGACGGCAGATACCCCAGCGTGTCTCAGTGTGTGCTGACTTCGCTGAATCGTCGTCGTCGTCGTCGGGGGGAGGGGAGGGGNGCGGGGCGGGCGTAGACGGACCCCTAAGGGACCATCGAGTCGACCATTTTTTAGACGGATGTTACGTCTTCTCGGACCCAACTAAGGATCTTGTCCTTCTAGGGGACCTCTTCCCTTACCGATGGGTGAGGTCATAAGAACAACCCTCTTAAGGTACCGGATCCTCGGACCGAGGTCAGGTATCCCAGTGTTTCTCGGTCTGTGCTGACTCGCTGAAAAAAAGGTAGTGAGGTTGACTTGATTACTTGTTGCACCATTGTGTGTAAAAGTTTAAAAGAAAAAAAAAAATACAACGAATTGTTATGACATAACCAAAACGGTATGTAACAAGTTAAAAAATTTAAAAGTCAAGATCCTTTACAAGGACTGAATAGTGGTCTCCATTTCTTCACAACCAACTTACCTATGTCTCCCATGTGGTATCTCAGTTAAAGGAGACGTTCATCTTAATTCCTAATAAAGATACTTCAACCTCGTAACAATGTTATTCCTTTGTTACGAAGAACAAACAAAAATGTTGAAATTAAGACCCTTATTAAAACAAATACGTTTATCAACGGAGATAACAGTTTAAGATCGACTTTGTTAAAAGGAACAGATGGCACCTATGTGTTTTATATTGAAGACCATCGTTTCAGTCGATTTATCTCAACTTGGGAAGTCAAAGAAAAAAAAAAAAGGAAAATTTAAACTTCGTACAAATTGGTGTTGATTATCAAAGATTAGATTAGGAGTCTAGAATAGAGGAATTTACCCAAATAAATGTTATTGCCATGTTTGNTCTTCTCGGACCCAACTAAGGATCTTGTCCTTCTAGGGGACCTCTTCCCTTACCGATGGGTGAGGTCATAAGAACAACCCTCTTAAGGTACCGGTCTCCTCGGACCGAGGTCAGGTATCCCAGTGTTTCTCGGTCTGTGCTGACTCGCTGAAAAAAAGGTAGTGAGGTTAACTTGATTACTTGTTGCACCATTATGTGTAAAAGTTTAAAAGAAAAAAAAAAAAAAATACAACGAATTGTTATGACATAACCAAAACGGTATGTAACAAGTTAAAAAATTTAAAAGTCAAGATCCTTTACAAGGACTGTAGTGGTCTCCATTTCTTCACAACCAACTTACCTATGTCTCCCATGTGGTATCTCAGTTAAAGGAGACGTTCATCTTAATTCCTAATAAAGATACTTCAACCTCGTAACAATGTTATTCCTTTGTTACGAAGAACAAACAAAAATGTTGAAATTAAGACCCTTATTAAAACAAATACGTTTATCAACGGAGATAACAGTTTAAGATCGACTTTGTTAAAAGGAACAGATGGCACCTATGTGTTTTATATTGAAGACCATCGTTTCAGTCGATTTATCTCAACTTGGGAAGTCAAAGAAAAAAAAAAAAGGAAAATTTAAACTTCGTACAAATTGGTGTTGATTATCAAAGATTAGATTAGGAGTCTAGAATAGAGGAATTTACCCAAATAAATGTTATTGCCATGTTTGTAAATAATTAATGAATTCTCATTCCCTTTTCTGATCGATCCTATTTACTCAAGTAACGACAGAGTAGGTATCGTTTAAAACGGAATGAGATGGTTAAGAAATAATTTAACTTTCCAGGAGTCATAGTTTAGAGTATTTTAAACTAACTACCGATAAGACATTATTATTGGTGTGAGGTTTTAAGGACGTTCTGTCTCGTGACCTTAGACTGTAGGTTCAGGACAAACAGACGGATCTCCGAGTGTAAATAGTCGGTCTCATTCATGTATTTCATTTAATTTTATTTGAGGTGATGTCGTGTCTAAAATTTAGACTGATCAGACGTGTGTAGGACAAAGAGTAGAAGGAAGAGTGAAGACCTTTAGGTTCTCTGCATTTGGTTTTAGTCTACTTCTTTTGCGTTATCCCCCTCTCGTGTATCTTAAAAACAGTCTCCCGGTAAGACGAAAATACTCATCTTTTTGTACATAACAGACGTTGTCACCACTAACGTACCTTGGTGGTGAAGTGTACGACCATCTAGAGTCTAACGGTGAAGTAAATATCGATTGGGTCCACCCTGACCAGTACCTGACACAAAGTCCTCCAGTTAGTCTAAGAGAGAAGCCCTAAACCCTCTAACTTTAGCTTTTTGTGTCCCTGATTCCAAGGGAAGTGACTCAAAAAACAAAACAACAATTAACAACCGACACAACCCAGAAGCGACGACGTGTTCCGAAAGACATAAACGCCACTAACGTCGTCACAGAAAACAACGTCTCGTGCCCGAGATCCCGAGCACCCAAAGTCATCAACACCGTGTTTCCGAATCGACAGAGTACCGTGCACCCTAGGAGGACTGGTCCCTAGTTCGGGTACAGGGGACGTAACCGTCCACCTAAAAATTAGTGACCTGGTCGTCCTCTCTTTCAGGTAAAAGGGGATCCACCTATAAACCTAACAAAAGTAAAAAGACGGAAATACTTCCCCCACTCACATAGTGAAACCAACCCGACGGTATTATTTTATGAAGTCTAAGCCACTGATTTTAATGTCTTCGAATAAAAGAGTGCCAAGACCTCCGACATTTAGGTTCTAGTTCCACAACAGTCCAAACCAAAAAGGACTCCGGAGAGGGGAACCGAACGTCTACCGGTGGAAGGGTGGCACATTCGTGAACCGGGGAAGAGACACACGTGGGTAGACGACAGGAAGAAAGGACACAGGATTAGAGAAGTATATTCCTGTCCTGTAACCTAATCCTGGGTGGGCTAATCAAAGAAAATCGAACACGAGTCAGCGAGTCAGTACAGACTAAGAAACGTTGGTGTTCCTAACGTCGGAGGGTCTGAGAATTCGGGTACCATAAACGGTCCGCTCTTAGGACCTCACCCAACGGTAATGGAAAATTTCCGGGACGACGACGACGACGACGACTACGACGACGACGACGATTCAGCGAAGTCAACATAGACTGAGACACACCGGGGTGTCTGCCGTCGGGAGGTCCGGGGTGGTGGGGACCCTAAGAGTTCCGTTCTTGTGACCTCACCCAACGGTAAAGGAAGAGGTTACGTACTTTCACTTTTCACTTTCACTTCAGCCAGTAAGCACAGGCTGAGAAACGCTGGAGTACCTGACGTCGGATGGTCCCAGGAGACAGGTACCCTAAAAGGTCCGTTCTCATGACCTCACCCCACAAATTTCCGGGATGGAGGTATATTTCAATATAAGACTCCATGACCTCCAATCCTTAAGTCGTCCTTAACACCCCTCCCTTGCGTTAAATCAGGTATTATCCTTCATATATGCAAACACAAACACGGAGTTTATAAAACCCCATAAAACTTTCAAAAAATGAACAGACGAAAGCGTACACTCTTTATAACCTACTTCTAGGTCTCACGTCACGACCCAACACTCTATGAGAGAACGAGTAGTAGGAATGGCCACGAACTTTAACAGTCTTGAAAGTCGTAAAGGGTTCGTTATGTGTAAGGATACATAAGACCTTTGATTATATTTATTAGTGATGTACACAATGATTATAATAGAAGGTTGAACCGACGAATACAAAACGAAGGTGATACAGAATTCTTCCTGTACAATAAAACTTATTTTTCGTTAAATAGTTCTAAACGGAAATAAAATAAAATAAGAAAACAATTCTTATTTTATCAGAAAAATAAATAAAATAAGAAAATAAATACAATAACAATAAAGTCAGAATCAAGTTTTGAAGAAGGGACGAAGTTTTGGAATTTCACTTTTATAATCAGCAAGTTAGTATAGGCTGAGAAACGTTGTGGTACCTGGGTGGTCCAAGGAGACAGGTACATTAAGAGGTCCGTTCTTATGACTTCACCCCTTGGTTGGGGAAGAGGTCCCCTAGAAGGGTTGGGTCCCTAGCTTGTGGTCAGAGGACGTAATGCTCGTCTAAGAATTGGCAGACTCGGTGGTCTCTTCGGGGTTTAGAATTCTATAGGTGGATTTAGAAGAGAGGTTTACGAAATTTCAAAACAGAAAGTATAAACTCAGAAATTTGGTAGACCTTAAATAAAATCATGTTATATGCTCCATCCTTAGGTTAGAACGGAAAAAGGATCTCCCTATTTGTTTACAGAACCGAGGTAAGTAACAAATCAGATAAGAAAAGGGGCACCAAATGTACTGGTGCACAGTATACATTAAAGACATATAAGTCCCTGACAAAGACCGGAGAGATAATACGAGTCAAGCTGTGGTACAGAGAAAGACCCCGGTATATAATCGAGACATTACTCAGAACCTTGTAAGGTCCCCTATAAGTGTGTCATAAGAAGAAGTCCTTTGAGGACAATAAGTCGTAAAAGATAAGGTTTTTTTATGATCTTAGACGAACAGTTAAAAATTTTTATTTTAGAAACCCCTAAAACTAACGTTAAAGGGACTTGGTCATCTTAATTAGACACCTCTTGTCTGTATTATAACCTAAAAGGAAAATAAACAATTTAACAGAAATTATCAATACCCCGAAAACCGTAGTTTTTTATGTATACATTTATTCGTTCAACACGAAGAAAATGTTAAAATTTTCTAAATAAAAAGTAATAGGATATAAAATATAATTGTATCGATGTGTAAAACTTTAAACAAGTAAAATATAAAGGACTGTAAATGTATACATAAAAAAGTTGACAAAAGTTGAAAAGTACGAGAACACAAATTATATCACCACACGACACACGACTCAGTGAAATCAGTACAAACTGAGAGACAGTCGGGTACCTGATATCGGGTGGTCAGAGGACACAGGTACCCTAAGAGGTCCGGTCTTATGACCTTACCCAACGTCAAAGGAAAAAAATCGGTTCAACCATTGCAGATAGATTGTTTGTTTAAATAAGAAGAACATAAACGACACTGACGACTACATTGTCTTTATTAAAGATGGTATAAAGTGACACGAAAGACTGACTGGGCAAAAACATACGAAGAACGTAGTATAAAAATAAAAGATGTTGAAAAAACAAACGGCAAAACCGGAAATAACAAGATATATTAAGTATTAAATGTATTGGCAAAGGCTAAAAAATTGACTAACGATAATGTTAAAACGGTACCCGTATTTCGAAATTTAGTCAAAGGAATGAGAAAAGAACCTTGTAAATTTCTTAAATACTAGTACAGAAAGGACCACTATTAAAGTAGGAGATTAAAACGAAAAGAAAAGTTTTAACTGTGGACTAATAGTACAATACTTCTGTTGAAAATAAACCGACATTAATATATACACGTACAAACATAGACGAGTCACGAGTCAACACAGGCTGAGAAACACTGGGTCACCTGACGTCGGGGGGTCCGAAGAGACAGGTACCTTAAAAAGTTCTTCCTTAGGACCTCGTCCAACGGTAAAAGATGAAGTCCCCTAGAAGAGTTGGGTCCATAGTTTGAACGTAGAGAACACAGAGGTCGTAACCGTCCGTCCGAGAAGTGGTGACTCGGTGGGTGTACAAACATATTAGAAAGGAGTCAGACTTATCATTGACTGGACACACTCATTATTCTATATTGTATTCGTTAACCCACACTGGTGGTACCAATCCAGTAGTCAAGTCGAGTCAACGAGTCAGTACAGACTGAGACGTTAGGGTACCTGACGTCGTACGGTCCGGAGGGACAAGTAGTGGTTGTGGGTCTCAAATGGGTTTGAGTAACTCAACCACTACGGTAGGTTGGTAGAGTAGGAGACAGTAGTGGAAGAGGAGGACGGGAGTCAGAAAGGTTCGAAGTCCCAGAAAAGTTTACTCAGTCGAGAAGTGTAGTCCACCGGTTTAATAACCTCGAAGTCGAAGTTGTAGTCAAGAAGGTCACTTGTGGGTTCTGACTAAAGGAAATCATACCTGACCAACCTAGAGGAACGTCAGGTTCCCTGAGAGTTCTCAGAAGAGGTTGTGGTGTCAGTTTTCGTAGTTAAGAAACCGAGAGTCGAAAGAAATATCAGGTTTAGAATGTATGTATGTACTGATGACCTTTTTGGCATCGGAACTGATCTACCTGGAAACAACCATTTCATTACAGAGACGAAAAAAAAACATATGAAAAAAAATTTAATCTTATACGACACATCCAACCAGTATTGAAAGGAAGGTTCCTCATTCACAGAAAATTAAAGTACCGAAGTCAGTGGTAGACGTCACTAAAACCTCAAGTTTTATTATTTCAGACAGTGACAAAGGGGTTGATAAACGGTACTTTAGTACCCTGACCTACGGTACTAAAATCAAAAGACTTACAACTCGAAATTCGGTTGAAAAAGTGAGAGGAGAAATTGAAAGTAGTTCTCCGAGAAATCAAGAAGTGAAAGACGGTATTCCCACCACAGTAGACGTATAGACTCCAATACCTATAAAGAGGGTCGTTTGAACTAAGGTCGAACACAAAGAAGGTCGGGTCGCAAAAAGTACTATATGAGACGTATCTTCAATTTATTCGTCCCACTGTTATATGTCGGAACTGTATGAGGAAAAGGATAAACCTTGGTCAGACAACAAGGTACAGGTCAAGATTGACAACAAAGGACTGGACGTGTGTCCAAAGAGTTCTCCGTCCAGTCCACCAGACCATAAGGGCAGAGAGAGTCTTAAAAGGCGTCAAATAACACTAGGTGTGTCAGTTTCCGAAACCGTACCAGTTATTTCGTCTTTATCTACAAAAAGACCTTGAGAGAACGAAAAAGGTACTAGGTCGCCTACGACCGTTAAACTAGAGACCAATGAGACGGAAAAGATTTTGGTTGAACTTATAGTCCTTCAAGAGTCAAATGCATAACGACTTCGGACCGAACGTCTTAAAACTCGTAGTGAAATGGTCGTACACTCTACTCACGTTAACACGTCATCAAACTCGTAATAAACCGTAACAGAAAGAAACCCTAACCTTACTTTTGACTGGAAAAGGTCAGGACACCGGTGACGACTCAAAAGGTTTAAATGACCGTATAACTCACGTCGTGAAAGTGTCGTAGTAGAAAGTCCTAAACTTTATCGAGTTGACCTTAAGGTAGTGGAGGTGATCAAAACAAACATCACTATGAAGCTTCCGGGTGAACTGAAGTGTAAGGTCCTACAGACCGACATCCAATCCAGTATTACTGTAGAACTAAAAAGTGGAACTACAGGACTTAGTAAACAAGACTCTCTTAGACCGGAGGTACAACAGTCCTGTAGGTTGTTGATGATTTCTTAAAACCATATTCATAGTTGAAATACTCGAAGGTCCACCACGATCTCCATTTCTTAGACGGACGGTTACGTTCTTTGTGTTCGTTGAGCTCAAGTCAGGGATCCAGTCCTTCTCGGGGACCTTGTCCTTTACCTTAGGACGAGTTCATCGGAACGGACGTTTTAAGGTATCCGTCTTCCCGGACCGCCTAATCAGGTACCCCAGTGTCTATTTGTCTGTACTGACTCGTTGATTCGTGTGTGTATGTGGTTGTAATTTCGATACACTCATTCTGTGGAACCTACACATAGGAGATCGATGTTAATAAAGAAGTATACTGACGATGGGGTCGACCGTATACTACCGAAGGAGTATCGTCTGGGGTCTGTTCTTGATGGATCGGTTCAGTGAAGGTTTAAGGACTAAGTGTCTTCGACACTCTCTATGTCCAATAACTAAATTCAGTGGTTCAAACCTCGAATAAACAACGAGTCGTAATCCATTGATTACACAATATGAATGATTAAAGTCAAAACAAAAAAAAAAAAGTAAAAGGAACATTCTAATCAAAAGAAGAAGAACTTCCTTTGGAAATGTATAAAGATAATAATCACTCTATCACCAGTTACTTGAGTCGGAAAGACATAGACTTTTACATAAACGAAGTTAAGGAGGAGAAAAAAAAAATTTCTGTTCAACGACTTATAAGTTAAGATCAATTCAATAAAAGACATTCGTGAAGTTTTTAAAATAAGACGATAGTAGACCGAAGGTTAAAAAATTCTTCGGACCACTGTTTCACAACAAGAAACATTCATTAAACAAGAAAGAGAGACCGAAGAAAAAGGGAGTCCGAAAGATGTCTAAATGACTCAGATATAAAGAAAGATACAGTAGGACGGAACTCAGTCACCATGACAGACACAGAGACTCGGACATGCAAAGTAGTCGAGACTGTTCAATAGTCGAGGGGCGAAGTAAGATTAAAAAGGAGACCCTGTCACTACAATATACCAGTCTAAAAGGGGAAGTTAATAGTACACAATTATGAAAGGTATAAAAGGTACAATTATGTAAACGAGAAGATCCAACGTTGAACCCATTAAAGGGAGGGAGATATCAAATGATCAAAAAGGGAGTTAATACAGACACACAACAACTTAAGTAGGTAATTCAAAAAATAAAGTTAATAATCAAGGAATGTCTTTAATACAATCCAAACAAAGTGTATACGAACAATAAAACCAAAGTCTCTACTTCAACGGGGACAAGAGATAAAAGTCCTTCTCAGTTTAACCGTAAATGAGGAAAGTACAAACCATACAGTGATTACCTCAGTAGACCTGATCGGTCGTCAAAAGAAACCCCCTTCAAAAATTTTAAAATTTCTAAATACTAATATTTCGAAAAGATAGAGATAGATGTAAAACCATTTCAATACAGTATAATTTTTACAGATAAAATAACATATGTAACCTATTAAAGAATTTTGTTTAAGAATAATATGAAAAGGTTGGATAAATTACAAAAGAAAATTTAAAGACTATAATGAAAACGGAAGAGAGAAAGACAAGAACCAGTCAGAGTGGTTTAAACATAGGTAAAAATAATTAGAAAATATAAATAAATAACGGAATATTATCAAGAACATAAGATGTAAGTAAATCAAATTGAATGACAAGAGGGTTTAATAATTCTACCTATGAATCTACTAATTAAAAGTCAAAACGTAGAAAATTTTATATACTTATAAATTCGTACGTGTAAAGGGAGATTCGCGTGACATTGTCTTTACACGTTCAAAAAATTTACCACAAAATGAATATAAGTTGTTTTTTATAAAAGAGAGAAACGGTGACACTAAGGGAGATACTGGTACCCATTGAAGCTTAAAGCATCGAAAGATCAGTTCCGATACCAAAAAGGTCACCAGTACATACTTACACTCTCAGTCTGATATTTCTTTCGACTCACGGCTTTTTAACTACGAAAACTTGACACCACAAGTTCTTCTGAGAACTCTCAGGGAACCTGACGTTCCTCTAGGTTGGTCAGATAAGACTTCCTCTAGTCAGAACCCACAAGTAACCTTCCTGACTACAACTTCGAGTCAGAGGTTATGAAACCGGTGGACTACTCTTCTCGACGGAGTAACCTTTTCTGGGACTACGACCCTTTCTAATTCCCGTCCTCCTCTTCCCCTTCTGTCTCCTACTCTACCAACCTACCGTAGTGGCTAAGTTGTCTGTACCCAAACCCACCTGAGATCCTCAACCACTATCTGTCCCTCCGGACCGTACGACGTCAAGTATTCCAGTGTTTCTCAGTCTGTGTTGACTCGTTGACTTGACTTGACTTGTTGTATACCCCTGAAAAAAGACCTAAAGATCCAACTAATTTGACACTAATCTCTTATATCGTACGTAGTAAAGTTAAGAAACTTTAAACCACTCTAAACTAAACACTCCGTTATATACTATTTAAAAAAGTTGGTGGAGTAAACAAGGACTCTTGATATTAGTCAACAACTCATCAACACACACACAGACAATTACTCATAAAGTTTACAAATAAAAAACCACTTGAATTAACAAGTGGTATAAGACAGTTAATAACTTACCGAACCAAATTCTTTATTAGGTAATAGTGAAGTTGTACAGATAAAGAGTCAAATCAAGACACTTACAAACTCCAAGTAAGTCTAACAATGTAGAAGGACTTAAAATCGTACTACTCTCAGAAATAACGATCATTACGAAAGACTGTTGACATAGTGTAAAGAAAACCAATGAGAAAGGTACCGTAGAAAAAGGTGAAAAGAACCGAAGTGTGAAGTGTACCCAGAACCTGGTCCTTCAGAAACGACTGAAAAGTCAGGAGAGTAATGATATTCGACATGTGTACGAATGTGTGTGTGTGTGTGTGTGTGTGTGTGTGTGTGTGTGTGTGTGTGTGTACGGGGATATCGAAACGAAGAGTAGGAGAGGTCCTATCAACTGGGTTTAGTCGACCCTTAATGGTCTTTGTTTCGATACTTAATAAAAAGTACCAAGGTAAAAGAAAAAGGAACTAGTAAAAACGTGTATAAAATGAAGAAATTGTAATAAATGTACATACGAACACGAACGAGACAGTACAGACTGAGAAATCCTGGGGTACTGGTCCGACGAGACAGGTACCTTAAAAGGTCCGTTCTTATGACCTCACCCAACGGTAAGAGTATGAGGTTCAATGAGAGAGAGAGAGAGGTATATATATATATATATATATATATATATATATATATGAGGTTCAATGCAAATATTAATCTTAAAATTTAGATGTAAATATAAATATTAAAATTTAGATGTAAATATTAAAATTTTAAATGTAAATATCAATTTATATTTACATCTAAATTTTTAATACAGTTTAAGTTCTTCTGTTAGGTGGTATATACTTTCAGTAGTTTTTGTCGTTTTCATAAATCTAGATGTGTCAAGTATATAACCTTAATAATCTATTTTTATCGGAATAAGGAGGATTATTTGATACTAGTCTTACTAAAGAAGGTTTTTCTTAAATGTGTATTAAAAGAGATGAATTCTGGGGAAATTCCTAAGGTTAAATATAACCTTTATAGTCTTATTGGAAGTGAGAGTTCAGAACTATGGACTGAAGGACTAAGGTAACAAACCCGTAACTGAGTTCTCATTTAGGTCGAAAGTACATATAAACGAGGGGGCACTAACGAGATGATCAGAGATTGAAGGTATTTGGATCTTTATACATATGATTCATATGTTTACACAATCAGTGAGTCAACACAGACTGAGAAACGTTGGGGCACCTGACATGGAGACAGTTACCTTAAGAGGCCCGTTCTTATGACCTTACCCAACGGTAAAGGAAGAGACTCCACTGGAAGGACTGGGTTCTTAGCTTGGGCCCAGAGGACGTGACGTCCATCTAAGAACTGGTGACTCGGTGGACCCTTCGGGGTTATATGTCTATGAAGCAATGTTAAATGTGTTCTGAACGAATGGAGTTTATCTACCCAGGAAGTATTAGTCAGTATACGGTATAGTGAACCTGGGAGTAGGATGATGAGAGTCAGGAGTTAGGAGTTAGGGAAACAGGGAGATATTATATAGTCTACGAAGGGACCACAGAGTTACCATTTCTTAGGAGGACGGTTACGTCCTCTACACCCAATGTAGGGTCCCACCCTTTCTAGGGGACCTTTCCGTCTACCGTTGGGTGAGGTCTTAAGAACGGACCCTTTAGGGTTCTTCTCTCCTCGGACCTCCCGGTGTCAGGTACCCAGGTGTTTTCTCAACTTGTGCTGAATCACTTATTTGTTGTTGTTATATGGGCTATCTAGGAACAAAGATCCCTTTAAGAGTACTTTTCTTAAATAAAGTTTTTTAAAGATCCTTAAAGGGTTTTTCTCGGGTCATTAAAGACGAAACTTTTGTGAGTTCTCTGATGAACCTAATAAAGTACGTTTCTGAAGTTCAAGAAGGATGAGGGTAGTGTGTATTGTGTTGATAAGTTGAATCTCACCCTCTCAAGTAGTAATTTCACATCGATTCTAAGGTCCACCGAGTCACTATTTCTTAGGTGAACGGTTACGTTTTCTACGTCCTCTGTGTTCAAACTAAGGACACAACCCTGTTAGGGGATTGCTTCCTTTACCGTTGGGTGAGGTCATAAGAACGACCATTTTGGGTACCTTTCTCCTTCGACAACCCGATATCAGGT
Organism: Capra ibex; assembly: GCA_006410555.1. Classification (NCBI taxonomy): domain Eukaryota; kingdom Metazoa; phylum Chordata; class Mammalia; order Artiodactyla; family Bovidae; genus Capra; species Capra ibex. The sequence goes on along the minus strand of SJYO01048061.1, from coordinate 26,008,357 downwards.
ATTCCAGCGGTGCCCAACCTGTGTCGACTCGTTGACTCGTAGGTTATACGTTCTAAGGTATAACCTTCCCATGTTAGTTTTCCTGTCATTCCCGGTGAGTTCCTATTCAAGTTACGTCTCCGATAAGTATAAGAATCCGACGGAGATCGTCCTCCTACTCAACAAAATCTTTACACTCACTTAACCATTCTAAAATCCGAATAGAACTTTTCGTTTAATGATACTGGTAGACGAAGCTTTAGACACACTTGTGATTTCCGTTCTAAACTCTATTATATAAGATCCATGGTTTAAAAGGGTCACTTCACCCCGATGAACATGTAGAATAAAGGGACTTTTACATCTTAAGTCGGAACCACAAACTATTCTGTGGGACCCGTCAAAAATCACCCCCCCTTCCTCCCCCGTCGATCAATTCTACTGAGAAACGTTTCCTCCAGAGGAGTAATCATTGGTCGGAGTGACGTTTCGAATAAATACAGGAAAAAGTCTCACCGAACTTGTCTTAAGGTTGGATTATGGTAAAGACAAAAGTTTCCTGAAATAGAAGATCTGGAGTAAATCGTACTCCTATCTCTTTGTATCTATTTGCAGAATAGTCCGTTTTTTCATTAAAGTACAAGAACGTCAAGAAAAGAGACAGATAAGTTTACGATCACGGGAAAGTAGAAGATGTTTACTAAAAGAGAATTAGGCGTCTTTCATCAAGTAAGAAAGATTGTTGTAGTAATATAAAACTCACTTAATAGTGTCTTGTTAATTCTCGACAAGAGTACACTGTGTGAATAGAAACCGACAAACAAAGTTTTAAACTAAGTCGACACGGGAGGCGATAAGAGAGTAAAACAGTTTGCGGAAACAGTCACACCTCCTTTCTTTTATTGTACCATCCCCCGTCCCGTCTTCAGTGACATAACATTCTGTGCTAACGGAAACCTTTGTTACACGAGGTAATTTCAAGTTACTCGATCATTGTCACGTTATAAGACAATTTTCTGTCAAAATGATTTTCCGTCAATGATAGCGACGTTGTTTTGTAGGACATTATAATTAATTCGAGAATGGGACTGTGAAAATCTATTTACTTCTCTACAAAAAGTAATTTACAAAATTTCATATTTAAATAAATAAAATTAACCTCCAATTAATGAAGTGTTATAACATAACCAAAACGGTATGTAGTTGTAAACAGCATCTAACGTAAAAGTACGAAAAGAAAATCTTTAAAACGTAGAACATACTCTGTTGGTTATTTTTTCTCACCTGTCAGAACTCAAACGTAGGAATGAGATAACAAATACTTACCATACTGAAATAAAAAACGAAGTTACGATGAAATAAAAGTAAATTATAAAGGGTATACTGAAACATTTTTCCTCAAGATATACTGATAACAAATTTTAAAAAATAACCTCCTATTAACGGAATATTGTAACACGACCAAAGACGGTATGTAATTATTCTTAGTCGGTGTCCTTATGTTTACAGGGGAGGGAGAACTCGGAGAGAGGGTAGAGGGAGGGGTAGGATGGGTAGACCCAACAGTGTCTCGTGACCCGACTCGAGCGACACAGTGTGTTGTTTAAGGGTGACCAATAGACAAAATGTATACCATCGTCTCCTACTCTACCGACCTACCGTAGTGACTGAGCTACCTACACTCAGACTCACTTGAGGCCCTCAACCACTACCTGTCCCTCCGGACCGCACGACGCTAAGTACCCCAGCGTTTCTCAGCCTGTGCTGACCCGCTGACTTGACTTGACTTGACTTGACTTACATTTACAAAATTACAACGGGAGAGTGAGACAGGGTGGGAGAGGAAGGGTGTGACACAGGTGTTCAGACGCGAGATTAATTGGATACGTAAAACTGACACAACCCCGGTGTGACGACGTGCCGAAAAGAGATCAACGCCCCTTGTCCCGGTGGGAGATCAAAGTCCCGAACCCGAAGAGAACCGTCACCGAAGAGGAGAGCACCTCGTGCCAGAGATCCCGTACACCCAAGGTCGTCCACGTCGCGTACCCGAGGGTCCGAGATCTCGTGTTCGAGTCATGGACACCGTGTACCTGAACCAATGAGACTAGACTCCTTCCACCCTAGAAGGGTCTGGTAAACAACTTGAGTGCAGAGGATGTAACCGGTCCTCTAAGAAATGGTGACTCGGAGGTCCTTTTGGGACCATACTGAAATCTATTGTGCTCAAGAGATTAAGTATTCGAAACGTAGATGTCTTATCTCTAAACACTTTAAATAATCCCTATATTCATTATTCAGATCAAGTCCCTAAAACGTGTTCCTCTGTGAGTTTTTCTCCCTCTGTAATAATGATGATAATTCGTTAGAATTGGATGTAAATCGGAAAAAACAGGGTCTTAAGGTAATTTGGTACCACTATTTGTTTATGGAAGTTGATACGATCCACGAACACAAAGTGTCCGAATGAATAATCTTCTCATTTTGAAGAGAAAAATAGAACAAACTTGTCTTCGGAACTCGTCGTATCGACATATCTCTGGTAAAAGATTTTAGGAAAATCTTTTGATAAACGGGTGAGTCTTTAAGAGACTACGAATAATGGACCACCGTAGGAAAGGACTGTAAAAAACCAACGGAACGTTACCTCTATTGTGATTTTCTATTCACACTTCGGTCGATAGATTCGTGTCTCTTTTTTTTTCAGTATAAAAATGTAATAATTTGTCTCAGGATTAAACCTAAACAACAGTGACGATTCATTGTATTGTGTCTTTTAGACAAGTGTTATCATTTTATACAGACATAGATTGAAAAAACACTGAGGTACCTGACTCGGAAGGTCCAAGGAGACAAATACCCTAAAGGGTCCGTTCTTATGACCTCACCCAACAGTAAAGGAAGAGGTTATCATTTTATACTTGTCCCTTTTAAGATATATAATTAAGTAATTATAAATGAATTCTTCACGTACGATTCACAGTCTTCAACATAATTTGTGACTTCTGTGTTGTAGTTCTGTACCAGGGATACGGGTTCGGGAGTCTCGAATCAACCCCTCAGTACGTGTAATTCTTTGTCGACCTCTGAAGGTCAGACCTGTTCACCCACGGTTAAGTAGAGAGGGTCGAAGAGAAGCGGTTGACGTCGATATTTGGGACCTTTATTACGTTCTCTGTTGTCTTCTTGAGACCTACCACCTTTCTCCTTCTGCTTGACCAAACACTAGGGTTTTGTTTTGCCTTTTTATCTCACCATCCTAGAATGAGGTGGGTTGTGAGGTGGATTATGTCTTTCCGATGGGTCGGGGACTACTACCTAGAGGGTAGTCCCGTCTCTTCCCTCGGGTTTACTCAAGTAAGGAGGGGACCTAGTTTATCCTTAAGACCCTTATTGTGGTCCGTTCGTCCCACCACATATCTTCCCACTCTCTATGTTTGAGTGAGACCTTTAGTTGTTTGTTCCCTATCCTAGGTGAAGGTGTATCTCTTGGAGACACGGGTCCTGTAGACGGTCCCCCTTAGTTCGTCCGTCGAACCGACCTTTCAGAGAAACAGAGGCATCTGGATTCTGTAGGGAGGGAGTCGTTCTCTAACACACTCACCCGCGGTTACCGTTTTCCCTAGGTCGATGTTATTCTCAGAGAGGGGGTCCAGAGACGTTTACCGGGTCAGGGTAAGGAAAAATACTGATTATCAGGTAACGTATATACATGGTGCAGAAGGAATAGGTAAGGAGGTAATTATCTGTAAATCCAACGACGGTACAGGACTGATGACATTTGACACGACGTTACTTGTGACCCCACGTACATAGGAAACCTCCATACCAAAAGAGACCCAGATACGGGTCCTCATCTTAACGACTTTTTAAATCCTCTACTTACTACCACTCTCAACGGGTTGTTACACTTACACAAACTACGGCGACTTGGTATGTCAATTTATGCCAATCTTACCATACAAAATACAACACATTTTTTTTTAAAAAAAATTACTCTAAGAAGGTCTTCTCCCGAAGGGAGTCGAGTCAACCACTTCTTAGACGGACGTTACGTCCTCTGGGGCCCAACTAAGGACCCAGTCCTTCTATTCGATCTCTTCCCTATTCGACCTCTTCCCTATTCGATGGGTACGGTCATAAGAACCCGAAGGGAATATCACGTCGACCATTTCTTAGGTGAACGTTACGCCCTCCGGACCCAACCCTTCTAGGGGACCTCTTCCCTTTCCAATGGGTGCGGTCATAAGACCGGACCTCTTATGGTACCTGATATACCAGGTACCCCAACGTTTCTCGACCTGTGTTGACACGTTGAAAGGGAAAGAAAGTAAAAGAGGGTCTTCTTACGACATAGGGAACTCTTCTACCCCTCTTAAAGTGGGGCATCTCCGTGGTCCGCGGAGTCGAAACCAGAGGAGGAGTCCGTTACCTGTCCACATCCTCGGGGTCACCGTGGTCTATTTGGTTCGTCTGTTTTTTATCATGAAATTTCAGAGATTCTTAACTTAACAGGTTTTCTGCTTTCTTTTGTTATCCACACTCACTTCTTCACCTCTTTAATCTCGGGGGTCTACAACGATCACTCTTACATTTTGCCACGTCTGTAACATGTCTGGTCAAACCACTGAGGAGTTTTCCAATTTGTGCCTTAATATCGTAATTCACATCCTCGTGGGTCTTTAAGACGAGGATATATATGTGAGTTTCCCCTACTTCAATCTGTAAATCTGTTTTTGAGTATATGTTTACAAGTGTCGTAGTGACAAGTGTTATCGGTTACCCACCTTTGTCAGGTTGACAGGTAGTCAACCGGTAGGTAGTTGTCTATTCGTTTTACACCATATAGGTATCTACTTTTCTGCTTTTTAATAAACCGATACCTTTTCTTATTTCATGTGTATGTACGATGTTACAACTTTTGTAAAACGATTCACGTTTACTTCAGCATACAAACTTAAGGTAAGTACATCTTTGAGACCTTATCCGTGTGGGTGTCTAAGTTTCAATTTAATTAGAAAGAATCCCGACTCGTTACTCCTCTGTCCCTCTCGTAAGGATTCCTATGTCCCAAAGAGTGAAGGTACAACTTTTACAAGATTTTAACTGACACCACTACAAACGTACATAATCATTAATATAATTTTTGGTGATTTCATATATGAATTTTTTTAACAAGAACCTTGGTGTCATACGGTCCTCTACACACGATTAGGGTTCATCTACTGACATACGATTTTATTTTCTAAATTTATCCTGGATCTCAGAGGATTGTATTAACGACTTTCAAACTATGTTAATTTTCATTGATAGTATGACTCTTTTCTATTGTTTACGGTTGTACTACTACTTACCTTAATACCCTGTTCCTAAACTTTCGTCGGAAGTATTTTTGTTCAATCTATAAGAGAACTTTTGTTACTTTTAGAAGATTAGACAGTGTTTTTATAAATTCTTATATCGTACATACACACGTACGAGTCAGTACAGACTGAGAATGTTGGGGTGTCTGAAATCTGGTGGTCCGAGGAGACAGATCTTATGATCTCATCCAACAGTAAAGGAAGAGGTCTCCTAGAAGGGCTGGGCCCCTAAATTGGATACAGAGGAAGTAACGTCCGTAAAAGAAATGGTGACTCAACGGACTCTTCGGGGATTCTTAAATTCACTATACGAATTTAACCCCTTTATTCCGTTCCTCTTCATTGAACAGTGGGATATTGAAAGAAGTACGAAACTTTGTAAAGGTTACTCGTACTAAAAATTATTTTTGTAATTTTTATTTTGAGGTACTTTCATCGATTTAAGGTAAAACTTTTCACTCTCTTTGTCGAAGAAGTACAGGACCATGATTTTACGGAAGGAAAAGACCATTCATCGATAATATGAAAAATTATTGAAATATATCTTTAACACTTTTTCATTAAACCACTAAAAGGAATATCTTTCTAAACACTCGGAGTTAAAGTTTCTTTCCCCTTTTTTCCACGTAGTCAAAGATAATTATCGTTGTTCACTCAAGACACTTTGTCCACTCAACTTAAGGCTCCCACGGATACGTGCCACACTTAATGACACAAGTCACAAACTTCTTCATCTCCCAGTTTATTTGAAAAACTATACCTTCGGTACAGCCACGAATAAGTAAATAGAAAAACCTCACATTAACGAAATATCATAACACGCACGACGCGAGTCAGCGAGTCAGCACAGGCTGAGACGTCGGGGTACCTGACATCGGGCGGTCCGAGGAGACAGGTACCCCTAAGAAGTCCGGTCTTATAACCTCACCTATCAGTACGGGAAGAGGTCCCCTAGAAGGGTTGGGTCCTTAGCTTGGCCCCAGAGGACATAACGTCCACCTAAGAAATGGTCGACTCGATGGTCCCTTCGAGTCGGTATACTTTACGTACATAGGAGAGGGTGGACCTGGAGAGAGAGTACAGGGACTCGGGTAGATCCAAGTAGTGTCTCGTGGCTCGTCTCGAGGGCCACGATATGTCGTTGAAGGGTGATCGACAGATAAAGTATGGACCATCACATATATACCTCTTCCTTTACCGTTGGGTGACGTCATAAGAGCGGACCTCTCAGGGTCCCTACCTCCTCGGATCACCCAACGGCAGATACCGCAGTGTGTCTCAGCCTGTACTGACTTCGCTGAATCGTCGTCGTCGTCGTCACATATATACAGTCAGGATTGGAGGGTCAAGTAGGGTCGGAGGGGAAGGGGTATGGGGCACAGAGGTATAGGTAAGAATACAGACGTAGAGATAAGGACGGGACGTTTATCCAAGTGAAGAGGGTAAAAAGGTCTAAGGTATCCCAATTTATGTAGATATAAAAATAAAAAATTATCACTGAAAACCGAGAAATGTAAACCGAGAAAACATAAAAACAAAAAAGATTGAATAATCTTTGTGACTTATGATACTAATCTCCTTATAAACAGGAGACGTAGGATAACAATGAATTCATTGTTTCACCCGTCGGTTGTTAAAAAAACTCAATAGTAGTGTGTACTCCGAGATTCGTGTGATTTAAGTTGACATTCTTTACTAGTAATTTTTTTTTTTTGATGGTAGTGAACCCTTGTTAATAATAGATCGATTATTACAACTTGAGTCTTATGTTTTGTACCGATCTTCACTAGTCATAAATAGGATGAGAAGAGGAACTTCTCCGACGTTCGACTCGAGGTGTGAAAACTGAATTTATTCGTCATAGTACTCTTTAAGGAACATCGTCGTGAGGATGTCTGATTTCCTGCTCTACCTCCCCTGGGAGGTATACAAAAAATGAACCGAAAAGGAAGACATAAACAATGGGAGTCTGAAGGATTTTAACACTGGTTTGTACCGTATTATAACACTAAACTTTATTCTTTGTGTATACTCCAGAAGTGGGGTAAGGACTGTATCTCAAAAACAAAAGAAAAGGATTACCATCGTATCAATGAAATGTCACAATACAATCAAAGACGACATGTTACTTCTCTTAGTCGGTGTACATATGTATACAGGGGGTGGGGCCCTGGAGGGAGGGTGGGGGTTAGGGGTAGGGTGGGGAGATCCAGTAATACCTAGTGACTCGACCCGAGGGACGCGAGATGTCGTCCAAGGGTGAACGATAGACAAAATGTGCACCATCACATATATACAGTCACGATTAGAGGGTAAAACATAGGTACTGTATCTCAAGAATTTTGAGAGTTTTAAAGGATTTACCACTCTCTCTGTTTTCACAGTAAAAAACGAATTCAACCACTGAAAACCTTTCATAGATCCAGGGGATTCCTACCCTCGACCAACGGTCACCTCGAGTGTTACACTAATCTCCCAACCTTAAGAGTCAACGACTAGAGGACCCTCCCTTCTTCCCGACCTCTAATTTGAGTCAACAGTTACCGGTTACAAAATCAGTTAGTACGCATACATTATTTCAGAGGTATTTTGGGGTTTTCCTACCTCAAACTTCTCCAAACCCCAGCCACTTGTACACCTCTACGTGACTCTTGTCCCTTCGAGACTCGGGAACGGGTGTGGAATACACTGTGAAGGGGAGGTAGACCGAGTAGGACTCAATGTACAAAAGTATAGCTTGACCACTAGAGCATTCATTTGACAAAAGGGAACGTACATTCGGTACGTTCGTTCAACTACCTCGATTTTCTCTCCCAGCACCCCTGGAGACTGGAGATCGACAAACCAGTCTTCGTGTCCACTGTTAGACCTGAGCGGTGACCAAGACTTCATCCCCATCAGGCGGCACCCTAGGTTACGATAGAGACTCATCCACCACAGTCCCATTTCAAATTAAAATCCCATCCGACTCATGGTAAGGAAATATAAATACGTAATGTAGAAGAAGTAGGTAAGTAGACAGTCAACTGTGAATCCAACGAAAGTCCAGAACCAATAACACTTATTACGACGATACTTGTACACCCACGTCCGAGGTGAAAAAAAGAAAAAACGACAAAAACAACAAAACTGACGTCGAGTGTCGTCCGTCCTAGAATAAAAGGGGTTGGACCCTACCTTGGACGTGGGCGACGTCACCTTAGAGTCGGAATTGGTGACCTGGTGATCCCTTTACAATTTCAAAAAACAAAAACAGAAAGGTCGATCACAGTCTCTTGACGAACCACCGTATCCTTTTTTTTTTCCGGGTGTGTAACCTTAACCCACCTCTTAGTGTGCACCAGTAGTCTTCTCAGTGAGTGGTTTCGTCAACAGGGAAATCAATGTACTGACGTTCGATTCGAAAGTATAAACCGTTAATCTCGTGTGTCTTTTCGTTATAAGTAGTGGCAACAAAATAGTCCCTCGTTGTCTCTTTTTTATGATTATGGTACTTTAGATAAAAAGATGATTTGGACCTTCCTACATGTCTTTCGTTTCCTGTGCCCTTTTTCATACTTCATGCGTTACGGTTTTATTTACTCCGACAAGGAGCGGTCGTTCGACGGTGCCGACAGTGTCCGTAGGTAGGAAAGGTACACCGTCGTCGTTCTCGGAGACGAACACGGTCTTTGTAGGATCGACACTGTGCGTGTACGTCTAAAGTCGTGAGGACAGTCTCGTTTCGTCTTTATATTTTTAATTGGGGTTGTCCCTAAACAGTGGTAGTCCCTCGTACTTATAAAGTTAAAGACCTACGTAGTCAATGGTCCTTCTGTGTACCACAGAATCTTGTTTATTCAATAAGGACTTATTGAGAGAGTCAGTTTTCACTCTCTCCATTTTTTTTCACGGTCAAAAACTTTTTTTTTTTTTTATCTTTGAATATTTTTTGTGAGGAAGTAATCCAAATATTTTATGAGGTTATTACGACCTCTGTAACTTTCATTACGACGGGGGATGGGAGAAGGGCGTGTGAGTCAAAATAAGGGGTCTAGTTTGGTACCATTCAAAGGACAGAAGTACAGATCTTTTTATGTACATAATAACGTTCATTTGTTAGGAAAGTAAATGTGTTTATAAACACGTAGTACCCAAAAAAATTGATCGATTATAAAACCGGTTGAAAGGTAAATTTGTCAATTTAGATGGGTGAAGGTTAATGTTAACGTTTCATTGCGTTACATGTTTATAATAATTACCCGAAGGGTTCACCGAGTCACCATTTCTTAGACGGACGTTTACGTCCTCTCCGTCCTCTGCGTCCAAACTAGGGACCCAGTCCTTCTAGGGAACCCCCTCTTTACCGTCGGGTGTGTCATAAGAACGGACCTGTTGTACCTGTCTCTTCGGACTACCCGATATCAGGAACCCCAGTGTTTCTCAGTCTGTACTGACTTGTGTACTTGTAATAATTATACAGAGACAAACCACTTGTAAACACAACGACGACCTAGACTCGTAGTCACTTGTAGAAACGTAAATTCATTTTGACATTCTAATTAAGGACACTCATCCTAAGACTTAGTCTTCTTTGGAACCATAAAATTGTAACGGAAAGTTGTGCTAAACACTCATTAATAAGATCGGTCGTAACCGGTAATATTTTGTCAGATCTCAAAGGCTATTCTATCCCCCTTTATTACAGAATAACAATGAATTTAAAAGTGGATATCAATACTCACTGAAAATTGTAAATTGGTATACCGATCGATAAGTGATAGACATTAAAAAAGGACACTTTACAACGAAGTAGAAATGAGTAAAAAGATCACACTCCTGAGAAATGTATCATTCTTTTATACCGTTAACAGACCGTATCTAAAATATGAAACGTATATAAAAGGTATCAACAGTAGGTAGAACACTGTAATACTTAAAAAAACGTTGCAGTTTAAATATGAAAAATACTCCAGATTAAATGCTGAAAGAGTTAAAGATTCAATCTTTCACAACAACAAAAAAAAAGAAAGACTTCAAAAAAATTTCACTCTAATAAAGAAAACCACGAAATCTTAAAGAGAAAAATCAAATTTACGAGCATATAGACCATAAACAAAATCTTATTTCGAGGGTCATTCCTGAATCGAAATCAAATACTTTTCTCGATAGGTTTAAGGGGTCATCTTGGAAGACTTATTGGATAGTCTAGAAGTTGTTAAAATTTATAGAAGAAGTCGTTATACAACTAACAAAGGCACCACCGAGTCTACCATTTTCGCAGACGGATGTTGCTCTCTTTTGGTCCAAGTAAAGGACCCGGTCCTGCTAGGAGACCTCTTCCTTTACCGTTGGGTGAGGTCCTGAGAACGGCCCTTTTATGGTACCTACCTTCCTCCTCGGTCGATCCGATGTCAGGTACCCCAGCGTTTCTCAACCTGTGCTGTCACTTAAGTGAAAGAAAGTGAAAGACTTAAAATCAATGGCAGAAAAGAAATACTTGAGCATGTTCTAATGAAATCACATAGAATTATTGTGAAAATTTTGGTTTTTTTTTTTTTTACTGAAAGACGATCAATGAAAAGAAATTATCTTATAAGGTTCTATAAGAGTGTACGACTAATAAAATGTACTTAAAAACCATTAAATTTTATACGATAAAATTAACTCTACCTTTACTCAAACAACAGATTAAAACCCCTTTTACGGTTATCTTTAAGACAAAAAGATAGATTTTTACCGAAAGGAAATTACATTCCGACTGAAGTATGGGAAATCACTTTATAATTTTAAGAAAAATATATTAAAGACTTATTGGAATTAAAACGAAAAAAGAATCTATAGAGACAACAAAACTACCACTATCAGAGAAGGTTTCACGACTATTTCCTTTGTACCTCTTCTATTCTGAACACTTGGACTTTTTGAGTCTCAACTTAATCCTCAAAGGTTTATACATTTTAACCCTTCTGTTTGTGTTCGTGTTTTACTACATTCTTAAGTCTCCTCTGTCACAGGTAGAGACGTTTTATTGAAAGGATTATTTTCCGTTGTAAGTTGGACCTACAAATTCTTACAGACCCCATTAGGTTCTAATTTCTTGAAACGTTCATCGACCTTCGACTAACGTTTTTGTCCGGTCACTGTCTTCTTGCGTAAGGAATACTCTCAGAGGATGACCTTACCGTCCTACCAACCTTGATCTGTACACTTTACCCCTAATCTTGACTTGAGAGTCCCTGTAGTAGACCCGACGTGTACGTATCATTTTTCAGAAAGTAAAGTTCAATTCTTTAACCCATGTCTAATTTACACAGGAGATACTATTCTCTTAAATCTATCGATACTTCATAAAATAGATTTTGATCCTCTCTGTACACCGTCCCTTGAGGTTTTCCCCTTCTTTCCAGTCCAAACATGTCCCTTAGACTACAGGACCTTTGTGTAAGGTAACCATCGTTTCAAGGATTGTACCTCTGTTAAGAGTAGTTTATAACTTACTTAATTTCTTTTTGATTTACTTTTTCGTTCTTACAAAACTCTAGTCCATTAAGGTCTTTACGTATTACACATTATTAAATTAGAGTTCCAAATTTGGTGAGTAAGATATTTTGGTGGTCTGAAGACTCTCCACATCATAAAACGGTAATTCGTACTGTTGTAATTCCTTGGTTTTAGACCTTGTATCGAGATAAAATTTTGTGTCGTCATTAAGTCATTTACTTAATTACAAAGTTTCGTGAACACTATCATAAAACGTGTTTGATACACGATATATTGACTAAACAAGTCATTCATTTATGACTTACGGACCTATTACCCGGGACCTATTTTTATCCTGGCATCAGTTACAAATTTAGTCTAGCGTCAAAGGAACAAGACTTGATGAAAGAAGAGAGACCAACAGGGGACACAAACGGAGTGTGGTAACAAGATTCAAGGTTCGTAGAGATAAGTAGACGGAAAAAAAGGGTTTTATAGAGTGTTTTTTCTTATATAAATGATGTCATCACTCAAGTTCTTGTCTACTTCTTCCCTCGAACACAGTAAACTGTGTTCTTTCCTTTGAGACACGTCGACCTGGTAACACTTGATGTTCCTTCTACTACTCTTCTCTACCCGTCCCAAGTTGAGTCTGATTAAAATTCCTCAAACCTGAAACAGAAAACCTTTTTTTTTTTGATACCAAAAAGGTCATCAATACATACCTATACTCTCAACCTGGTATTTCTTTCGACTCGAGTTTTATTAACTACGAAAACTTAACACTACAACCTCTTCTGAGAACTCTCAGGGAACCTGACGTTCCTCTAGTTTGGTCAGTTTGGATTTCCTTTAGTTGGGACTTATTAGTAACCTTCCTGACTACGACTTCGACTTTGAGGTTATGAAACCGGTGGACTACGTTTCTAGACTGAGTAACCTTTTCTGGGACTACGATCCTTTCAAACTTCCGTCCTCCTCTTCCCCTACTGTGTCCTACTCTATCAACCTACCGTAGTGGCTGAGTTACCTGTACTCAAACTCGTTCGAGGTCCTCGACCACTACCTGTCCCTTCGGACCGTACTCCATCAAGTGTCCCAGTGTTTTTCAGTCTGTACTGACTCACTGACTTGACTTGACTGACCTGAAACGGAATTCTCGTTACACATCAGTCATTTCCCTAAATCGTTCTCTTCATACACAACCTAGGGAACCTGACGTTCCTCTAGGTTGGTCAGGTAGGATTTCCTCTAGTCAGGACCCACAAGAAACCTTCCTGACTACGATTTCGACTTTGAGGTTATGAAACCGGTGGAGTACACTTCTCAATTGAGTAACCTTTTCTGAGACTACGACCCTCCCTAACTCCCGTCTTCGTCTTCCCCTACTGTCTCCTACTCTACCGACCTACCATAGTGGTTGAGTTACCTGTACTCAAACTCACTTGAGGTCCTCAACCACTACTTGTCCCTCCGGAGTCAAGTTAAGTCAAGTCAGCGAGTCAGCACAGACTGAGAAACATTGGGGTACTTAGCGTCGTACAGTCCGGAAGGACAGGTAGTGGTTGAGGACCTCAAGTGAGTCTGAGTACAGGTAACTCAGTCACTACGGTGGGTCGGTAGAGTAGGACAGTAGGGGAAGAGGAGGACGGGGGTTAGGGAGGGTCGTAGTCAGAAAAGGTTACTCAGTTGAGAAACACGACGTTAAGTACCCCAGTGTTTCTCAACCCGTACTGACTTTACTGACTTGACATACACAGATCTGAAAGTGACTTTTTACTAAGAATATACAGTGTCACCTCTTGTCTCGATTTGCTTAGTTCTTGTTTACGCCTCATCGAAAAAGATATCAGTTTCATTCTCTTCTACTACCAAATTTGACGTCCTCCCAGACATTTGTCCCTCTTCTGGTGATTTTCCTTAACCAACTACCTCTTAACTCCTCCCCCTTGTAGTTCCTACTACTGATCCAAAACATGGTATTCGTTGATCCATGGTAAAGGGTTCCGTCAAGAAACCTCCTTCAAGAACCTTTTCTCGTACTCAACTCAATCAATATACGTAAACCTCATATTTCTTCGAGTCTGTTCTCTTGCTAGGGAGTTGTAAAATAGTCCGGGGGAAGTGTGTAGGTTATGTAGGGAAGATGGGGTGGAGAATGAGGTTGGTTTAGACAATGTTAGTGGTGACATAGGGAAAAGTAGGATCGAGGTTGGTCTATGTGTTTCTAGTTTAAACTATCGTGGAGAGGATTTGGAACCCGAAAGGACCACCGAGTCTATCATTTCTTAGACGGATGTCACACCCTCTGTACCCAAACTAGGGATCCAACCCTTCTAGGGGATTTCTTCCCTTATCGATGGGTGAGGTCATAAGAACGGACCTCTTAAGACACCGGACTTCCTCGGAACACCCGATGTCAGGTACCCGAACGTTTCTCGGTCTGTACTGACTCACTGATAGTGAAAGTGAGGATCCAGAATCGGGACATAGAGAACCACCGACGGACTCCGAACATATACCTTGGGGGGTCTTACACTCCCTCAATTGAGGACACTACGGTAGGAACTAGTTACCCCTAACTTCAACTGCTTATTTACGAATAAAAATAAAAGGGGATCCACCTGTCTAGACTCGACGTAAAATATTCTAGAGTCTTCCTAGATCGTGGTCACCGGAGACGTCTTCACCAGTTGAACTATTTAGTTGGAAGACGACCGAAAAAGAGGAAGGGACAGAACGAATGAGATACGTAAAGACGGTGACGGACCTTATTGAAAATTTATTTGATGTTTGGAAACGAAGTAAGACGAAAACCTCCTTGGATCCTATTCTATCCTCTTCCGTTACCGTTGGGTGAGGTCATGAGAACGGACCTCCTAGGGTACCTACCTCTTCGGACCACCCGACGTCAGGTACCCCAACACTTCCCAGCCTGTACTGACTCCACTGAAGTGAAAGTGAAAAGTGAAAGTATGTTACCTCTTCCTTTACCGTTGGGTGAGGTCACAAGAACGGACCTCTAAGGGTCCCTGTCGTCTCGGACCATCCGACGGTAGATACCTCAGAGTCTCATCCTGTGCTGACTTCGTTGAATCGGCGTCGTCGTCGTCCTATTCTATCCTCAATAGTCATCCATTCACCATTAAGTTCACGGTTCTCATCTATACTAGTGTCTTTCTCTCTTTCCTTTCCCATTCGTCCGAAGTTTTTAGATTATAAATGACTAACCTATCTTGACTATTCCTTTTCCTTCTTCTCTTAGGTTTCCCCTCCCTCTTTGACACCATCTCTTTGTTCCCCTCTCTATGTTTTTGTCTATTTCCCTCGCTACGATTCGTTCAGTGTCTTCCCCTATGGTTTCCCTCCCTAACCAGTCAAAACAGTTTACGAGGACTCTAGTTCTTTTTATTTCTGGTTTGAACATGTCTTCTAAACCGTAGTACCTCCGAAAGTCACGAGTATCGACCCTGGCCGGAAAAAAAAAAAAAAAAAAAAAAAAAACTGTTTTGTGTACAAATTTTCTTACGTACATCGACTTAGTTTCTTGAAGAGTCTAACTTTGAGAACCATAACTATTCGACGTATGCGTTTAATCGTTCCCCCGAATTTGTGGGGTCCTTTGTGTAGTACTACCCTCGTGAGATACACCCTTCGACTAATAAAAACTGTCGAAAACCGTGGTGTCACGAACCAAGGTCAACTACCTATGAACTCTCCGACCTGACTACTCGAATGACGACTAAATCTGTAAAGGGTCCTATGTAAGTGGTTGTGGACACGGTTTAAATACTGTTAAAAGTTGAATCAACAGTAGAAGTTAGAACATTTGTATACTGTCTCAAGAGTAGACGCTCTCTAATTGGACTTTAATTTAGAGGTTAAAATAGAATTCCACTGAGAACATGTGGAAAACAGTATATTTTTCGTAAAACACCTTTAAGTGAACTATATATTTGATGAGGGGTCAAATACATCAACAACTGTGATTTGTAAAAGATATTCTCGTTTCTCTCTTATAAACGATCTTCAGGAGATAGATACACAAAATATCGTTTCACTGAATTTTAAGATCTAACCGTGGTGGTGTTTTTACGGTTGAAAAAGAAGGATTCTTTTAGGAAGAACAGATAGTAGGAATGGATCAGTGACATTAAAAAGGGACTGAGGATGTGTGTCGACCGTCTCTTGAATCAACTTTCCAAACATCTTTAGATCTGTATAAAACTTTATATTCTAAAGAGTCACAAGTTTCTCTCCTTCTCGAGTTATAATATAAGATTCTGAGACCAATATTGAAAACTACCTTATATTACGATTATTTCTTTTTATTTCAAACCTCTTTCTCTTTAATAAAACACAAAGTGTCTTTTAAAGTTGCTACAACAAGTTGAAAACTTAACTACGAAATCAGGGAGTACCTTTCTACTAGTTCGTAGGTATCAGTTTTTTTTTTTTTTTTTTTTCCCTCGATTGTAAGATTGTAAATGACACACGGATCGTACCAAACCCGAAGGGAACACCGAGTTGACGATTTCTTAGGTGGACGTTACACCTTCTGGACCCAAACTAGGGACCCAACCCTTCTACGGGACCTCTTCCCTTTCCGATGGGTGAGGTCATAAGACCTGACCTCTTAAGGTACCTGACATATCAGGTACCCTAGCGTCTCACAGTCCGTGTATACTCGATGAAAACTGTGAAAGTGATCTTACCAAAATTACGTATTGAACAGGACTCAGATTAAAAAATTTTATTAACGTATTTCATTCAAGGTAAGATAAAGTAGTCATCCCTCTGACTCTATATCTTTAAAATTCATTTAAAGGGTAAACTCGTCTCGATTTTTAATTGTCTTGGTCCTAGGTTTAAGATTATCAGAACGGAGTTTAGGTACGAGATTTGGGACTCACACGAGTCAACGAAGTCGGTACAAATTGAAAAACGTTGGGGTACCTGACATCGGGTGGTCTGAGAAGGCAGGTACCCCTAAGAGATCCGTTCTTATGACCTCGTCCAACGGTAAAGGAAGAGGTTTTGGGATTCACAAGAGATTTTTATATTACTTCGTTTGTCCGGTAAATTAAGGAGGAAATACATACCTTTGAAAGACCATAAGTATAAGAATGTATAGGTTTCATTCGTCAGTGTTCTCTTCAAGTCTTGAAGTCATGGTCAGATTCCATAGGTAGTGATTTGTGTACCTTGTATCTAGGTCACTCTGATAACGACGACGACGACGACGACGACGACGACGACGCAGCGAAGTCAGTACAGGTAGAGACGCTGGGGTATCTGCCGTCGGGTGGTCCGAGGGGGTAGGGACCCTAAGAGGTCCGTTCTTGTGACCTCACCCAACGGTAAAGGAAGAGGTCACGTACTTTCACTTTTCACTTTCACTTCAACAAGTCAGTACAGGCTGAAGATCGCTGGAGTACCTGACGTCGGATGGTCCGAGGAGGAAGGTACCCTAAAAGGACCGTTCTTATGACCTCACCCCACGGTGACTCTGATAACTAACTACCAATTAATATCGTCCATAGTTTAGATGTACTGTGGTGTTAGTTATCTGATCTTTTAGTTTGAAGTGTCGTACTTTACGCGGGAAGAGTACAGTAAGAAGTAGTCTAAAGTTTCGGAAGTCACTTTCCCTCTGATGTGTCTGTTCTTAGGTTTTCTTCTCCTCCGTAGTGTTAGACTTTCGCCTCATAAACGAAGACGGGAAGATCGTGACGACACCTTTTGTCAGGACAGATCTACGACTGACGAGACTCGGTGGTGGGACCCCACGATCCGTTTCGAAGAAGTAACGTAGAGGGAGATGAAGAACAGTATTACAATTGCACTCTTCCGTCAAATTTTACACAGACTTTAACTTTTTTTTTTTTTGTCAAAACTTATTAAATTTAAGTAGATATGACTTCAAACCCTGAAAGGTCCACCACTATCACCATTTCTCGGTCGAACGGTTGCTTCCTCTACGTTCTCTGTACTCAAGTTAGGGACCCAGTCCTTCTAGGGAACCTCTTCCAGTACCGTTGAGTGAGGTCATAAGAACGGACCTCTCAGGGTACCTACCTCCTCGGAACCGTCCGACGTCAGGTGTCCCAACGTGTCTCAACCTGTACTGACTTCACTGAATTATCCGTCCGTATACCTTCAAATTTTTTCTTCCCCTTTCTTTGAAAAGTATCAGTTTTTTTGATTGTATATTATGTTTCTAAATTGACTTGTGTTGATCACCTCAGAGTCAAGTCCTTTTTTTCAGTATCACTTGTAGAGATGGACAAAAGGACATGAAATGTTTCAGTCTCTAAAGACTTTATTTTATTGTAAAGAAGACACGGAAGTTTTAGACAAAGAACCTGTATAAAAGAAACTACTTACCATACTAGAAGTTTTACCAAATACGTTTTTCGTAAGTAAAAAATCCATATCGGTACCGAGGTTTAGGGTAGATTTGTAAATACGTTTGTAGAATAAAATCTGTTGTAAAACTCGAAGTCATAAGAGCGTACGTTTTATTTTTATTGTCGTACGTGAAATATTTCCATCATTTCTGGTGTATACACTCTAATAAGCGTGCTACTGACAGTGTATTCTTTCTGAATTTTTGTCACTAATGTAGAGTTTCAGTTAAGAAGTGTGTGGTTAAGTGATCTAAGTTATTTAACGAAACAGTAAGTTTTCTACAGTAAGTTATTGGGGGTACACGGTAGTTCTGAGAGACGTCCACAGAATCCTTATTAACTTTAACTACCTGGAACCTTGTAAATTCGGGGTGTGGAGGTGATCCGTCGTTACTTCTCTTAATAGACGAATACTACGAGAGGAACTGGATTTTACGACCAAATCACTAGTGTCTCCCTGTACCCTTCAAGTAACCGTCCACCCGTTCCTATAAGAAGGAGAAAACTTTCAAGGTCTGTCACCCTAATGACTAAGAACGTAGATTTATACGACCCACGACCGACTGGAGAATCTCTCGTCTTCGTTAGAGTACTCCCTTGGAAATATTTGAATCGGACGAGTCCAGTACCACTGTTGTCAGAATCCCGTGGACTGGATGTACGAAGTCCCGACCCGACTTTCGATGACTGAGACTCGTAAGTCCTACGTAAGGAAAGTCTTATACACCCTGAATTTGTACAATTCTACCAAGAAATAAGAAACCTTATGTTCTTGTTTTATCATCATTCTTAGACCTGGTAAGACTTTCAACATAATGACGTAATCCAACTTTGAAACTGTATCCCTACTATTCTTTATATAAATAAAGTAATTTTTTTGAACATATTTTGTTTAAAGAGTTAAAAGTTGACCAAAGACCTCATCATATTGGATCTTTGACATAAAACATAAAGACAGGTTTTTTTCCGTTCACTTTTCGAACGGATATTGATAGAGGATAGTCTTTCAAAGGACACACCGAGTTATTAGAGGATCGTACTTTCCTTCCAGTTTAGGTAATTTGGTAGCAGAATCTTTCTACTATAACAGTCTATGTCTTTGATAAAGGACCCTGAATCAACGAGAAACCCTTACAGATAAATTGTAAGACGTACACACATACACACGGAGTTTTGTATTCATAGTCGTCGAACGTACACAGTGGAACTACCAGAACTTTATTTCATTCTTATCTCATTCTAATCTCTTTCCTTCTCTACATGATGTCAAAGACCCGACTCTATACACTTTATCGAGTGAGATAGGGAATTGGTGGAGTCTCTTCTTCCTCTACACCACTTGTGACGTTTCAATTCTAAAAATCCGATATCAAAGATTCTTATTACTCCTCTTTTCTCGTCAGACTTCCCCCCTTTTCATCGATAACTTTTCGACTTACAGACTACAATTACATCTCCGGAAACGTACCTTATTCCTTTTAAAGGGATTTTTTATACATACCGATAAAAGTTAAAAATAGAAAAACTCGATTTCAAAGGACCTCATCATTTTAACATGATCACTCTTGTCAAGTTGTCATGTTAAGAGGTTACTGTATGTCATTTGATATACACACATCTGCCAAAACCAAGAGTTTTGTGTAGATTTAAAAGATTTTTAGGTCTAAGTTAATCCTGATTCCCACAGGGTCACCGAGTCTACCATTTCTTAGGTGGACGTTACGTCCTCTGGATCCAAACTATGGTTCCAGTCCTTCTAAGGGACCTCTTCATTCACCGATAGATGAGGTCACAAGAATGGAACTCTTAAGGTATCTGTCTCTTCGAACCGTCCGATGTCAGGTACCCAGTGTTTCTCGACTTACGTTGATTCACTGATTGTGTGTGTGTGTGTGTGTGAGTTCCAAAGGTTTCAACCCAATTACTGTTTCGAATTTCCTCAATTTACTGAACAAATTTCAGTTAATCAAAATCTCGGTTATAAAAGTGGGTCCGACAGTACAAGAAAGAGGAGGTACAACGGGAGAGACATCTTTAAGAACAATACCAGTACAGTGGTGTTCCATGTCACTTTCCAGATCAGGTATTGACTTAATTAAACCATAAAAAAAAATATTTAAAGATCATGTTGATGAAAACATTTTATAATGTGAACTTATCATCTTATGGGACCAACCACGTTAGTACTACATGAATAAATATTATTTATAGGGTGGGTTGAGGTTTTTACTTAGATTCCAAAGAGTCCACACGGATTGTGGAATACCTCTCCCGGAACACTGAGTAAATGTAACCTAGTGTGTCAGATCATGTTGTAGAACATGTACGATCCTATCTATTCTACTTATGAAAATCGTTTATTTCATGTTACTTCTATTGAAATTATCAACTGAAGAAATTACTCGAAGTTCCTAGAGAATTAATACTACGAGACCCGAGAGGTCTACAGAGTTAGTATTTCTTAGGTGAACGGTTACGTCCTCTGTACCAAGTCAGGGACCCAACCAAGTTAGGGTACCGACGAGTGAGGTCATAAGAACGGACCTCTTAGGGTATCTGTCTCCTTGGACCACCTGATGTCAGGTGCCCCGACGTTTCTCAGTCTGTACTACCTTATTGGCAGTTAATATCACGAAATAAAGTCCAAAAACAGGAGGTCTGACGTAGAAGGGAGTAAATTTAATTACTTGTTTTATCTTGTACTTTAAGACCTCCTTACTTAAAATGTTTATAAGAAAGTGATCAACATCCTTTAGTGGCACTAACTTAATGGTCTGTCGTTTTCAACCCTTCTTCTTCCTTGTGAGACAAAACCTTTTATGCCAAAGAGTAAACACACCGAATGAAAAATAGTAAAGAAAATGCAATCAAAGTGGGAGTAAAAGATATCGAGGAGAAACTTTGAGTATAACAGAAGTGTCCTTACTCTAAAGTAAGAAGTCCTAAGACCCTTTCGTTCGGAGATTTAGGTAAACATATTTATGACGTTTGGAATTAAAGATTAATAATAGTGTAGAGAAGGGATAATGAAGAGATTATATTAGTAAACAAGATACATTTAGACTAAAAGGGAGATAAGAGAGTGGAAATTTCAATTAAACGAAGAAACCTTTTTTTTTTCTTATTGTTTACTAAAGAACAAATAAAAGAAAGAAGAATTTAGATGATTCCTTGTAAGAACCATCCAATTTGAAAGTAGGAAAGGAAGTTCATGGAGGTATTTACCAGGATCTTCAGTGGACCTACTCCTCATCCGTCTCAAGGAAGTCCTAAAGGAAGGAAGGTGTTTAGGTAGTAGTAGGATGTTCGGTTCCAGTAAAAATGTAAAATTTTTACTTAAGGTGAAGACGAAGTCTTCTATTTCATCTGTATTAAGAGGGATAAGGAGAACGATTCATGTTGATTTTTGGAATCTTTACATACATTTTGTCCTTATTCCTCCAAGAGTTACAACCTCTTTTCTTTTGAACCTCGGGTTCCTCATTATATCACCACTTAAAGGTCTCAGAAGGAAAACAGAGTGTATGGGATCTGACTAAAGGTTTCTTCAGTCTTAGGACCTTTGGGAGTTCGTCTCTACTTTTCCTTTTAGTTTAGTTTCTGTGGTTCTTCTCGGAAGAAAGAGGTCGACTTCTTGGTCTTCATCCGTCGGATCTTTCTCTTATGAAAATCTGTTATTAACGAGAAGAAGTCGGTTTACGGTGTCTAAGTTTCTTTCTTGTTTTCTTTTTGTTGACTTCCGGTCTCACCTCCTTAATCTAAAGATGGAAGTCGTTTGAGATTGTTCCGCGGGGATGTGGGACGTATCCTCACAGCGTTTTCGGTTCAACCCTTCGATACTGTAAGAGTGTTCCATTATTGTTTTATCTGGGTGGAACTCTACCAAGTCTCCGACGTATTACCTCTCAGTCTTGAAAGTGATGGTAAGTGTCTATTACACTATTACTCCCCAATAACAGTCACAATTGCTCCACTATGGGAAGGATACCAAAGTCACTTCCGGTATTCTCGTCGTCGAGACGAGGTCGAACGTCTGTCTTACCATGGTCAACTACTGACAACACCCACTCGTACCTCCGGACTTGAGAATCGGAGTAGACTTTTTTTTTTTCTCAGATTTGTCTCGGAGTCCCTTATCACTCTGATATTGTTTACTAGATAATCTTAGGGTCTTCTTCGTCTCTTTATTCTGTTTCTAATTTTTTTTTTTTTTCACGAGTTTAAAGGTTTTAAACCGTTTTCTATATTTGAGTGTCTAAATTCTTCGACTCATTTATAGTTTTCATTTTGATGTTTCTTTAGGTGTGGTTCTGTTCAGGACCAGTTTGAAGACTTTTGATTTAAGTTTGGTTTTTCAGAGCTTTCATTGTTCTTCTCTTACTATGTAATGGGTATCTTCCTTTGTTGACCTTGTCTTCACGTAAAGAGAAACTTTTGGTGTCTCCGGTTTCTCTTCCTTCGACGAACTATAAAAGTTCTCGACTTTCTTTTTCTTGACGACTGTATCTCAAGATATAGGTCGTTTTTATAGAAAGTTTGTCTTTCTCCTTTAGTTCGTCAGAGTCTACTTCTATGACTTCTTAATCAGTGACCATCTGTTTGGTACTTTCTTACGAATTTCCTTCTTGAGATTTCGTCTTTTCTTTACCATTTTCTTCCTTAGTACTTGATTGTCTTTCTTGTCTTCTTACCTTTCTCTCTTTCATACTCATTTAACTGTAAGAAAGAGGAGAACTCAAAAGAGTTCATATAAAGGGTGGACCTCTTATTTAATATTGTATCAGATTACGTCAAGAGTTGTTTATATGTCCTTTGTAAATCTGTTGAGATGATATGTTTAACCCGAAGGGACCTTCGAGTCGACCATTTCTTAGAAGAACGTTACTTCCTCTGGGACCAACCTAAGAACTCAACCCTTTTAGGGGACCTCTTCCCTGTCCGATGGGTGAAGTCATAAGAACTTAAAGGGACAACCGAGTCTGTCATTTCTTACACGGACGTTACGTCCTCTGGACCCAAGTTAGGGAGCCAACCCTTCTAGGGGACCTCCTCCCGTACCGTTGGGTGAGATGATAAGAACGGATCTTTTATGGGTACCTAAATCTCCTTGGACCATTCGGTATCGGGTATCCTAACGTTTCTCAGTCTGTAATAACTCGTTGATTCGTGTCGTGTCGTGATGTGTTTAATGTGTGTAACTATTTACACTATTTTAGTGTATCTTTATTTATAAGTTTCTATTCGTACGTACATTTCGACCTTCTTTAGATTCTAATTTTATTCTAGTTAAAGGACATACACTGTAACATGTCATTCAAAACGTTCTACAATAGTAACCGTCTTAACCCACTTTCTATGTACAGTAGAAAGGTAATAAATAACGTTACCGAGTACTTAGATGTTAATAGGGGTTTATTTTCAAAATCATTGTTACGTAAGGACTTTACCTTTAACTATCCTTGTTCGAGGGTCTTTGTTTCCGTCTATAGATATCTTTATTTTTATCTTTATAATCTGTCTTTTGTGACAAATCGACACATATAATTATCTTTGACCATCTGTCAGTTAGTTGGTTAGTTAGTCATTTATTCAGTAGATCTTTTCTATCGAAGATCTACCGAAGGGACCACCGAGTCTCCTATTTCGTAGATGGACGTTACGTCCTCTGGACCCAAACTAGGGACCCAACCCTTCTAGGGGACCTCTTTCTTTACCGTTGGGTGAGGTCATGAGAACGGACTTCTTAGGGTATTTGTCTCCTCAGACCACCCGATGTCAGGTACCCCAGCGTTTCTCAACTTGTACTGACTCGCTGAAGTGTGAGTGTGTGTGTATCTTTTCTATCGTTCTAGAGTAATGTACCAGTGTTCAACTGAGTGAATCTCAGGGACCATCCCAAGACTACAAACGTTCAAGTCTCAGAAGTGAAATTAGTTTCATGTGGTTTAAATAGGTAGAGACTTCTGACTAAAATAATTAAGTTGAGTATTCTCTGATTATGAATGTATACGTCGTTGTGAACCTACGAGAAAAGAAACGACTGGGAGTAAGGAGTTAAGGGGAGGAAAAAAATAAAAAAATAAATAAAAACCTATAAGGAGTAAGTTCCAGGAGGTTAATCTTGTGAGGTGGGTTTATTCGTACGTAAAAAACATTCCTGGTATATAAGTTCGGAAGAGACTTCTTTCCTTTTTAAAAGGGTCATTAAATCGAAACTGAGATGGGAAATATTTTGTCGTTGGAGACGTAATAAGAATGGTTCTTGTAAACAAAGGAAGGACTCTAACTGGACATAATATTTCAGATGTTGTGACATATTTATAGAGGGAGAAACCGTAGCTCATGTTCAAGTGATCCATGAAATAAAAATTAAAATGCCATTCACTTTCTCCTCTATATCTTCTTACATAGGATAATAGACTTAGAGACTGTAAGGAACGAGGAAGTGACGACTCGGAATGGAACTAAACTAGAGAAAGGGACAGATTCAGGAAGAAAACGTATAACAAGTATTAACGTTAATTAATCATCTCTACGTTGTTAACTAAGTTAGTACAGTACGAAATAAAGTACGACTTGAGATTCTAGGAACTCCTGTCCCTGGTGTAGACAGAAAGTACAGGTAGACAAGGGTTCCGGATAGTGTCCGTTCATCATCCTTGAATTGTTCATAAACAGTTCACTCACCTACCTATCTCTCCTTCTTTTCTTCATTGAATTTCAGAGACACAGATCACAAAAATATACATTTTACCTCTACAACACTCCTAATTTACGTTACGGTAAATACGTACGTCTTCAAAAGTCCCGAAAAGGCAGAAAAAAGAGATGGATAAGTAGGTAGTAGGTCGATATATAAATTAGACGTAGTATCTTGTGTTCCCTTATAATTCCAGATCACTTTCAATTTTCATTGATCTGATCTGGAGCGAATATTTTCTCAGAATCGTATTAAACATATTCTGACATTATTGTAGGAATGGTATTATTTGAAGATTTTATATTTTTCTTATTTCTCCTTGGTCTCTTAAAGGGTACCATGTCTTTGTTAACGACAATTTTAAGTTTATCTAAACAAAGCTAGGAAAAAGATACTTATTTCAACTAATTTTATAGTTTACCGTTCTTGTAATTCTTCGTTCGAGCCTTTATTCGGAAGCTTATCTGTTAATTTGAGGGTCACAATTACTAATTTAAATAGAATAATTTTATAAATCATCCATATTATATAAAATTTATTATAAAAGGTTAATGTTTTAACTGGAGATAAAAATATTCCATTAACATTTTCTACTTTTTTTTTAAAGGTATTAAAGTGACGTTTAAAAAAGACGTGAACAAAGTTGTGAAAAAGTCTATACATAATATTTATCAAGTAAAGGATTCGTATATCTTATAAATTATGAACAATATGAGATTCTATTTATACTCTTCCCGTACCGTTGGGTGAAGTCATAAGAACGGACCTCTTCGGGTACCTTCTCCTCGGACCACCCGATGTCAAGTGTTCCGACGTTTCTCAGTTTGTCCTGACTTCATTGAATCGTACGTGTGTGTGTGTGTGTGTTCTATTTATATTCCGTATTAATGTCTGTAAATGGGTCGATAATTTTTTAGAGACATTGGTAAAGTATACTTCTTATTAGATGACAAAATTGTACTATATTCATTCTATTGAAAAACATAACGACTTATAAACAATACGTATTAAAAAGTTATAATGTTACACACCTAGTGTTATTTGACACCTTTTAAGACTTACTCTACCCTTATGGTCTGGTGGACTGGACGGAGAACTCTTTGGATATACGTCCAGTCCTTCGTTGTCAACCCTGACCTGTACCTTGTTGTCTGACCAAGGTCTATCCTTTTCCTCATGCAGTTCCGACATACAACAGTGGGACGAATGAATTGAAGACACCTCTCATATAATACTCTTTGTGACCCGACCTTCTTCGTGTTCGACCTTAGTTCTAACGGCCTTCTTTATAGTTATTGGGGTCTATACTTCTATTGTGGTGGGAATACCGTCTTTCACTTCTCCTTGATTTTTTGGAGAACTACTGTCACTTCATTTCGTTTCATTTTTCAGCGAGTCAGTACAGGTCGAGAAACGCTGGGGTACCTGACATCGGATGGTCCGAGGAGGCAGGTGCCCTAAGAGGTCCGTTCCTATGACCTCACCTAACGGTAAAGGAAGAGGTCTACTTTCACTTTCTCCTCTCACTTTTTCAACCGAATTTCGAGTTGTAAGTCTTTTGCTTCTAGTACCGCAGACCAGGGTAGTGAAGTACCCTTTATCTACCCCTTTGCCACCTTTGTCACAGTCTGAAATAAAAACCCCCGAGGTTTTAGTGACGTCTACCACTGACGTCGGTACTTTAATTTTCTACGAATGAGGAATCTTCCTTTTAATACTGGTTGGATCTGTCGTATAACGTTTCGTCTCTATAATGAATCGGTTGTTTCCAGGTAGATCAGTTCCGATACCAAAAAGGTCACCAGTACATACCTACACTCTCAACCTGACACTTCTTTCGACTTGTGGCATCTTAACTACGAAAACCTGACACCACAACCTCTTCTGAGAACTCTCAGGGAACCTGACGTTCCTCTAGGTTGGTCAGTTAGTATTTCCTCTAGTCAGGACCCACAAGAAACCTTACTACGATTTCGACTTTGAGGTTATGAAACCGGTGGAGTACACTTCTCAACTGAGTAACCTTTTCTGAGACTACGACCCTCCCTAACCCCCGTCCTCCTCTTCCTCTGCTGTCTCCTACTCTACCGACCTACCGTAGTGACTGAGCTACCTGCACTCAAACTCACTTGAGACTCTCAACCACTACCTGTCCCTCCGGACCGTACGACGTTAAGTACCCCAACGTTTCTCAGTCTGTGCTGACTCGTTGACTTGACTTGACTTCCCATTTAAAATCAGAGAAAAGAAATAGATACTTAAGAAGGAACTTTCTCTGAGTATAAAATTTACACTTGATAAAAAAGTGAAGTGAATTATTTTTATATACCAAAAATACTCAAATTTATAATATCTACACATATTTTCATCTTTCACTTTCAGTAAGTCACACAGGTTGAGAAACGTTGGAGTACCTGAAGTCGTGTAGTCGGAGGAGACAGGTACCTTAAAAGGTCGGTTGGTATGACTTCACCTAACGGTAAGGGAAGAGGTCCCCTAGAAGGGTTGGCTCCGTAGTTTGAACCCGGAGGACGTAACGTCCGTCTAAGAAACGGTAGACTCGGTGGTCCCTTCGGGTATTTTCATCTTTCGAAAGATATTTATAAGATTAGACCATACGTGGGAAGATCTAAAATATACGAAAGTTACAACAAAGTACGGACTAAGAATGAATTGTGACTTTACGTGTCTCCTTCCGTTACTGTCTTGAATAACCCTTTCGGAACCCCCTCCTATAAATAGGTAGAGAGATAGACAGATATGAGTGTAAAATACGATTACTATGTTCATACATGAAAGATAGATACTTTTGATCACGAGACTAAAATAGAAATATTTGAAAGAGTCCCTGAAAGAATCGTCTTTATGATTCAACTCAAGTAAAAAGGAGTACCTTCTAATATAAAACTCAAGTATTTCATCCTTTCTTTAATTCGATAATTCTTATGAAAGAAAGAACAAGTTTTATAGTTATACTTATTAGTGATAAGATTTTGTGAGGAGGAAGAGAAGTTTTTTAAGACACATTTAAAAATAATTTGTTTCCTACTAGAATTTGTTTTGTAGAGAAGACAGTGATAGATGTAACTACTACAAAACACAAATACAAACGGAGTTAGTAAAGGAGAATCAGTATGTACTAATTTTCTAAACAGATAATAGTAATAAAGGTTCTATAATATAAAACTCCTGAGAAAAAAATGATGTTAGACACCCTAAAAATTGATATTTAAATGACCTAAAAGACAAAGAGATCACACACTAGTCAAAAAAACAAACAAACAGTACTTATAAACTTTTATTTCATATAAAGAACCCATACCTCAGTTACATCTAACTTTGAGAAAATATAAATGTGGAAAATATAAACAGTTGACGTCGGTAATTTAAGTTTTATTATATTTAATTTAGAAGGTCAGACCAACACCAAACCAACTTAGATTCTTTTGTATGTAGATTTATCTATTATAGTCACCTATATACGAAACTACTAATATGGGACATAAATAACTCTTGTTCGTAGAAGTACACTGAATCTAAAAATTGAAGGTGAAAAGACTTAGTAATGCCACAAAAATCATAATATAAACCGTTTCCTTGAATCAAGTTTTAGATAGAAGAGCCAACAACAATCTTTAAGTCTGTTAAAAAAATTCGGGAAACATTAAAGGAGTAACCACCTTGGTTTCATCATTATTATCAGAAATTGTCTGACAACATTCCTCGTTTAATTTCAGTTATTACATTTTCAAAAAATTTCAGCAAAACAAAAGTTTATACTTTATAATAAAAATAATAATGAAACATTCAAAGTCTGGAGACTGATTATACAGAGAATCTGACAGTAACGATCCTAGTTTATTCGTTTTATGTTTAAAACTTTTTTTAAAAAATTTAAATAAGATTACATACTTCATAAACGATACTTGGACCTGATTTCCGGTAGAAGAATATTGAAAGTGTTTTTGAGTGATTATTTACCTACGATTGAGAAATCGAAAGAAATTTTTAATAAAACAATTTGATAAAATAAGTGGTCTCGTAATGTCTTCTTCTCTACTTTACGGTAAGAACTCAAATCCTTATATAAGACGATAAAAAGTGTCGATCTTGTAACTTACACTTAGGAGAAGTTTCAAGTAAAATAGGGGATTTAATTGAAATCACACAAACAAAATCTTGTAATACGAGAATATACACTCAGTTCCCCGTATACCAGAGAAATAACCCTTTATTTCTTGTCTACACACCAAATCTATTCATGTGTATTTGTACACTTCCAGTTACCGTCCACTGAGTCGCAAAAGTGGTACGACACCTTCCCTACACTTATTAAAGGAATCTCCTTTACATTAGGAACTATGTCACTGTAATTTTTTGGTAACAAATAATATAATCTATTCGTAATTTTCTAGATTATTTTTCTGTCCAAAGAAGTTCAACAACTATTAAGAGACCTTCGGACCCACTACTTAAACTCTTTTACAAGACCTTCGGTTAGGTTCATGGCTTGTGTGTACAGTTGTTTCTGGGTGTAAGTGATTCTTATCGTAAAAAATTTATGTGGAAGGGAAATTAAAGAAACTTATAAGTAAAGTAAGCCGTACTCTTCGGACACCCATTGAACCGAGTTATCCCACAAAATGAAATTTATAATTTTGGGAAATAACCTTAGGGAACTTTAGTTTCCTTTTTTACATTGAAACTTATCTTTTTTTTTTCCTTGAAATTCAAAAACTTTTGACAACTGTACAGAAAAACATTAAAACGTAAAGAAACAATCTTAAAAGGTAAAACCGGTCAAGTCTTCAAACGACTTTTTGTCTCGTTCAGAATTAGACTTTTCGACGTGACTAAAACGGAAGTCTCACTCAATGTGAATACGAGAGAGTTACCTCCGGTTTAGAAAAAGACCGAGGTGTAAAAAAGGGTGTTGAAATCCTTCGATCAAGTCTGAGTTTTAGGAACTTGGATCTGAGGTCTATGCAGAAAGATTAATCAAAGGGTACATAGTTAAAGGTTGATGTGGTTTATTATTGTTATTACGTTTTCATCGTTCATACAGGAATCTAAGTCGATAAGTGAATGGAGAGTAATTACGTACGTAAATAATTGATTAAATTATTAAGTAGTGAATAATACGTACACAATTCTTGGGACGGTACACACACGTCTTTACCTCTATCATAACGACTTTTCTGGACAAACCCCCGGGACCTCTTAGAGTCTAATACCACGTTTTCTCTCTGCATGTATTTAATAATGTTTTAATACGTTCTTCCTTACTTTACTTACAAAGGGGTCCCTAATCCTCTCGTGGTATCTCCTTTGCGTCTAAATATAGTTGAAACCGTCCGTAATATAAGGTCGAGGACCTTGTGATTTTCGACACCGTAAACCACTTATATACTGTTTAGGTACCTGTCTACCTTCCTACGTTTCTACCTACCTTCCCAGTTCTTATAGGAAAATCTTTTTTTCAGTTAAGTGAACACCTGACTTTTGATATTTCCATATGTACTTTCTCTGTGAAGGTCCACCTACAGTACCATGTCTCTTTAGTTTCTCTAAACCATACAAGTCCCGTGTCTGTCATCAAACCACACTACCTCTTACAAATCGTTTTACTGTCTCTTACTCTAACTCTACGATTTTCTTTGATCTTGTACTTTCCGAAAAGTGTGTAGTAGTTTTTTACACCAAAACCACTCATTATTTTTTTACGTTTTCTAAAATTCATTTTTAACTGTACTAGACTAAACGGTCCATACCTGTCTCGATGTCTCTTCGTTTCAAAAACTCTCAACATCGGTGTCTTACCACCTGTAATGATGAGACCTTAAGTCTAACTATTTTATGTGTGAAAGGGGAAAAAATTAACGAATCCCTAAGGTTATTGGAACTCTCCTTCCTATCGTATCACCGAATCTTGTTAATATGACCTTGGTCTGACGTATCCGAATTTAGGGTCAAGACGGGGAATGGTCAACACACTGAAATTTGTCCAACGACTCTGAGAGACCCGTAACCAAAGAAACTTACTTTTACTCCTACCGTTATAGTCACGAACACGACCTTTCAAGTAATAA
The DNA here is from genome assembly GCA_006410555.1 of Capra ibex. NCBI lineage: Eukaryota > Metazoa > Chordata > Mammalia > Artiodactyla > Bovidae > Capra > Capra ibex. Next base: position 25,977,354 of record SJYO01048061.1, on the reverse strand, counting down.
TACCCCTAATTTGTATAACCAGAAATTGCACGAACCTTTTCACCTTCTTCTCCAACATTTTAAAGAATGTAAATTTGAAACATAGTCAAGTGAAATCAGCGAGTCATGACAAGTTGGGAAACGCTGGGGTACCTGACATCGCACGTACCGAAGGGACAGGTAGTGGTTGAGGGCTTCAAACGAGTTTGAGTGCAGGTAGTTCAGCCACTACAGTAGGTTGGTAGAATAGGAGACAACAGGGGAAGAGGAGGACGAAAGTTAGAAAAGGTTGTAGTCCCAGAATAGGTTACTCAGTCAAGAAGGGTAGTCCACCAGTCTCATAACCTCCAAGTCGAAGTCATAGTCAGATAGGTTACTTATAAGTCCTGACTAAAGGAGATCCTAACTGACCAAACTAGAGGAACGTCAAGTTCCCTGAGAGTTCTCAGAAGAGATTATGGTGTCAAGTTTTCGTAGTTAACAAACCACGAGTCGAAAGAAATAGCAGGTTGAGAGTGTAGGTATGTACTGATGACCTTTTTTGGTATCGAAACTGATCTACCTGGAAACAACCGTTTCATTACAGAGACGAAGAATTATACGACAGATCCAACCAGCATCGAAAAGAAGGATGACAGAAAATTAAAGTATCGAGATCAGTGGTAGACGTCACTAAAAACTCAGGGGGTTTTATGTCAGACAACGACAAAGGTAACAAAGGTGTAGACAAACGGTACTGCACTACCCGGTCTACGGTCCTAGAAGCCAAAAAAAAACTTACAACTCAAAATTCGGTCGAGAAAGTAAGAGGAGAAAGTGAAAGTAGTTCTCCGAGAAATCAAGGAGAAGTGAAAGACGGTATTCCCACCACAGTAGACGTATAGACTCCAATAACTATAGAGAGGACCGTTAGAACTAAGGTCGAACACAAAGTAGGTCAGGCCGCAAAGAGCACTACATGAGATATATTCAATGTATTCATCCCACTGTTATATGTCAGAACTGCATGTGAAAAGGGTTAGACCTTGGTAAGGAAACGAGGTACAGACCAAGATTGTCAACAAAGGACTTGACGTATGTCTAAAGAGTCCTCCGTCCATTCCACAGACCATAAGGGTAAAGAACTTATTAAAAGGTGTCAAACAACACTAGGTGTGTCAGTTTTCAAAAACGTATCAGTTGAGAACGAAAAAGATTCTAGGTCACCTATAACTGTTAAATTAGAGACCAAGAACACGAAAAGATTTAAGTCGAACTTGTAGACCTTAAAGAACCAAGTGTATGATAACTTCGGACCGAACCTCTTAAAACCCGTAATGAAACGATCATACACTCTACTTACGTTAACATGTTAGTAAACTTGTAAAAAACCAAAACGGAAAGAAACCCCAACCTTACTTTTAACCGGAAAAGGTTAGGACACCGGTGACGACTCAAAAGGTTTAAACGACCGTATAACTCACGTCTGAAAGTTTCGTAGTAGAAAATCCTACACTTTATCGAATTGACCTTAAGGTAGTGGATGTGATCGAAATAAGTATAACTACGAAGGATTCCGGGTGAACTGAAGCGTAAGGTCCTACAGACCGAGATCCACTCACTAGTGTGGTAGTACTAATAGACCCAGTAAGTCTAGAAAAACATAACAAGAAGACACATAAGAACGGTGGAGAAGAATTATAGAAGACGAAGACAATCCAGGTATGGTAAAGACAGGAAATAACACGGGTAGAAACGTACTTCACAAGGGAACCATAGAGATTAAAAGAACTTCTCTGGAGATCAGAAAGGGTAAGATAACAAAAGACGATAAAGAAATGTAACTAGTGACTCCTTCCGAAAGAAAAGAGAGGAACTATAAGAAACCTTGAGACATAAGTCCACCCATATAGAAATGAAAAGAGGAAACAGAAAATGAACAGAAGAAAAGAGTCGATAAAAATTCCGGAGGAGTCTGTTGGTAAAACGGAAAAACGTAATGAAAAAGAACCCCTACCAGAACTAGAGACGGAGGACATGTTACAGTGCTTGGAGACAGGTATCAAGGAGTCCGTGAGACAGATAGTTTAGATTAAGGAGCTTAGATAGACAGTGAAGGTGACATATTAGTATTCCCTAAACTAAATCCAGTATGGACTTACCAGATCGCTAAAAGGGATGAAAGAAGTTAAATTCAGACTTAAACCGTTATTCCTTTCCTCAAGTACTAGACTCGGTGTCAGTCGAGGACCAGAAAAAAAAAAAAAAACGACTGACATATCTCGAAGAGACAGAAACCGACGTTTCTTATATTAGTTATACTAAAGACACAACTGGTAGACCACTACAGGTACACATCTCAGAAGAGAACACAGTAACCTTCTCTCACAAACGATACTGGTCACGCAAGAGAACCGTTTTGAGATAATCGGAAACGGGACGAAGTAAGGCGTAAGGTTCCGGTTTAAACGGACAATGAGGTCCATCGAAAACTGAAGGATGAAAACGTAAGGTCAGGGGATACTACTCTTCCTGTAGAAAGAACCACAATCAAGATTTTCCAGAAAATCCAGTAGTATCTTGGCAAGTTGAAGTCAAAGAAGCCGTAATCACCAACCCCATATCCGAACCTAATGACACTATGACTTACCAAACGGAACCTTTGTTTCTTTAACAAGAAAGAAAAAACTCTAACGTAGGTTCGTGACGTAAAATCTGAGAAAACAACTGATACTCCCGATGAGGTAAAGAGGATTCCCTAAGAACGGGTATCATCATCTATATTACCAGTAGACTTAATTTAAGCGGGTAAGGTCAGGTAAAATCAAGAGACTAAGGATTTTACAGTTACAAGTGAGAACGGTAGAGGACGAACTGGTGAAGGTTAAACGGAACTAAGTACCTGGATTATAAGATCCAAGGACACGTTATAACAAGAAATGTCGTAGTCTGAAATGAAGGTAGAGGTCAATGTAGGTGTTGACCCACAACAGAAGTAAAACCGAGGTAGTGAAGTAAGATAGATCTCAATAAAGAGGTGAGGAGAGTTCATCTCTCTCCCTTAAGTGGAAAGTCACAGTATAGCAAAACGTAAAAGTATGACAAGTACCCCAAGAGTTTCGTTCTTATGATTTCACCAAACGGTAAGGAAAGAGGTCAATTGGTACAAAACAATCTTAAGAGGGAGTACTGGGGAGATAAAAACGACCGGGACGTACCTTACCGAGTATCAAAGTAACTTAATCTGTTCCGACACTAGGTACACTAGTCAAACCAATCAAAAGACACTAACACCAAAAGTAGACAAACGGGAGACTACTGGTTCCCATTCTCCGAACACCTTCGAAGGACAACCCTCTTTAACTGGAACCTACAACTAAGTGTTGATAAAACAGATATACCTGTTCGATTCAGTGAAGTGAGTAAAGACTGAGAAACGTTGAGATACCTGACGCCGGGTGGTTCGAGGACACAGGTACCCTAAGAGGTCCGTTCTTATAACCTCATCCAACGGTTCGGGAGGAGGTTCCCTAGGAGGGCTGGGTCCCTATCTTGGGTGTAGAGGACGTCGAGGACATAACGTCCGCCTAAGAAATGGTGACTCGGTGGTCCTTTTGGGTATAAGACGGTCCGAGGAGACAGGTACCCTCAAGGGTCCGTTCTTATGACCTCACGTAACGGTAAAAAGGTCCATAGAAGGGTTTGGTCCCTAGTTTGAGTACAGAAGACATAATTATCCGTTTAGAAAAAAAAAAAAATTGGGTGACTCAATGGTCCCTTCATAAAACAGACTTCATACGTACATATAAAACAAAAAGTAAAGACATTTTAATGTGTATTCACGAAAAATAAAAGTCACTTGACTTTCAAAATAGATTAAAAATGGGTTTCTGCTAAGATTTTACCTAACACCTTATTTGGTTGGTCAAGTCAAGTTAAGTCAGTGAGTCAGCACAGACTGAGAAACGCTGGGACACTTAACGTCGTGTGATCCGGAGGGACAGGTAGTGGTAGACGACCTCAAGTGAGTTTCAGTACAGGTAGCTCAGCCACTACGGTAGGTCAGTAGAGTAGGAGACATCAGGGGAAGAAGACGGGGATTAGGGAGGGTCGTAGTCTCAGAAAAGGTTACTCAGTTGAGAAGAGTACTCCACCGGTTTCATGACCTCAAAGTTGAAATCGTAGTAAGGAAGGTTTATTTAGGGTCCCGACTAGAGGAAATCTTACCTGACAAACCTAGAGGAACGTCAGGTTCCCTGAGAGTTCTCAGAAGAGGTTGTGGTGTCAAGTTTTCGTAGTTAAGAAACCGTGAGTCGAAAGAAGTGTCAGGTGGAGAAAGGTTGACCTTTTTGGTATCGGAACTGATCTCCCTGAAAACAACCGTTTTATTATAGAGACGAAAACTTATACGATAGATCCAACCAGTATTGAAAGGAAGGTTCCTCATTCACAGAAAATTAAAGTACCGACGTCAGTGGTGGACGTCACTAAAACCTCGGGGGATTTCATTTCAGACTGTGACAACTGCGACAAAGGGGTAGATAAAGGGTACTTCACTACCCTGGTCATCCTGTTTATAAATCTACGAGTTCTAGTATAATTTATATAGGAAGGTGTGACTCGTACATCTGCTAGATCTCTCTTAAACACTCTTACTAGAATTCCTTTCACATAAACCATACGTCACTCGTGAGTGGTGGACCAACCGAAGAGTAAGAGGGTAAGAGAGAGGAACTCATGGAACTCGAAAAGAGACGTCTCCGGACAAGGGGTCGTATGGAGGTGTCCTAGGAAAGAATACACATCAGGGACAGTACTGGAAGTCCTCATCAGTATGAAGGAAACGAGACTATGTAAAAAAAAACTCGAGATACATTTTGGGGAAAAGAGAGAAGACCACGACCTCCAGGACCGGTCGGAGAGAAAACGTTAAGCGCCACAATCAGTAAGTAAGTAAAGGATGAGAAACGTTGAGGTACTTGACATCGGACTATGGAGAAGATAGGTACCTTAAGAGGTCCGTTCATATGATCTCACCCAACGGTAAGTAAAGAGGTTCCCTAGAAGGGTTGGGACCCTAGGTTGGGTCCAGAGGATCGTAACGTCCGTCTGAGAAATGGTAGACTCGGTGGTCCCTCAATATTAAGAGTCCTTCTTAAGTTTGAGTTCCTCACTTTAGGGAGTTGGCGGACCTTGTGTCACCTTCGAGAGTCTAACCAGGACTCCTTCAACTCCACTTCTTCCAGCGAGTGAGACAAAGAGGAGGACGAGAAACAGACGCATATCCTTTAACGGTCATTTTATAGAGGTCGTTATCCCTTCCGAGGGTAGAGATTCAGTCTTTAAACCAAACTTGGATCTGGACTGTGTCTGAATCGTACCTTTGTCGAATACTCTCGTTCATGGAGAGTAGGGCGATGTAGCGGAACGAGGCGTGAAAGGTTCGTGTCCCGACAACCTGGTCTTCAATCCAACCCCTTCTTTTAGTTTCGTCGACTATTAGGTACAGGGTCTTGGGTGAGGTTGTCTTCAACCTGCGTAATTAAAGGTATCTATTCTGACCTGTAAAATTCATGTCTTTACTTTGTTTACGCACTGAATTACACTAAAATTAGAAACCATACACAAGATGTTTCAGGACATTGACGGAAAAAGTACGGAGTACACACACACACACGAGTCATCGAGTCAGTACAGGTTGAGAACGCTGGGGTACCTGACATCGGTCGTTCCGAGAAGAGAAGTTCCTAAAGGGTCCGTTCTTATAACCTCACCCAATGGTAAAGAATAAGGTCCCACAGAAGGACTGGGTCCCTAGTTCGGATCCGTCCCCCTTTAGATCCAGTGACTAGTAATTCTCTGGTCACTCTTTTCCTTCATTTACTCCAGACACTTTACGTACGATGTTTAACATGAACAAGATTCATGGTCAATATTAAAAAGTTAAGACGGAAGACAAAATAGGTAAACGTGTAAAATGAGGTCTACTTGGTTGAGTGAGATAGGCGGTGAGTCATTAAAATAAAGGTGTGGAAAAGAGTACGGAAGAGAAGGTCGACTGTACTTTCGTGAGTAGTGTAAGTCCCGGAGATTGTTTGTGGGGTAATAAGAATACTACGGTTGTTTAGGAAACTAGTCTCCAAGAGTTCGACGAGAGAACCTACTTAAAGTCTCAGAAACTTAGGGACTTCAACATGGGGTTATAAACCCACTTACACACGTGTGTGTAAAAAGAAGACTACAGTCTTAAATATCGAATATGGTCTAAGAATTTTCTCCTGATCCTCCTTTTGCATTTCTTTGTAGACAGAAATAAGGAAAAGAGGATACCGACTTTATTTAAGTTTTATACGTACAGGTCCAGACATGTTTTAAAATTTACTCTACTTCAAAGGAAAAGACTTGAATGATAGGGATTCCCGAGAAACCAGAAAGGAAGATGGAAAACTGAACGATCATTATCCGTTATAATCATAGTCCGTTTACACGAAATTCCATAACTACCTGGAAAGGGGTCTTTTAGAGTGACTTCGTGAAGTAAGAGTATTTAGGTGAAGTTCTACATCATTGGAACCCATTTTTGAAATAACCAACAATCACCTCTAAAGAATTGGGGAATTCCACGTAACACATCTGATGCGGATTCCGTTGTATATATAACAAAAGTCCACAATCATATTTATATGTGTATGTCAATCAAAAATTACACACGTACAACTAAAGAAGTTCAGTATGTACCACAAATAATGTCTTTCACAATCAGTGAGTCAACACAGGTTGAGTAACACTTCGGGACCTGACATCGGTCGATCCGAGGAGACAGGTACCTCAAAAGGTCCGTTCTTATAACCTCACCCAACGGTAAGGGAAGAGGTCCCCTAGGGAGTTGGGTCTCTAGTTTGGGTCCAGAGGGTGTGACGTCCTTCAAAGAAATGTCTCCTTGACTTAGTTACAAACTGAGACTCATACAACCAACCAAAGATCTTTAACTCGGATTACTCACGGGCACCAACAGACTAAAAGTGACTACTATGCGGACATGTAAAGAGAGTGAGATCCGTGAAGAAACTCAACAATAAGGTTTTACAAGTAAGTAAACGAAGAAGAAAATCGGGAAGAGATACTGAAATTAGTAAAAAAGTCTCAACCTCGTCAATAGGAACCACCGTAAACTAACACTCAATTTCAATAGTGTTAAGGGTTCCATGAAGTTCTAGGTTAAAGATAAAAGGGGGTGTCTTTCAATTTCCTCCATTAAAACGGGAGTAAATCGTAGATTCATATAATCGAAGGTAAGTATTAAAATTTATTTGTGGTCATTTATAGATAATTATTCCCCCTCTCACAGACCTCCTTACTCTCGACTTTTACCTTCACTAATAAATATCTAAAGGTCTACAAAAAAGACTGAAAGATACAGGATGTGTGCTCACATTTTAAATAGGACGACTCTCTTAAGTGAAAGGTCTTTGTATGAAGGAGGAGAGGACCTCTTTTGACAGAGAAGACGAGGTCACTTCTAAGGAAAGTTTAGGTGTTCATTTAGAAAGTGTGTCTGTTCTAAACCTCTTTTACTTGTTTATTTTCTTTGAATTCCACTTTCATCTCTTTTTTCAAGAGAAACTTCATATTAGTTTAAAACTCGGACGTAAAATTGATTGTCTTTGACAGGAAACTAGACAATCTAGTTACAAAATATTTTCTATTGAACCCATTCACGTCATTAACCACAGAATAGTGATCAGTCCACTATCTTAACTGTCCTAACCAAACCCCTTGAGTTCTGACTCGTTTGTTTTTACCATTTTTATTCCAAAAGTTCCACTGAATTACAACGTATCGTGAAACATTCTTCATGGAGATGACTCCCCACACTGACACACCCTGGGTGACTCGACCAAACCGAGTCAATAAGGACTGGGGGACGGAAGAACCATCCATATGTGTAAAAGTGGACCGAAAACCTTCGTCGCGCGTGGTCACGAATCAGTGAGTCAGTACAGGGTGAGAACACCGGGTACCTGGCAACAGTCAGTCTGAGGTAATAGGTACAAAAGGTTCGTTCTTATGAGGACTGGGTTCCTAACTTGAGCCCAGAAGACGTAACGTCCGTCTAAGAAATGGTAGACTCGATGGTCCCTGGGACTGACTTCGTGTTTGGGACCGAGGAGGGACGAACCAGAGATCCTACTGTATGAAAAATTATGAAAGACCTACGAACTTTAGACCCGACATAAAGAATGACAGGTTCACCATAAAAACATGACCCAACCGGTTTTTAAAGTAAGCCTATAAAGGCATTGTCAAATACCTTTGTGAGGTTACTTAGAAAACCGGTTGGGTTATATACCCGAGTTCATCATTTCTTGGACGGACGGTTACGTCCTCTGTATTCTCTATGTCGAAACCAGAGACTCAGTTCTTCTAAGGGACCTCCTCCTTTACCGTTGGGTAAGGTCATAAGAACGAACCTCTTAGGGTACCTGTCTCCTCGGACCCTCAGTCTACGTTGACTTCGCTGAATCATACGTCGTACCTTATATACCACACCAATTTTAAGTTCCAACAAGAAAGAGGGTAGATCAACAAGTTGGTATAGACAAATTTTTCTCTCCAAAGGGGAAAAAAGAGGTTTTTCTTATGTATAAAATTTCTTAATTACAAAGGGACTTTATAGAGAACATTCTCTGTTGGTGTGGTGGTACCAAATACAAACAGTATGTGTAAAATATTCTAAGGTAAATATATAAACAAATGTATTACCTACATAAATATAGTACGTATGTGTCTGTGTGTTTTTACGTTCTTTTATATTGGTCCACCAATTTAAATACCTGAGATCCCTGTTTAGCGACTGTAAGTTTAGAGTAGACATTTAAAAATTCATCGAATAGAGTCGAAGAGAAAAGGACAGTAACTCTTTTATGAAGTATACCAATGAAAATCATAGTCAGACCTTTTGGTGGTGGTTTTACGAATTATGTATCATCCGTTACACAAGTGTAGTCAGTACTAATATGATATTTTACAAGGAATTGACGAAACAGGGAATAGTCATTAAGTATCTAGGGAACGAGTCTGACATTTCTTAGACGGACGTTATCTCCTCTGGATCCAAGTTGAGGACCCAGTCCTTCTAGGGGACCTCTTCTTTCACCATTGGGTCAAGTCATAAGGACGGACTTCTTAGGGTACTTGTCTCCTCTGACCACCCGATGTCGGGTACCCCAGCGCTTCTCAGCGTGTGCTGACTCGTTGACTGTGAAAGTGTCAAAGGGTATTACAATATCTCTACTAAAGAGAAATTGTAGATAAGACAAGATAAGATGAGGTAGGATAAGGTAAGACAAATCGTTCGGATAAGGTATAAGACAACTCAAAGGTCAGGATCTTAAATCTAAACCGCAATCCCGGTTATGGTATAACAAAATTAATGACACGGAAAAAAAAAAAAATTTGATAAAACATTATGATCCTTTCAGTATAAATAGGTACGTAAGTACATTGATTATTAATGACACGTGAATGGAAGACAAATCTAAAAGGAAACGTGACTACTCGTTTCTTTTTTCATTAAAATTCCAAGCACTAACAAAAACAACTAAAAAGGTAACTTGTAAAATTTTGTTAAATATTAATATGTGTCATCTTTAATATAACTTTCATATCTAGTGAAACTTCCGTATCACGATCACGACAACGAGTCAGTTCAGGTTTAGAAACGTCCGGGTACCAGACATCGGGTGGTTCGAGGAGACGGGTACCTTAAAAGGTCCGTCATTATGACTTGACCCAACGGTAAAGGAGGAGGTTCCCTAGTAGGACTGCGTTCCGAGCCTGAGTCCAGAGAACACAGAGGGCGAGTCCGTCCACCTCAAAAATGATGATCGTGATGGACCCCTATCACTGTAGAAATGTGATGATAGGTCCTTACAAGAGATCAAAAGTAGAGATGAAAGTCTATACAAAGGTACTTCAATAGGTGACACTCAAAAATTAAGAAAAATGAGAAGAGGTGTAACGATCAATACATTAAAAAGAAATAGTATTACAAAAGACAAAGACAAATTCAGAACAAAGACGAAACGAGTGTGAACAGTCACTAGGGAGATAAAAGTTCCTCCATCACTGTAAAAAATGTTGTGTACAAAAAATTTCAAATCCGTTACATTGTATAATGAGGAAAGGAAACTTTAATAAAAGTAGTAAAAAGAAAAATCACTAATGAAAGGGTCAGTTCCTAACCTATTTATAAGTAATTATCAAAGAAGTCAATACTTTTATTTAAAATTTTCAAATAATAATTTTTATATATGGTCCTGGGTCAAGGATTTATAAAGTTGATGTACGACAATTTTTCTTTGTAGATTTTGTCTTACAAAGTCTTCAAATTTTTATTTTCCTTGTTGTTTCTATATATAAAAATTTCAATCACCATTATTATTGTTTCATCTTAAACTACGTTTTAATTTATAGAATTTATCCTTTTTTTATTATTACAACATAGTCATTTCCGAATATCCCGTGTCATTATCCTTTTAATTACATTTGTACCTACGTTGTTTATGTAAAGTAATTCTATACACCCTCTTTGATATTGTTAATATTTTCTTCATCCATTTTTGTGTCATACCCGTTTACTAAAGTTTTATCGTAAAAGTTACATATTCTTTAGTACCCTTTTAATATGTAATAAATAGATTTTTAGAAAAAAATTTGGTACTTTCTTAGTATTCTTTCAGATTTTTCATGTTAAAAAAAGTCCGATGTAAGATTGATGTCATGTTTTTATGGATCTTTCTTATCGTTTACAAATTTAACTTTTATTTAGTTGACTTCTAAGGTTTTGGAAGGATTTTTGATCACCCAGTTTCTCCTTTAAGTTTATTAATGTATCATAAAACTTTTACTCTTATGAATGACCTTTGCATTTTCCATGTCCGTTTGAGTGTCTCAATTTAAGAATGTTAATTTTTGAAGTATAAGATTTCCTTCTTTTTCCCTCATTGACGTTTTCTGCAGCATTACTTAATCCGTTAAAAGTTTTACGGACGGTACGGGTATCGGACTTGGTGGACGAGTGTTCGGGAAGACGGTGTGTCACTACGGGACATAGGAAAGAGGTCTGTAAATCGGTTACCCTAGCCCCCAGTTGAACACTAGGTCTTAACGAATAAGAATCAGACCTGTCACTGGTCATCATTAGATGACACTTTTCTACTCGTCCTATTACTTTACTTTGAAGTCCATGCACTTGACGAGTTCTGTGTTATGTGGAGACGGTACTATGGAGAACCATCTATACAAGAGGGTTACCGGTTCTCTGTTCAACTACTGGAACACACAACCCTATATCCATGTCTCTCTAACCTATGTTTCAAAGAGGATCACGACTTACCAAGTCTTTTCGACTAAACTCGTTAATATCTCATCGACAAACGAAAAGTGGAGACACAAAGAGGATTAGTCGTAAAGGTTGTTAATCGTCGTCTGATACTCCCGGAATAGAATTGACACTGGTAAGTACAAAAAGAATAACTCTTTCGTTTTATGTACAATATAATAAATTCTTATAGTTAGGTACGAAGAATTCCTATATTATAGTTACGAACTAGAAGACCTCGTACTTTCCTTTTTCTGGAGTGTATGCTAGAAGGAAATTAAATTCCACGATAAAAAAAATTTTATTAAGTTGTAAAAATTAACACTAAAAAAGGTTATCTGTAAACTTTAGAACAGTTATACATAATAGAAAAAAATATATCAAAAAATAACAAATTTAAAATTTTAGAAATTAAGAATGTACGTAAGGGTTTGTACTTGGGAGGAGGGTGGAGGGAGGGACATTGTAGAGGGACCCAGTAGGGGTACGTGGTCGGGGTTCGTACGACATAGGACGCAGTCTGTATCTGACCACTAAGTTAAGAATGTACTATCATATGTACAATCTTACGGTAAGAGGGTTTAGTAGGGTGGGAGAGGGAGAGGGAGACTCAGGTTTTCAGGCAATATGTGTAGACACAGAAAAAAAGGACAGAACGTATGTCCCAGCAGTAACGGTAGAAGGATTTAAGGTATATATACACAATCATATGACACAACCACGATAAAAATTAGAGACGAAAATTGAGATCTGAATGAACCATCGGTACGTGTGTGAATTATAATTTTCGTTTTGAGGTTCCTTCCTGAAACCGAACCCAGTGTATTGGTCGACAATTGTTGACGATTTGGTCTCTCAGTGAGTATTTTTTTTTTTGTTTTGTNTTTTTTTTTTTTTTTTTTTGCTAGTAAACCTTGTCAACAGGTCCCTACCTTTTTATTTTTCTTTCGTTAAGAGATTCCCCTTCCTACCCTAACCATTTCTGTCCCGGGAACCTTTTGAGTCTCACTTATGGTTCGCGGTTTATTATTATGGATGACTCTTACTTTATATTCTTTAACGATACGTTCATTACTTCACTACATATTTTAGGGTCGGTAATAAAAAAGGCTATACTATAAGAACCTTTAGATTTAAAAGTGGTTTTTTTTTTTTTAATCGAGGCTTTTTCTAAAGTCTCCTCCTTTCTTCTGACTAAAAAGGACACCCCGCCCCTCCCTTACTTCGACGAAAAGAGGTTTAGGAACACTGAACTCTCGTTTAACGGTCGATGATTTTCAAACTTTTACTTCTTGGGGGTCCTCAGATGAGATGACCGGGTTGTCCTTCTACTACCGAGTCACTGAGAGGAGGATCGACTTATGTGGTGACAGATGAAACTCAGGAGAGCTTTCAGAGTCTTACTGTACGTGTCTTCGGTCACTGTTGTCACGAATGACTCCTTTATGAACACACATACTTGACGTTAAGAAACATTAATTTACAGAAGTTTTTTAGTAAAGGATTCTCAAGATTCTTCTCAAACCCAGTAATGGGAGGGTAAAGGTACGTCGTTATAAGGGTGTCCACGATACTGTCTCCTTTATACGGTCATTTTCAGTAAAAGATTTGTTACGGGACTTCCTGTGACTCCGTTCCCGTATGAATTGTTTTCACACAGTACGGAATATTACACTTCGACTTTAAAACAGGATATAAAAGTTCTACCAAAGTATCTTTTTCTTGAGATCGGAATGGCTTACGACTGCTCGTGTGACTTTACAGGAAGAACGGGAAGAGGTTATTCTTTCTCTTTGAGGTTGGACTACGTTGTCAATTTATACCTTTGTCTAACGAAATCTTAGCTCAAAAGTAGAATCAAATGGACCATTACTTTTGACCATTCGTATCCAAAGTGTTGAACATACATTAATTCGAAAAGTACATTTACCATCTGAGTATAATGTAGAGATCATTTATACGAAGAAATTAATTAATTTTAATTAAATTACTTAAAATTACTTAAATAACGAAATTTTAAAACACAATCAAAGACGACTTGTTGTTTCACTTAATCGGAAACACAAATATACATATATATGTGTATATAGGGGACCAAAAAAACCTAAAGAAAGGGTAAATCCAGTGATGTCTAGTGACTCATCTCAAGGGACAAGATATATCGTCCAAAAGTAATCAATAAATAAAATGTGTATCATCACGAAGGGTCCACCACGATCACCATTTCTTGGACGGACGGTTACGTCCTCTGTAGTCTCTTCGCCCAAGTTAGGGACCCAGTCCTTCTAGGGGACCTTCTCCCGTACCGTTGGGTGAGGTCATAAGGACGGACCTCTTAGGGTACCTGTTTCCTCGGACCGTCCGATGTCAGGTACCCCGGCACTTCTCAGTCTGTAATGACTTCACTGAATCGTACGTGTGTCACATATATACAATTAGGGTTAGGGGTTGAGTAGAGTAACGAGGAAGAGGAGAACCATCGGTACAAACAAGAGATGTAAATACTGCGATAAAGACGAAACGTTTATTCAAGTAGAGATGGTAAAAAGATCTAAGGTGTATTTCTATTACGACAAATTACGAAGACAAAACGGAAAAAAGGAAACCTTGTTTAATCAAAGATTAATGGTCTAGGTATAAATTCATTTATGTTAATTAGATATATGTCAAACGTACTGTCAATACTCTTTGAACTTACGACTCCGACCAACTGACTTTTAGAGATAAAGTCAACACAAATTTTATAATATGAAATAAAACTTATTAACTCCTTCCGTACCGTTGGGTGAGGTCATAAGAATGGACCTGTTGGGGTACCTGTCTCCTCGGACCGTCCAATGTCAGGTATTCAACGTTTCTCAATCTGGACTGACTTCGCTGACTCGTATAAAACTTATTAATTATTCTAAAAATGACATTTCTTTCCTTTTCCCCATAAAGTCCTATCCTTTAAGGTATGTTTTCGGGTCTTGATACTGTCCCCATCCAACTTGAGTTCCTATATTTATTCCTACCATTGTCGTGTCAGGGGAGACTACCTTTCTCCGGGTTCTTAGTCAGTGGTTCAAATTACTGGTCGTGGTCGGAGTCCCACGAGACCCTCTTTACCTATATGTAAATATGGTGTCGTCTCACTAAACATTTGGAATCACGTTTGACACCGTCGACTTCTTAATTGTATTAAATTCGGTTCGACAACACGAACGGACACTATTAGTCTTTTAAGTTCTGTAGAGGAATGTAAGTTTAGTCCATTGAAGAAGAACTGATAATTATTTGCACGTGGTTAGAGTTACGAGTGTTTTGCCGTAATAGTTATAACTCTATTCCTTTGAAGACTTAAAGATCGGATGTCACGGATGTCAACTTGGAAATCTCTAATCTGAAGTTTGAAAAGACACAAAAAGGGGGGAAAAAATCAATAGTGATCCCTTGTCATTGTACACGTCGTAATTTCCGTGACAGACACTGACGTAGGGTAATCAGTAAAATCGTGGACGGAGTAGGCTACAGTTGTGTCTTAGGACGAGAAGAAGGAGCAAGAGGAAGTAGACCGGGTCTTAAAGTCGGTTGTTAGTTCTTGTGTGGTGTCAAGAACCGTTGGGGTTCCGGGTCTACGACTTGTTAAAAATTGTCACTTGAGTAATGATTACCATAAGAGGATGGTTGTGAAACCTTCGTTAGACACTGGCACTTTAGACGAGTGTCCTATGAATGACGGAATGATTTAGGTGTATCTACGTCTTCTTCATCGGCACACGTCCTCCTGAACACTAGTGGGACTGATAATATATATGTATCACTTAAGACTAAGTCACGAAAATAACGGTTGTCCACTAATAAAGAGTTCATAAACACGGTCCTCGTGAGTATAATATTCGTTACGAAACGAAGAACCCTCTTTATTTATTAAACGAGGTCTTGATTTGGAAGAAGTCTTGTCGTTCATTTTTCGTTATTACAAAAACTCTATATAAAGGAATAAACAAATAGGAAGAGTGACCCAAATGCTACGATGGAATTCGTTCACTTAATTCTACAAAATATGAAGGTATTATGGAAGTAAATTTTCTGAAATTTAGTCTTTGTACAAGACAAGACTGTTTGATGTCTCCCTTTCAACATGTTCATTTACTAATGGTGGAGACTGTCCGTCTGACTCCATTTCCCTCTTAAATTAATCACGATGTGTGTAACTTAACCTCCTGAGAAGTATTAACGACTTTAATTCTGTAAAATGGGGAGACCGATGGGTGAGGACATAAGAACGGATCTCTTAAGGTACCCGTTCTCCTCGGACCGTCCGATGCAGGTACCCTAGAGTCTCAGCCTGTGTTGACTCGTTGATTGTGAAAGTGAAACCCCCGAAAGGACCACCGAGTCTGTCATTTGTTAGGTGGACGTTACGTCCTCTGGACCCAAGCTAGGGACCTAGTCCTTCTAAGGGACCTCTTCCCTTACCGTTGGGTGGAGTTATAAGAACGGACGTTTTAGGGTACCTGTCTCCTCGGACTCCCCAATGTCAGGTATCCCGACGTTTCTCAGGTTGTACTGACTCGCTGATTACGAAACTGAAAATGAGGAGAGTCGGTTCTACTGTTTATGGAAGTTTTGACGGCTATTTGAGTCTTGTACAAAGAGAAACCACAGACGTACGTCGGAGTCTTGAGAGGTCCCGTGGACTCGCCGGAATCAGTCGGGGACTTCGACTGAACGGTTAACTTTGGATGAACAATAGGAACAGAACGTCACTCTCACGGGTCTTTCTCAGAGTCGAGAGAGGGAAGGAGTGAACCAATACCGACTGGTGATATATATATATTTGGTGATATAAATATATATACTTTATATATATACTTGTAATCCCTGTTCCCGGGAACAGGGATTACAAGTATAGAATTAACGAGACTCCCTAGGTTTTCGTTGACTTAGCCCCCTTGATAGTCTATATTGGACATACTTTCACTTGCACAATCAGTGAATTAGCACAGTCAGAGAAACACTGGGGTACTTGACATCAGACGGTTCGAGGAGACGGGTTCCTTAAGAGGTCAGTTATTATGAAATCACCCATCGATAAGGGAACAAAGCCCCTAGAAGGGGTGAGTCCCTAGTTTGGCCCAGAGGTCGTAACGTCCGTCTAAGAAATGGTAGACTCGGTGGTTCCTTCGCGACATCCTAAGGTTTACGGAGGTACTAGTTCTAGTTTTGTGTTGGTTCTTGAAAAAAGAAGACAACGTTAAATTTTGTGATTTACGAAATTTATCACCGAGAACCCTCTGACAAAGATCAATGAGGTAAAAAAATTTTTTGTTAACAACTACAAGGTCCTTACTTTCCCGTCCGGGAATCTACTCAAGACACTTATGGTCTGGTACTTATACTATTTAGGGGAATCAGTGTGTGGAGTAGTCTAATTGAAGCCGGACGGAGTAGGTATGACTAGAGTTAAATCGTATTAGTTATAAAAATTACTACTCAGACACTCACTTATTGAGGTATCTCAATAATGATATTTTAGAACTCGATATCATAATACAGATTCCGTATTAGAGGTCCTAGTCTGATGGGTCTAGACTCAAGACGGGTTGTCGACACCACCGCACCACCATTTCTTATACGGATGGTTAAGTCTTCTGAGTCCTTTACGTCTAAGGTAAGGACCTAGCCCTTCTAAGGGGACCCCCTCCTTTACTGTTGGGTGAGGTCATAAGAACGGACCTTTTCGGGTGTCTATGTCGTCGAACCGTCCGATATCAGGTACCCCAGTGTTTTCTCAACCTGTGCTTGTTCGTTAACTCGTGTTTCGTATTTTGGAACCTGTTCCATAGATTAGAGAGACACAATCTACTTCTATATGATCATATGTAGAACATCCCAACAAGACTCTTAAATGACTTAATTATACATATTTCTCGAAGTTTCTCGGACTGTGTGTCATTCGTGATGTCTTCACGATTTATAATAATAAGACGTACATGTACTACGGATGAATTAAGGTCTATAAAGTCATCCTTTGACTAGTATTCCTTGTTAACTAGTCGGAGTTACTCTTACACTTTTAACTAGTTTTATTTACCCCGGTGTAAAGATTTTTTTTAGATAAACACTATTACTTAATGAACATAATCGTTTTTAAGGTCAGACACAAATATAAACTACTCATCTCTTAAACTGTTCACTCTTAATTTTGTCAATTTAAGAAAGCTCGTAAATAGAAGTGTCCTTAATAAAAAACATTTGTTAAGATTAAAAATTTAGACCGATATCTTTTCAACTATAAAAAGAAGAAAAAATATTACGTAGTCCAAAAACATAAATATGTTTATTAACATATAAACGTAGTCGAACCACATACAGTGTTATTAGTAATAAAAAAAGTTATCTTATTCATAAGTAGTATAAAAACTTTGATTTAACAAATGTCGAATTTTTAAAATAAATTGACTTATCAAAAACTTCTTTAATGGTAGATTTAAAGACTAAATATATCGGATCGGAGAACTCTTCCAGTATTTTTCCTTCAGTATATTTTTTCTCGTTGTAATTTAATCCATCACTTCATTACGATGGAAAAACTTTATATGTATTAGGTGTTGACTTTCTCCTAAATTAACATGTTATGGACTTAATTTCATTATATATGGTAGGTGAGTCGTAAATTCTTTTGACCAAGTGAAGTGTTGATCAATATTTAGAGATTCCCATAATCACTGGAATAAACTAAAAGTTTTATCGGGAACTGGATTTAGGTGAAAAAATTTGATGTGTCAAACTTTTACCCTGAAACTCTTGGTTTTCTCAGTCGTAATCTTGATAAAAGATTTTCTTTGTAATTACGGGGGGTTTAACTAAACTGAAAAAGAGGATACACGGTTAAGAAGTTTTAAATTCTATAACTAAATTTCTTTTTACGTGTTGTATTCTCAATACTCAAATTCAAAATAAGTACTTGAATTCTGACATCGGACCCTCTGTCGGTGAGTCACCGAGTCCTCTTCGGTCAAATATATACTGAAAAAAACCGATCCTTTATGTAAGTCAGTTAGTGTATAACACCACTTTCTAACGACAATTAATGTTTCTTGTCACTAGAGTTCAATTACTACAATCACGAAAAGATATATGTCCCTCTTCGTTTTTAGAGTACAGTGACTTTAAGAAGAACGCTACACCTAGATTGACAAAAACCGACAAATAGGTTTCATGGAGTAAGACAAAAAGTAGGAATTAAGGAGAGTCCTACGTGACAACCACCCGTTTGAGTGGTCAAATACTGAATTGGTCTTCACGAGACAAGAAGCAAGGGTCAGGAAATAAATTATGGTGTGAAGGGTCAATTTTACTTGAGGAAACCAAACATTTTACGTTACAGTTTGAATTTAATATGTCCGTAACAGATAAATTTGGCAAACTTTGTGTGTCTATAAAGGGACTTTCGTCCTTCATTTAAAGAGTACACTTTCCAAGTGAGTGACTTATACCTGTTAAATCCGACTCTTTGGATACATTTGTTTGGAACAATGAAATTAAATGATGGAGTTTGGGTGTAAGACAAATCTAAGAAGTGATTGACTCGTGTGTTTTGGATTCAAAGAAACAGGATAGTTAAGGAGTGTTTATATAACAAAGAAAAAGAATTTTTTGATATTCTCACCGGACGAAACCGGTGAAGATCCAGGGTAAAGATACTATGGAGGTACACGTACTTAATTTTAAACAAGTAAAAATAGAATAATTAGACATAACATACCTAAAACGATAATCAAGTCGGTATTCTTGAGTGTTCCCCATTTTCCTTTAAAAGTGAAGGGGTTGTTTTGGATTCTTACATGTAAGTAAGTAAAATACCGATGACAATCCCAGTTTGAAATCCATCTTTTTGACGTTCTAATAGTTATTAAAAGTTTACTTTTCACTAAGTAATTCGATTATAAAGTATTTTTTTCTTAAATTTATATTTCACCTAAAAATGTTGTACAAATTTTCGTTGGTGGTTCAGTGAATTTCTAACTACTGTTTCCTCTTTTTAATATAGAAATTATTTGACGATTATCTAAAAGTATGGATTTTAATCTAAAGTTTTCGAAACGTCAAAATCCATCTTATACCACTGGGAAAAAAGATGTTGGAATTTCTCTTGATTGAACGTCGAGGAACCAACATCGGTTTACAGTAACAGGAATTAGAGGGACGAGGAGCTACGGTATAGTTGGAGTCATCGAGTTAGTACACACTGAGAAACACTGGGGTACCCGACATTAAGTAGTCTGCGGAGAAAGGTACCTTAAAAGGCCCTTTCTTATGATGTCACCCAAAGGTAAAGGATGAGGTCAGAAGGGTTGGGTCTCTAGTTTAGGTACAGAGAACGTAGAGGACGTAACCGTCCGTTTAAGAAATAGTGTAGTGGTGGACCCTTTGGGGGTAAAGAGTTATTGTTCCCAAATAACCCACAAGAGAGAAGTTTGATTAAGATTTGGTTTTGTTTGTAACTGTACCCTGGAATAAGAAGGTTAAACTGAAGTCAAACAGAAAGAAAGGTGGAACGGGGTAAAAATTCAACAACAGTGTGGTAATTTTTAAATTTTATAGTTCTCTAGACAGGTACGATCGAGTCGTCAGAAGTTTTGAGGGAGGGTGCAAACCAAATTTACGGAACTCGAAATTATACATTTTTATGGTCGATGATATAAGGCCCTAGGGTCTTTCTAAGAGGTCCTAGAAGTAGTGAAGGATAAATCTTCGGGTGTCCCGACCAGACTACCAGAAACAGAGATATGGTAACGTAGGACGAATTAAGTCGGAGATGGGTGCATGGGAAGTCGAGGGTGAGAGGGAGTAGAGACGAAGATGTAACACTATAATACTAAATATTTTTTATGTATATAAACCAGAGAGTCTATTAGGTTTATATAAAGAGGGAATATAAGGCAGAAGGAAGTGTTAAGGACCGAGTGTCAAGGGTATTGGGAACCCTAAAGGACTCGTTACTTTAGTTACCCTCGTAGAAAACCATGTTATAAATCAGAAAACAGATGTTAAGTACCCTTACGAAGTCTCGGTATTACCACTTTACCCACGAAAATAATAAGTATTATTCGCGAAAGGTGGTGTTGATTGAAACACAATCACTTCCACTGAAGTTTCATGAATTCCTACCCACGACCAACGGTCCCTTTGGTTGAATTATCACCAAACTTTGAAAGTCAGTGTAGGGAACTAAAGGTCCCACTCTTCTCTCCGATTTCCACTTTAGCTAGTGGTCACCAGTTGCTCAATTAGTACGGTTACATTACTTCAGAGGTATTTTTAGGGTTTCCTCCCATAAACCTCTGAAGGTCCAGTTCCTTTGTCTTGTGAAGATGCTCGGTGGAACGGTCCGGGATTCGAGCTACTTCTGTCTTCGAGGAAACAAAGTCTGGAGTGACTTTCATAGATAGAAAAGTAGACCGATAATTGAGTATAGGAGACATTATTTAACTATTCGATCACTCATTTGTCAAAGGACTCAAGGTACTCGATCATATCGTTTAATTAACTCGGGTTTCTTCCTCAGAATCTTTGAAAACTAGATATCGGTCAGTCAACATGTTTATCGTTGGACCTGAACCCTAACCGTAGAACTCAACCTCCCCAAACAATCTTAGAGGTTAAACATCAGTCAGTCAGTCTTCTGGTCCATTGGACACGAACGGTGACCACAGACTTCATGTTTTAAGGACCTGGATTAAGGTTGTATACACACACCTCCAAAGGGGGGTCATTGTACGTTAAGAACCTGTGAACGTCGTGTAGGTTCTTCAGTTAAGTTAAGTCTGTGCGAGACGGACCTCTATTATAGTCTAAGATGTCCATTTCGCAAGTCAGAGACCCAGTCCTTCTAGGGGACCTCCTCCTCTCGTACCGTTGGATGAGGTCATAAGAACGGACCTCTTAAGGTACTTGTCTTCTCGAACAGCCCGATATCAGGTACTCCAGTGTTTGTCTGTATGACTCTTTGAATTATACTTCATGTAAATGAATATGTCTCACCTTATTATTCATTGTATTGTCTTACTATTCCATAAAAAGTTTGAATCAAATAATGATAGGAAAGGTTTTTACAAACTTCATCGTTATTACATCGTATCTCAAGTTCAAAAATCTCTTTCCTGTTGAAGTTTTATTGATTTTAAAACTATATCGTTTAATGACTGAATTTAAGGTAAGAACAGCGTATGAAAACAGAATCAGATCAATACTTCTGATAAAAAATTCATCAAATTATATATTTCATCTCAGTACCCTTTTCATCATTGTGACTTCACGAGTGGAATATTTCTGTCATAGTTTCTATTCACAATCTTCTCTATAAATTCGCGTAGTATTCATATTTCCGACGATGACACCTGGATACGGAGTTGCAGAAATAAGGTTACATAATGATATAATTATTTTAGTACGATAATAGTCGTGTGACTAATAATGATTCTCTGATCATAGAGTTTTATTATAGAATACTATCAGTAATTACTTAGGGGATAGGTCTCGTCATCGTGAAAGTATTGAATCCCTCCATTCTGATAGTGACTTCTCAACTGAACGTAAACTGAATAGTGGAGGATTAACCCACTGTGAACCCCTTTATAAAATGTAAACAATATTTATAATCTATAAACGTGTTTTAATATATATATATATATATATATATTGATCGATCTTACATCTACGAGGAATTCACAATAGTGAAAAATACCGTAAGTCAACCACCAGTTCTTGTAAAGATTCGTGACAGGATTTGTGAATATACTTACTTCAAAAGATAGAAAACATATAATGTACACAAATGTCAGTTTTCACTGGTACATATGGTAAAACT
The DNA here is from genome assembly GCA_006410555.1 of Capra ibex. Lineage (NCBI taxonomy): Eukaryota > Metazoa > Chordata > Mammalia > Artiodactyla > Bovidae > Capra > Capra ibex. Next base: position 25,955,155 of record SJYO01048061.1, on the reverse strand, counting down.
CTTTAAATATAAATTTATAAAATGATGTACATTTATTTTATTATGATATATCTAAAAACCATGTCAATGAAGAACCTTTATAAAAATGGTTTTGTAAAGTATATACGTTCACCAGAGTAAAATCTCCCTAAAGTTCTTTTCATTACGAAAAACAACGACAACAAATCAGTGATCAAGTACAGACTGAGAAGACACTGGGGTGTCTGACATCGGACGGTCCGAGGAGACAGGTACCCTAAAGGGTCCGTTCTTATGACCTCACCCAACACTAAAGGAGGAAGTCCCCTAGAAGGACTGGGTCCCTAGTTTAGGGACAGAGGATACAGAGGATGTAATCGTCCGTCTAAGAAATGGAGACTCGGTGGACCCTTCGGTTATCACGAAAGTTAGAAATCGTACGTAAGTTTAGTGGGTTCAAAAACAATTTGATGTTCGGTGGATTGGTCTCAAAGACTAAGTCATCAAGATCACACCCCGAACTTTAAATTATTCAAGAGTATTGTACCAGGGTGTACTTCGACGACCAGATCACCGTCATTAAATTCTTAGTAACGATACAAAGACACTAACAGTCCTCCGTTCTTTAAGTGGGAATGAAGATTTAAATTCAGGTAGACTAAGTACAAGGTTTGAATTAGATTCTTATTTATTATATTATGTAAACTTAATGAGAACGGATGTATGTGAGATTAAAGAGAACTGTATAACTTTGATTTTAACCGTACCTATAATTCTGTTAGAAATTTGAGTCTACTGTTAAGAATAAAAGTTTTATATCTTCTATGTATGAGTGAATATTTATCAGGGTACTGTATTTAAAACTCGTAGTCCCCTTTATTCTTTGGGAAATGTCAGTTCTCCTTTGTCAGGACGAAACAAGACCTATCTGTTATGTAGGAAAGTTCTTGTAATCGTACTTTAAACGATCATAAAATTGACTACGACCGTCCACGTTAACCTAGCAGAGTCCGACTATAGATTTAATTTCGGTATATTTGAGGTAACACATAAATAAAAATTTTACAAAGTCATTGTCTGAGTAATGAAAGAACATTTCTTGTAAAATGATAAGTCTTTAAATCCGACATTAACTAAACAGTACTATGTCTTTTATGTAAAAAGTGACTTCATCTCTTTTTATAGTTTCGAAAGAACCATAAAGATTGAGGTTTGAACAATTCTACTTCCATCCTCCATGCCAAACGGTTTTACAGTTCGTAAGTCGAATTATAGTAGTGACTTTCCCAGTCGTCGGTGAACGATATACGTACTTCGTTTAAAAGACAGGACCTTTTAATAAAAATAGACAGTCCCATCTTATCCTACTCTTTAATGTGTACTATAAGGGGTTCACGTACTTTGTTTTTACAGGAATTAACAAATTTTGTCTGAAGTTAAACAAGAATTTTCAGGAAAGGAGACTATTGTCCGAACCTTCTTATTAAAATTGAAAGATTGATTTCCCTTCAGTAAGAGAAAACCTATATTTACCCCGGTCCAGTGTCAGTTTCCAAATTAGAGGGACGATCCGAAAGAGGGGGTACTTCCCTCAGAGGATGGGGACGGAGGAGGGTTCTATTATAGACCCATGTCTCTTTCCTTCCCCGAAGGGACCACCGAGTCCCCATTTCTTGGACGGACACTACGTCTTCTGTGTCCTCTGGACCCAAACTAGGGATTCGACCTTTCTAGGGGACCTCCTCCCGTACCATTGGGTGAGGTCATAAGAACGGACCTCTTAGGGTACCTGTCTTCTCGGACCGTCCGATGTCAGACATCCCAGCGTTTCTCATTCTGTACCAACTTCGATGACTCGTAGGTCTCTTTTCTTCCGATTAGAAGAGTATCGTAACCTAATAGTTTCTAAGTTTACGATAGGGGACTTACTTACAGAACAGGGTAAACAGAAACCCGTAGACGAGTGTCGGAGATTACGTCTGTACAGGCACCGTCACATAGTCAAATACATTCACACTTGACGAAAGAGTCGGACCCGTTCCGTACGAGTAACGGAGGTTTTCTGTAGTCGGTGAAAAAATGACTACCGAATAGATGGGGAACACTCGTGACGTTTAAAGGAATACACATCGGTTTTGACAAGACGCGTCGGTGTGACGTCGATATTAAAGTACGAGTGACTGGAAAATATTGGGAGAACCCAATGGTTCCTTAGACACCTTGGGTGTGTTGAGGGGAACTCTCGACTCAAAATGAGTCCTTGTAACATAATAGAATCCAGGAGGAAGGAGGATTTGTATGGTGTCACGACATAGGAAGTAGATGTGGACGGACACAACCTACAACCTCTCCCCAGGAACTCGCCATTAACGGGACTATAGGACTTCAGGGGTGAACCTCAAAGAAGGAAGAATCCCAATTGTAGGTTCCATTTTGGACTTCTATTTCGGACCTCTTCCCTCTCGTCTCGGGATTCAGAGACGGAAGAGGTGTTTTCTTAGAAGTATTTTTGACCGAGTCTCTCATCTTTAATCTCTCTACAATACCCCTCCCTCCACCCTCCCCCCAAGTACAAACCCTTGCGTACATTCTTAATTTCTAAAATTTTAATTTTTTTTTTTATTTTCCAAGAGTGGTTTTTAGTTTTTTTTAAAATCAATTTTTTTAATTTCTGAAGTAAAATTGGACCCGTATAGAACTCAAGAGTCACACACACACACACAATACGATTCAAAGAAGTCAGCACAGACTGAGAAACGATGCGATACCTGGTATCGAGTGGTTCGAGGAGACAGGTACTCTAAGGGGTCCGTTCTTATGACCTCACCCAACGGTACGGGAGGAGGTCCCCTAGAAGGTCTAGGTCCCTAGTTTGGGACGCAGAGTACACACGACGTGACCGTCGGAGAGTACAGAGAACGCAACCACCCGTCCAAGAAATGGTGATGACGGTGGACCTTTCGGGGGTAAATTCCAAATTTTAAAGGGCTTCAAGTCTAGGGCTTCAGAATGAGAACCATACGTTTCCGAAAGTCTTGATAACAGACAGATACCCACATGATAGTGTAAAACAGTCAGTTTTCGATTTTAAATATAAAACGTAAGATTCAATAATACTAGGTATAGAAGGATTCTATTATGTATGGAAACCGACTTTCCCTTTTTCTCCAGCTTAAGTTCGTTCATATTTTTATTTCTCGTGTAGACATATAAAAGGTTTTTTAAGGAAGGACTTAGCTACAAAATCTTTATAAAATATTTTTTTTTTTGTTACTTCTAACTAATGTGTAAGACTCATTTCAGTGGTAGTAAATTTCTGATGAAGATCGGTGAGAAATCTTTAATTTCTTTTTTAAATTAGTATAAATGGGGTTTCATACGTCTGGATTATTTAATTAAAAGTGTTAGATTGGGGGGGGGTTTTTCGATTAAAGTTTTACTATTTTGATCACCATATAGAATATTACACTATGTACAAAATAAACAGTAGGTGGTCAATATTAGTGTCTTCCGTTCCGTTCGAGGTTTGACTTTCGTTTATTGAAAAACTAAACTAAAAGTTTTTTAGACCCACTCAAAAAAACTGTATTTATCAACTACATGTTATAATATATTCAAAACCCTTATGTTGTATTACTAAGTGTTAAAATTTCCAAGTCAAAGTAAATATCAATATTTTATAACCGATATAGAGGACATAATATATTATATGGTAACATCGGATAAAATTGTGATACAAATATTAATAAACTTATGAACTATCCCTATATCATACACTGATTCGTGATCATGACAACTCATCACACATATTGATATACCTATATAGAAATTTACAATAACAGACACATAATCCTTCAAATTAGTCCAGAGTCCTTAAAAAGATAAAGAAAGTATATTTATGTTTTATAATAGTTGATTAGACTCTCAAATTACGGTATTTATCCAAAAATTAAACCACAATTTATGAAAAGGACGAACTCCTATAAGTAATCTTATTTCTCCCTTTATCATAGTTGACTGTCAATTTATATCTAGACCTTGATCTTGAATCAAAGACTGTAGTGTATTAAAATTAACTTATATAATTCTCTTCCGCTATTCCGTTCATAGAGACGAGAATGGTGAAGATAAGTTGTAACACGATCTCTAGGATTAGAAACGTAATTCCGGTCTTCTTTTTTTTTCCGTATCTTTACGTTTCCTTCTTTTTTTTTAAAAAATCAATATCTACTTTTTGGTAGATTCATCCTTCAGGGTTTATTAGATATTTTCTTTTTTTCTTGATCTTGATTATTCAATTAAATCGTTCCGACTTACTAGCGACAGTAATACGTTTGTAGTTTAAAAAGGTACATGACTTTCACTTTTTTTTCACTTCAACGAGTCAGTACAGTCTGAGAAACGCTAGGGTCCCTGACATCGGACGGTCCTAGGAAATAGGTACCCTAAAAAGTCGGTTCGTATGACCTCACCCAACAGTAAAGGAAGAGGTCCCCTTAGAAGGACTGGGTCCCTAGTTTGGGTCCAGTGGTCACGTGTTAATCTTTAGTTAAAAAAAAATTCTCATAGTGAATGTCATCTTGGTATATTGTACTTTAAGGACCTATGTCAGAAATTTTTATTAACATTGTAGACAACCTTTAATATTTTTAAAATGGTTTACCCTACAAATACTGTAGGTGTCTAACTTTATTGATTATAACAATTCTATTATTAAAAGGTATTGAATTGATAGTCAAGTCAGTGAGTCAGTACAGGTTGAGACACTGGGGTACTTGGCGCCGTACGGTCCGGAGGGACAGGTAGTGGTTAAGGGTCTCAGGTGGGTTTGGGTACAGGTAACTCGGCCACTACGGTAGGTTGGTAGAGTAGGAGACAGTAGGGGAAGAGAAAGGTGGAAGTTAGAAAGGGTCGTAGTCCCAGAAAAGGTTACTCAGTCGAGAAACGTGGTTTACCGGTTTCATGACCTCAAAGTCGAAGTTGTAGTCAGGAAGGTTACTTGTGGGTCCTGACTAGAGAAAATCCTACCCGACCAACCTAGAGGAACGTCAGGTCCCCTGAGAGTTCTCATAAGAAGTTGTGGTGTCAAGTTTTCGTAGTTAAGAAACCACGAGTCGGAAGAAATATCAGGTTGAGAGTGTAGGTATGTACTGATGACCTTTTTAGTATCGGAACTGATCTGCCTGGAAACAACTGTTTCATTGTAATTTGTATATAGGTGTGTTAGGTTGTTACGGTGAGGATTCATTAATAGGTTCTATTTATTTTTATGCACACGTGTTTTTTATGATATGTACCCTCAAATGTGTTTTATGACATGTTCCCTTAAATATAGTCAAAATGAGTATTAACCCGAAGAGACCACTGAGTCTACCATTTTTTTTTTTTTTTTGTGGACGTTACGTCCTCTGGGTCCAAACTAAGGACCCAACCCCTCTAGGGGACCTCTTCCCTTACCATGGGTGAGGTCATAAGAACAGACTTCTCAGGGTATCTGTCTCCTCGAACCACGGGATGTTTGGTACCCTAACGTTTCTCAGACTTACTGACTCGTTTGTTTGTGTGTGTAGTCGAATGAGTTTTAAAGGTTTTTAACCCTTATTGGGTCTACAGGATTTTAACCACCTATATACTTCTTTTACACTATATACTATGTTTACTTATCATGAATAGTTATCTTTCTTTGAACATATGGAGAGACAGGTACCTTAAGAGGTCCGTTCATATGACCTCACCCATCGGTGAGGAAAGAGGTCCCCTAGAAGGGTTAAGTCTCTAGTTTGGACCCAGAGGACGTGACGTCCGTCTGAGATGACAGATTGAGTGGTCCCCTCGGGACCGCAGTTGTAATTAGAGTACGTCGTAGTTGTCATTAGAGTTCCCGTAATCCACTTGACGTCTTTCACTTCATGATTTTCGACGGATCTCGTATTAGGTGATGATACCTTAAGACCTTTTCCGTTTTGATATTTATGTCTTTAGCGTAGTTATCAATGGTCTTCCAACTCCCTCCCTCACCTCTTATGGTATGGTTTTTGTCCGTGATCTCTGAGGAACTCTACTATTTTTACAAGATATAGTACTTACAGGACCACAAATACGATAACATATGTAAACAGTTTTTATTTAACATATGGATTTTTCCTATTTAAAATGACTTTTGTTTAATGTGAAGTTATATATACCGAATTTTTATTTTCATTGATTTGCGAGAAAAAAAAATTGTGATCTGTAAAAGTTTGTAAAGTTATCCTACATATTACAGTATACATGGACTTCTCAATATGTACACTTACGACTTTATTCATTGTAATATAAGTTCTCAAGTAGGGGAAGAGTAATTAGATGGAGAAGGGTCCGTCATCCGGTCAAAGAATGATCAACAGAGACTGTTTTTTGTTACCGAATATGAATTAAGGAGAGATTGAGGTATCGTCCACAATGTCGGACGATTGAAGAGAGTGTTCCGATTGAAGAGAGTGTTCCGATTGAAGAGAGTGTTCCGATCAACGTTGAACAACCGTTGGTTACTCTTATAAGTAACCTTCCTGACTACGACTTCGACTTTGAGGTTATGAAACCGGTGGACTACACTTCTTGACTGAGTAACCTTTTCTGGGACTACGATCCTTTCTAATTTCAGTCCTCCTCTTCCCCTGCTGTCTCCTACTCTACCAACCTACCGTAGTGTTTGAGTTACCTTTACTCAAACTCATTTCAGACCCTCGACCACTACCTGTCCTTTCGGACCGTACGACGTGAGGTACCTCAGGGTTTCTTAGTCTCACTGACTTGACATTGACTTGACATTATTCGTCGTCCTAAGACTCTATTACCAGGACCTATTACTAGGTTTTGACCTCCCTCTTCACTAATTAAATTTTTCACTCTTATTTATTCCTCCCTATCGTGAAATTTATATTTCGATTACCTCAGTACGAAGAGAAAGGACATATGTAAATAAAAAGGACAGTATGTAAGTCTATATTGTATGTCGAATAAAATTCCACTCCTTTCAACACAGTACTAATGAATCTGTTCAATTATCTTTTATAACTCCTGAAAGACCCATCGTGATCACCATTTCTTGGACGGACGGTTACGTCCTCTGTATTCTGTACATCCCAAACTAGGGACCCAGTCCTTCTAGGGGACTTCCTCCCGTACCGTTGGGTGAGGTCATAAGAACGGACCTCTTAGGCTACCTGTCTCTTCGGACCCTCCGACGTCAGGTATCACAGGTATCCCAGTGTTTCTCAGTCTGTGTTGACTCCACTGAATCGTGTTATCTTTCATAATACTTTAGAGGTTTCCATTTTCAGTGTTTTTAAATACTAATAACATGTAAGTCGTCCGTAACTAAATGAATGAACGACTTGTGATAGTTTGGAAGATGTTCGAGTATGATATTCTCTTGTTGTACTTAGAGTTGTAAACTAATTCGTACTTATTCTACTATCTTATATTCACTATTCTAATTGCAAACTTTTTCCTTCGTTTTTATCTGTTACCTCTTTTCCGTTAGAGAAATTGTTGACTCTTTTGACCAGTTGGTGGACATTTTCTTACTGAGATCTTGTGAAAGATTGTGGTATGTGTTTTTATTTGTGTTTTACCTAATTTCTAGATTTACATTCTGGTCTTTGATATTTTGAGGATCTCCTTTTGTATCCGTCTTGTGAGAAACTATGTTTAGTGTCGTTCAAGGAGATACTGGGTGGAGGGTCTCATTACCTTTATTTTCATTTTTATTTGTTTACCCTGGATTAATTTTAATTTTCGAAAACGTGTTACTTCCTTTTATATTAGTTCCACTTTTCTGTCGGAAGTCTTACCCTCTTTTATTACCGTTTACTTTGTTGACTGTTTCTTAATTAGAAATTTTATACGTTCGTCGAGTACGTCGAGTTATGGTCTTTTTATTTACTAGGTTAGTTTTTTACCCGGTTTCTTGATCTCTTTATAAAGAGGTTTCTTCTGTATGTCGACCGTTTCTTTGTGTACTTTTCTACGAGTTGTAGTGAGTAATAGTCTCTTTACGTTTAGTTATGGTGTTACTCCATGGTAGAGTGCGACCAGTCCTACCGACGGTAGTTCTTCAGATGTTTGTTATTTACGACCTCTCCCACACCCTTTTTCACTTGGGAAAATGTGATAACTATCCTTACATTTGATCATGTAGGTGATACCTCTTGTCAAAATGCTAAGGAAGTTTTTGACCTTTATCTCGACGGTATACTGGGTCGTTAGGGTGACGACCCGTATAAGTAGATCCTTTGTTCAGAACTTTCTCTGTGCACATGGGATTATAAGTAAAGTTGTGACAAATGTTATCGACCCTGTATCTTCATTGGATCTACAACTAGACGTCTACTTACCTATTCTTTAAACACTATGTATATGTGTTACCTTATAATGAATCGATGTCTTTTCTTATGTAAACTCAGTCAAGATTACTCCACATACTTTGACCCTGGATAATATGGCTCACTTCAGTCTTTCTTTTTATGGTTATGTCATATAATTACGTGTATATACCTTAAATCTTTCTACTATTACTGTTGGGATATACGTTCTGTCGTTTTCTCTGTGTCTACATTTCTTACCTCAAAACCTCAGACCCTCTTCCGCTCCCACCCTACTAAACTCTCTTACCGTGACTTTTTACACATAGTGGTATACACTTTGTCTACTGGTCGGGTTCAAACTACGTACTTCGTCCTGTGAGTTTCGGTCACGAGATCCCGTTGGGTCCCCCTACCTGACCCCTCCCCACACGCTCCCCCAAGTCCTACCCCCCCCCCCTTGTACATGTGGACACCGACTAAGTACAGTTACATACCGTTTTGGTAGTACTATAACATTAATCGGAGGTTAATTTTATTTAATTAGATAAATTTTCCTAATTTACGTGAAGTGTACTGAATTTAATCTTTTCGTGTGGAAATAAATCTTTTCTAGAAAAAGAAAGAAGAATATAAATTTTTCATAGACATAGATAAACTTTTCTATATACGTGGGGATACAAGTATCGTCCCGAAGGGTCCACCGAGTCACCATTTCTTAGAGGGACGGTTCTTCCTCTGGACCCAAACTAGGGACCCAGTCCTTCTAGGGGACCTCTTCCTTTACCGTTGGGTGAGGTCATAAAAGTGGACTTTTTGGGGTACTTGTCGTCTCTGACCACCCGATGTCGGGTGTCCCAACGTTTTCTCAGTCTGTACTGAATCACTGATTTTTGTCGTTTGTTACAAGTGTCGTTGTGATAAATGTTATCGGTTCTATACCTTCTTTGGATTCACAGGTGACTGTCTCCTTACCTATTTCTTCTACGCCATATGCGTACATACCCTTATAATGAGTCGGTACTTTTTCTTACTCTAATGTGGTAAACGTCGTTGTACCTACCTGGCTCTCTAATAGTATGATTCACTTTATTCAGTCTCTTCTCGTTTATAGTATACTATAGTGAATATACACCCTAGAATTTTAATATATGTACTTGAATAAATATTTTGTCTTTGTCTGAATGTCTGTGTCTTTAGTTTAAATACCAAGAACACCCCTTTCACACTCCCCTTCCTATTTAATCCTCGAACCTTAATTGTACATGTGTGATGACATACATTTTGTCTATTTGTTTTTCCCGGATGACATATCGGACCCGAAAGGACCACTGAGTCATCATTCTTAGGTGAACGGTTACGTACTCTGTGTCTTCTGTACCCAAGTCAGGAACTCAGTCCTTCTAGGAGACCTCTTCCTTTACCGTTGGGTGAAGTCATAAGAACGGACTTTTTACGATACCTGACTCCTCGGACCGCCCGGTGGCAGGTTTCCCAACGTTTCTCAGTCTGTACTGACTCACTGACTCGTATTGTGACACATTGTGTCCCTTGATATAAGTTATAGAACATTATCGGATATATTCTTTTCTTAGACTTTTCTTAGCTATACACACACACATATTGATTTATTGAACCGATATGTGGACTTTGATTATATTGTAACATTTAGTTCTTATGAGACTTTGTTTCGTTTAAAAAAGAATTTTTTTATGTATATAATAACATAAAAATTCGGATATCGTACTTTTACATAAACTTTTATTGTTCATGTTCCTCGCCCTCCCTGGTTTCGACATGACTTGATCTTTTACTGTGGTACCCTCCGGTGCACTCGTTTACTTTCGTGACGTGCGTGCGTGCGTGCGATTCAGCGAAGTCAGCACAGACTGAGAAACTCTGGGGTACCTAACATCGGGTGAGCTGAGGAGACAGGTACCCTAAGAGGTCCGTTCTTATGACCTCACCCAACGGTAAGGGAAGAGGTCCCCTAGAAGGACTAGGTCCCTAGTTTGGGTCTTTCCGTGATCTTATCCATTTATTATTCAAAATGTAAGAAACTATTCTACTTGTACAAACGGTTCGATAAACTCTAATTTTCTTTTTAGATATTAAAGTCATTTCAAGACCTGTGACACAAACTGACATATATCTCATAATTCTGAGTTAGGACAGAGTGCACATATACTTATTTGTCAGTTATTATACTATAATGATATTATCATATAAGTGTTATAAGATATCGGTCTTCCTTACGAAATATGAATAAGGAAAAAGACCCTCTTGGTACTCTATTAAATAAAATGAAAAGTCAACAAGTTTAGTGTTTCTTAAAATTTTTACTTAAAAGATCCAGTGCTTAAATAAATTACTGTTTCGTACAAGAGAGATCATAACATATTAGATAAGTTTTCTTAAAAGTAATTTACATTGTCAGGAAAGACAAAAAGGAAATATTTTATCTACTCTACAAGGTACAACAAAATAAAGTATTTTAATAAACCTCATATGTCGAATAATCCAGTTAAGTAGAGTGATAAAAAAAAAGGTCAAAGTATGGTGTGTGAATAAAAGATTAGTGACATGGTTTCACGTTGAAACATATTCCGGTCTTAGTGACGACTTTTCAGTTCCGTTTTCAGAACCATCTAAATCATCAGTTGTACTTAGTCTTCTGAGTCCCTGTATATTACTTCTCATCCGCAGAATGACTAAAAGTAAACAATAACCACGATACTAATCCAGTCTCCAATCGAAGTGTGTAAGTCGTAGGTGGTTGAATCGACCGAGTTCCGAGACACTTTGTTGGAGGTTACAAAACTCCGACGGAGTGGAACAGTCGGAAGATAATACGTAAAAGTAAGCCATAAATAACTGACACAAGAGAAACACTCCATTACATAAGTCGTTGTCTTTATCTTATTTATACATAAATAACGGGTTATATGAAAAAAAAAGAAAATTCACCACTACCTAATTTCAAACTACGACATTTGATGTTATAACTTATTCTTGGACATTACAATCCAGGTACTTAGTTCCGTTTAACCTTCACCAGTTTGTCCTCTACCTTTCTCACTTGTAGCTGTAAAATCCTTAGTCTCTTGATTTTACCTGACCTTACCCACCTAAATTGAGTCTACTGGTAATATAGATGATGGCACCCGTTCTTAGGGAATCTTCTTTACCTCATTGGGAGTATCAGTTGTTTTCTCAGACTTTACGTCAAGAGTCCACGTCAGAGTTTTTGCTCTCTTACTAGAGACAAAGGTTTCGTTTGGTAAGTGATATTCTCATTACGTTCAGATACGGGGTTGGTCATTACGACTTCTTCGACTTCAACTTACCAAGACACTTCTGGATGTTCTGAAAGATCTTGATTGTGGGGGGTTTTTTCTACAGGAAGAGTAGTATCCCCTGACCTTACATTTTCATCCTTTAGTTCACTATGGACCTCATTGTTCGTTCAAACCGGAACCCCATGTTTTACTTCGTCCCGTTTCCGATTATCTCAAAACGGTTCTCTTGTGTGACCAGTATCGTTTGTGGGAGAAGGTTGTTTTCTGAGATGTGTACTTGTAATGGCCTACCAGTTATGACTTTAATCTAACTAATATATGAATCGTCGTTTTCTACCTCTTCGAGATATCTCAGTCGTTTTTGTTCTTGTCCTCGACTGACACGGAGTCTAGTACTAGAGGAATAACGGTTTAAGTCCGAATTTATCTTTTTTAATCCCTTTTGGTGATCTCAGACGTCCATACTGGATTTAGTTTAGGGAATAATAAAATGTCACTTTCACTGTTTATCTAAGTTCCCTAATCTAGACTATTTGTCTCACGGTCTTCTTGATACTTGTCTCCAAGGACTGTAACATGTCCTCCGTCACTAGTTCTGTTAGGGGTTCTTTTTCTTTACGTTTTTCCGTTTTACCAACAGAGTCCTCCGAATGTTTATCGACCTTTTTCTTCTCTTCGATTTCCGTTTCCTCTTTTCCTTGCTATATGGGTACACTTACGTCTCAAGGTTTCTTGTCGTACCTCTCTATTCTTTCGGAAGGAGTCACTAGTCACGTTCCTTTATCTTCTTTTGTTATCTTACCTTTTCTGACCTCTAGAGAAGTTCTTTTAATCTCCATAGTTCCCTTGTAAAGTACGTTTCTACTCGTGTTATTTCCTGTCTTTACCACACCTGGATTGTCTTCGTCTTCTATAATTCTTCTCCACCGTGCTTATGTGTCTTCTTGACATGTTTTTTCAAGAAGTACTGGGTATATTAGTGCTACCACACTAGGGAGTGGATCTCCGTCTGTAGGTCCTTCCACTTCAGTTCACCCGAAATCCTTTGTAGTGATGCTTGTCTCGATGACCTCCACTACCTTAAGGTCAATTCGACAAGGTTTAGGATTTTCTACTACGACACTTTCACGACGTGAGTTATACGGTCGTTTAAACCTTTCGAGTCGTCAGTAGTGTCCTGACCTTTTACAGTCAAAAGTAAGGTTACCGTTTCTTTCCGTTACGTTTTCTTACAAGTTTGATGACGTGTTAACGTGAGAGGAGTGTGTGATCGTTTCATTACGAGTTTTAAGAGGTTCGGCCCGAAGTTATCATACATTTGGTACTGGAACGTCTACAAGTTGGACCTAAATCTTTTCCATCTCCTTGGTCTCTAGTTTAACAGTTGTAGGAGACCTAGTAGTGTTTTCGTTCCTTATGTTCTTTTATTAGATGAAGACAAATTAGTTAATACGGTTTCGGATACTGACACACCTAGTGTTGTTTGTACCTTTTAAGAAGTTCTCTACCCTTGTGATCTGGTGGAATGGACGGAAGACTCTTTAGACTTACGTCCAGTCATTCGTTGTCAATCTTGACCTGTACCTTGTTGTCTGACCAAGGTTTAGTCCTTTCCTCATACAGTTCCGACATATAACAGTGGGACGAATAAATTGAATGTACGTTTCATATAGTACACTTTACGGTCCGACCTACTTTGTGTTCGACTTGAGTTCTNGGACGGAAGACTCTTTAGACTTACGTCCAGTCCTTCGTTGTCAATCTTGACCTGTACCTTGTTGTCTGACCAAGGTGTAGTCCTTTCCTCATACAGTTCCGACATATAACAGTGGGACGAATAAATTGAATGTACGTTTCATATAGTACACTTTACGGTCCGACCTACTTTGTGTTCGACTTGAGTTCTAACGACCTTCTTTATAGTTATTGGAGTCTATGTGTCTACTGTGGTGGGAACACCGTCTTTCATTTCTTGATTTCTCAGAGAACTACTTTCACTCTCCTCCCACTTTTTCAACCAAATTTTGGAGTTGTAAGTCTTTTCATTCTAGTACCGTAGGCCAGGGTAGTCAAATACTGTTTATCTACCCCTTGTTACCTTTGTCACTGTCTGATATAAAACCCCTAAGGTTTTAGTGACGTCTACCACTGACGTCGGTACTTTAATTTTCTACGAATGAGGAACCTTCTTTTCGATACTGGTTGAATCTGTTGTATAATTTTTTGTCTCCGTGATGAAACGGTTGTTTCCAGGCAACTCAGTTTCGGTACCAAAAAGGTCCTCAGTACATATCTACACTCTCAACTTGATATTTCTTTCGACTCGCGGTTTCTTAACTACGAAAACTTGACACCACAACTTCTTCTGACAACACTCAGGGATTCTGAGGTTCCTCTAGTTTAGTCAATTAGGATTTCCTTTAGTCAGGACTTATAAGAAACCTTCCTGACTACGACTTCGACTTTGAGGTTATGAACCGGTGGACTACGTATCTTGACTGAGTAACCTTTTCTGAGACTAGACCCTTTCTAACTTCCGTCATCCTCTTCCCTAGTCGTCTCCTACTCTACCAACCTACTGTAGTGACTGAACTACCTGTACTCAACTCGTTCGAGGCCCTCAACCACTACCTGTCCCTTCGGACGACACGACGTCAGGTGCCCCAGTGTTTCTCAAACCCCTGTACTGACTCACTGTTGACTTGACTAATGAAAAAGTAAATAAATTGTGTTAAAAAAAAATGAAATAAAATGAAATGTTATGACAGAACCAAAACGGTATGTAGTTGTACTTAGGTGGTGCCCACATGTACTCAAGGGTTAGGACTTGGGGGGAGGGTGAAGGGAGAGGTATGGTAGAGAGACCCAGTAGGGTCACGTCGTCGGGGTTCGTAGGACATAGGACGTAGCTTGGATCTGACCGCCAAACAAAGAATGTACTATAATATGTACAAAGTTACGGTAAGAGGGTTCAGTAGGGTGGGAGAGGGAGAGGGTGTCATATGATTGTGTATATATACCTTAAATCTTTCTACCATTCCTATTGGAACATACGCTCTGTCGATTTCCCTGTGTCTACATCTCTTGTCTGAAATTGTGTTTAAAAACTCACAGATGAAACACGATACATGATCAACGATCTATGTACAACCATTTCTATTGTCAAGAAGGAAAGTATATTGAATGTCAGACCTTTCAACCTTTCCTATTAGTTTCGAAATTGTCTTTTATTTAGTCGTACCTACCTACCATAAGAAATAATTGTTAAGTACCCTGACAGGAGTAGAGACGAAAAGAAAAGGATAAAGTTGGAGAAACCCTTCATCAACAGAAACACAAGTAATTAACTATGTTCTAAACTTCGTCCCATGTTTCATCTTCACCTCTTCCGTTACCGTGGGGAAAGGTCATGAGGACGAACCTTTTAGGGTACCTACCTCCTCGGACCATCCGACGTCAGGTACCCCAGCGATTCTCAACCCGTGCTGACTCGTTGAAGTGAAAGTGACAAGTGAAAGTACGTAACCTCTTCCTTTACCGTTGGGTGAGGTCATAAGAACGGACCTCTTAGGGTCCCTGCCTCCTCGGACCACCCGACGGCACATACCCCAGTGTGTCTCAACCTGTGCTGACTTCACTGAGTCGTCGTCGTCGTACTTCATCTTCACATCCTTTAGGAACCGGAACTAACATTTTGGGATACGAGTGACTGTTATCAGTTTCAACTCATTTTATCTAATCTTCTTCTAAATCCCTGAGATCTTATCTCCCCCTTTCAACGTATATAACTTGGTGGGAGTGTAAGGATCCTATTTAGGGTAAACTAGTCCCGTGTATTAGGAAAATTATATAACAAATCCAACCAAACGGTATAAAACAATTTTTTAAAACGTAGACACAGGTAGTCATGATAATGGGATACCAAAAGAAGACTCCACTACAGAAACATACCAAAACCATAGACTCACTAAGACCGGAACACCTTACTCAAACCTTCGTTAGAAAAGAGACGTTTAAAACCTTATTAAATTCTTCTTATCCACCGTTGAGAAGAGATTTACAAACCATCTTGAGAGGACACTTTGACAGAACAGGTTCTAAAAACAAATCCCTCAAAAATTTTAATGACTAGGTTAAAGTAATGTCATTAACAGACTAGTCAAAAGATAAAGAAGGACTGAGTCAGAACCTTCAACATGTAAAGATCCTTAAATAGGTAAAGAAGATCAAAAAAAAGTAAAATCACTATGTATTAACAAGTATCATTGGAGAATACTACAAAATATAAAGAAACCATAACCAACATTGAAGAATAGTTGAAGACTAAAATAACTAAACCCCGGTGTGAAAAAGAACTACTCAGACCGATTTCCAAAAATTCAAAACGAATAGAAAGGTTACTTGGTCGAGTACTTAGAAAGATAACAAAAAGATCGGAGGTTAGGTAAATAAAGACGAGACTAGAAATACTGAAGACAGATTCATTAAACGAAAATAAAGGAAAAGATCAAGGAAATCCACATTATAATCTGAGAGATGAATTCTAAAAAGATCCAAGGACTCCATTCGAACATAATAATACTTGACGGAAGAATCTTGACAAAAACGACACAAGGTGTCTAAAATCTCGCAATACAGAGGTCCATAAAAATTAAATAAAAAAATAAAGGAGTCACCAGGTGAGTAATCATCGTATAACAAATCAGAGGTGCAAACACCAAAAGCGTTAAAAATTTAATATCAACTAAAGATCAGAATCTCGTAATACCAACCTTTTCTATGAACTATATTAAAGTTAAAAGAGTTTAAATGTCTCTGAAAAGACACTGTATCATACATTATATAGAACCTCTTACGAGGTAGACGTGAACTTTTCTTACACATAAGACGATTAAAACCTACTACGGGAGGATGACCACATACTCCAGTACAGGACCTAGATCCCGGTCGGTGATTACCAACTCGGATGATGACCCCGATCACGTCCACATGACCACCCTTCTGGGTCCAGGGTCCGGGAGACCACCCACTCCGGTCCAGGGTATAGTAGAACCGTAAGTCCCAAGGATTCTGTCTGTCGGAGTCTTTTACAAAATTTTAATTAAAAAACTTCGTCTCTTCTCACTCCCTTCGTAAAATTGTCTATATATATTCTTTTTAACCGAGTACTTTATCCGAGATATGGAAGAGAAATAACGGAGAAGATATCTGGACTCTAATATTATGACGTCTTCTCCTGACGGACCTGAATACTAAAGGAATTCTCACGAAGGGCAAGATTTTACTACTGTTATTGATAATAACAACCCTTATTCATAAAAGACCTGTGAGAAGGTTTGTAAAATGTACACACTTTAGTGACTTAGAAACGTCAGATTGTCTTTCATAACATTAAAAGGGTCACTTCTTCCACTTCGTGTCTTCTTGTACGGAGTCCTCTGGTTCGGTATTGAAAACTACAATTGGGTAGGAAGATCAGGAGTCCGAAAAGAATTTGACCTTTATGATTAAAGGGGACTTTAATTTTTTTTATATAAAATTAAAAAAAATTGAACTTTTACAGTTTCTTCTTCCAGTTAGAGAGTAATTGCGATTTATATATCATTACTTTTAAATAAAGAAGTAGATACTTACGTTTTTCGTTAATCGACGTGTTCATCATATACGGGTAAACAGGTGTGTCGAGTACTCATGTTCACAGAAGTACATACGGAAGTTACTCGTACGACATATTAATTACGTTTTAGAAGGATATCCTTTTTTATGAGTACGTACAAAAACTCACGGTTGAGGTAATATCTTATAGTCGTACCTCAATTTTTAAAATAAATTACTAAAACAGTGTGATTAAGGGTCCTGTAAAAAGAAAATGACGAAACTTGTCTCACTTGAAAAATTTTATATTTAAATAAATAAAATTAACCTCCGATTAATGAAATGTTATAACATAACCAAAACGGTATGTAGTTGTACTTAGGCGGTGCCCACATGTGTACATGTCTCACTTGAAAATTTCAATAGTTTTTATTTTACGACAAGGGTTTCATTGGTGTATGTTTATACGTTTTTAATGAATTCTCTCAGTAAATAAACTCAGATATTAATTCACCGTAGAGTCAAGTATGTGTACTCCAGTATTTTGTAAAGAGGAAAAATTACTACAACAAGTATATAGTCACACGGGTAGGGAGAGTATAGTAAAACAGGTACTACTTATCCCACAATTCTTACATTAGATTTTATAGACTAACCGTTAACGTGTCATAAATTTTTAAACTGTTCAGAAGAGAAGGACTCTTAACTATAATGTCATGTATGTTCCTCGTCTTTTACAGTTAGAGAAAGGGTAAGTTACAAAATTTTTTGTTCGTATATGTATTATTAACAAAATATATTTACAATACACTCATACATATATTAAAGTTCTAAGAATAATTCATATATATATATATTATAATTAGTTTAAACATACATTAGTTTGAAGACAGGGACTAGTTGACCTTAGATTTAAGTATTAAGGGACCTAATCGGTTTATATATTTATTAATCTTTACCAGTATACATCCCAGTCAGTGAAATAAATCAATGGTCCTTTTCTATTTCGATGTAAGTAAAGTAAGGACCAACCTAATATTCTTCTAAAAGAGAAAACAAGTTTAACACGAGTGAAGTAGTCTTAGACGTCTCGGGTCCTAACTTCTCCTTAAACTCTGATTCATAAGAATTGGTCAAGTAGACCACTAGATTTCTGGGTTCTTCGAACCTTTTATAGTCAATCTGATACACCATTAGATCTAACTATTTAATCGATTAATGTAAAAGATGAGATAATGTCTATAAAGTCGAAGGAAGAGAATGAGACGTTTTGTACATGACGTACTTCCGAAGATCACTACCCAATGTTAAAGAGCTTTAGTTTGACAAAGACCACCCTTCCTTTGACTTTCCAGTAGAACGGGTTTTGAATTCATTAAAGGACTAAAATTATAGCGGACCGGGAGAGATTTCCGTTTCCTCTTTTCCTTTCTATACGGTTAAATTTACGTCATTCCTCTCTATTCTTTCGAAAGGAGTCACTAGTTACGTTTCTTTATCTCCTTTTGTTATCTTACCCTCTCTGTTCTCTAGAGAAGTTCTTTGAATTTCTATGGTTCCCTTGTAAAGTACGTTTTCACCCGTGTTATTTCCTGTCTTTACCATACCTGGATTGTCTTTGTCTCTTCTATAATTCTCCACCGTTCTTATGTGTCTTGATGTCTTTTTTCTAGAAGTACTGGGTCTATGGGTGTTACCACACTAGTGAGTGGATCTCGGTCTTTAGGACCTTACACTTCAGTTCACCCGGAATCCTTCGTAGTGATACTTGTTTCGATCACCTCCACTACCTTAAGGTGAACTCGATAAAGTTTAGGATTTTCTACTACGACCCTTTCACGACGTGAGTTATACGGTCGTTTAAGCCTTTTGAGTCGTCAGTAGTGTTCTGACCTTTTCAGTCAAAGGTAATGTCAGAGTTTCTTTTTGTTACGGTTTCTTACGAGGTAATTGGTGTGTTAACGTGAGTAGAGTGTACGATCATTTCATTACGAGTCTTAAGAG
This sequence comes from Capra ibex, assembly GCA_006410555.1. Lineage (NCBI taxonomy): Eukaryota > Metazoa > Chordata > Mammalia > Artiodactyla > Bovidae > Capra > Capra ibex. The sequence continues at coordinate 25,935,954 of SJYO01048061.1, read as the reverse complement.
GTTCGGTCCGAAGTTGTCATGTACCTGGTACTTGAACTTCTACAAATTGAACCTAAATCTTTTCCGTCTCCTTTTTCTCTAGTTTAACGGTTGTAGACAACCTAGTAGTTTTTTCGTTCTCTTATACTCTTTTAGTAGATGAATACGAAATAGTTGATGCGGTTTCGGAAATTGACACACCTTGTGCTGTTAGACACCTTTTAAACCTTACTCTACCCTTGTTGTTTGTTGGACTGGAGGGAGGACTCTTTAGAAATACGTCCAGTCCTTTGTTGTCAATCTTGACCTGTACCTCGTTGTCTGACTAAGGTTTATTCCTTTCCTCATACAGTTCCGATGTATAACAGTGGGACGAATAAATTGAATGTACGTCTCATGTAGTACTCTTTGCGACCCGCCTTCTTCGTGTTCGACCTTAGTTCTAACGGTTCTCTTTATAGTTATTGGAGTCTATACGTCTTCTGTGGTGGGAATACCGTCTTTCACTTCTCCTTGATTTATCGGAGAACTACTTTCACTTACTTTGTCAACCGAATTTTGAGTTGTAAGTCTTTTGATTCTAGTACCGTAGGTCAGGGTAGTCAAATACTGTTTATCTATCCCTTTCTTACCTTTTGTACTCTCTGACAAAAAACCCCGAAGTTTTAGTGACGTCTACCGCTGACGTCGGTACTTTAATTTTCTACGAACGAGGGACCTTCTTTTCGGTACTGGTTGGTTCTGTCGTATAATTTTTGGTCTCTTTAATGAAACGGTTACTTCCAGGTGACTCAGTTTCGATATCAAAAAGGTCATCAGTACATACACACACTCTCAATCTGATATTTCTTTCTTCTTGTGACTTCTTAATTACGAAAACTTGAAACCACAACCTCTTCTGAGAACTCTCAGGGAACCTGACGTTCCTCTAGGCTGGTCAGGTAGGATTCCCTTTAGTCAGGACTTATAAGTAACTTTCTTGACTACGACTTCGACTTTGAGGTTATGAACCGGTGGACTACGCTTCTTGACTGAGTAACCTTTTCTAGGACTACGCCCTTTCTAACTTCCGTCCTCTTCTCCAGCTGTCTCCTACTCTATCAACCTACCGTAGTGGTTGAACTACCTGTACTCAAACTCGTTCGAGGCCCTCAACCACTACCTGTCCCTTCGGACCACACGACGTCAGGTACTCCAGTGTATCTTAGCCTGTGCTGACTCGCCGACTTGACTTGACTTGTATAAAAGTTCTTTCGTTATATTTAGGTATCTAAGATGTTAGGGGTCGGTCAGTAAGAGCCGGATGGAACGAGTTTATAAAAACCTAACTGGTCACTGATTTTACTCAGAACAGATTAAACGAATGAGTAAGGGATTCCGTTTTTATTCAGTCCGATTCCGTCGTCTTAATGTGAAGGAATCAACAGTAGTAGTCCACAAAGGGTTCTATGGTCACATACCTTTTTTCTTTTTTTTTCTACTTTTACTGACACTTTTTTAAATTAACCAACCACAATACCAATAAATTCATCTGTTAAGTGTAGTCAGAAGTTTTAACGTAAACGATGGTTTGTGATAACGATAATAACTACCTAAAATTCCAGTTTTGTTGAGACTTACTAAATGAGACACTAACTTAACGTGGTATATTGAAGTAACACAAAGTTGTTTTAAAAAAGACATTAAGTCTCAGACCCTCTGTAATTCATCGATACATAACTAAGAAAAAAAGGGGAGTTCATTAGTTAAGTCTAGGACACCAGAATTAAAGGGTTTTCTGACATTGTAGGTATATTTAAGATAAAAACACTCATATTCCAAGACACATGATGTTTTACGGAAGTCTGTAAAAACTGCGGGTAGACTTGACAACAGTGAAGTCGTTGTCTTCACCATCTCTTAGATGAGATCGTCTTTATAGTCTCTGGTTTTTCTTTTTTTTTTTAAAGAAACAATTTTTATTATACAAAATCATGTACGATCTTTCTCTACCTTAAGTGACCTATTCTATTCTTATCTAAAAAAGGATTATTAAGAAAAAAAAAAAAGTGGGGGCACCCCTACTCCCACCGTCCTCGTACCTTGTGACCAGGAACGGGTTCGATCGAGATCCACTCCCCGAGTTCTCCCAGACAGGCCCCGAGGCAGCGGTGTCGACGGTCTCTTCTGCTCAACGCTCATCCCAGTCCCGGGTCGATCGCGGAGGAAGGGTCTCTCGTCGTGCGCTCAGGAATATTAAGAAAAAATAACAGACCTGTAAACAGTAACTGGTATCCACTTGACTTGACTTGAATATCCACTGATATTTTACAATAGTGACTTCCGGAGTGTCAAATAAATCAGAATTTAATACTCCTTTAATTTTCAATGGACTATAACTGTCAGGTGACTTGTTATTCGTAAATAATTCACCAATGATACATGGTTGGTTACAGGTCCCTTGACCTTTGTCTCGTCACTTGTTTTATTTGTTTCGTAAAAATAGAAGTATCCGGATGTAAGACCAACCTCCTCTGTCCACTGTTTGTTTACACAACATTCCTGAGATTTCATTTTATTCAAGTCGATTCCTCTATCTCGGCCGAAGGGTTTCACCGCGGTCACCATTACTTGTGTGACGGTTACGTTATCTGGATTCTCTTCGTCCTAGGTACCCAACCCTTCTAGGGGACCTCCTCCTGTGCCGTCGGATGAGGTCGTGAGAACGGACCCCTTAGGGTACCTGTCTCCTCGGACCACTCGATGTCGGGTATCCCAACGTTTCTCAATCTGTACTGTCCCTCCACCGACCCTCCTCGGTTGGTATGGGCTCCGGTCCCGGCCGCCGGTACTCTTCGTTGACCTTCTCACCACCGACGCACCCGTGTCCTTCCGGATCTCCTTGATAGGGTGCGACTTCCAGTCCGTGTCGCCGCCATTCCTCTATGAGGAGCAGGTTCCATTCCTCGTCGCCGACTCGAAACGACGTCGTCGGCACTTCTCTATGAGGTGTGGGTTCCATTCTCTTTGGGTTCATTCTACCATCCACAACGTTCTCCCGTAGTTTCCCGTCTGTGTGACTTTGGTATGAGAGTCTTTTGATCAGTTAGATTATTGTGATCCTGGTGTCGGAACAGATTGAGTCACTTTGGTTCGGTACGGACTCCCCGTTGGGTTCTGTCCGTCCAGTACTCCTCTCCACACTGTCTTACACCAAGTGACCTCTTCCCTTACCGTTTGGTGAAGTCATAAGAACGGAACTCTTTGGGTACTTGTCATACTTTTCCGGTTTACTATCCTATGGTTTTCTCCTTGAGGGGTCTAGTAATCCACGGGTTATACGATGACCTCTAGTCACTTCTTTATTGAGGTCTTTCTTACTTCCCTACCTCGGTTGCGTCTTTGTTATGCGTCAACACCTTCACTGACCACTATCTTCGTTCTAGGCTACGACATTTCTCGTTATAACGTATCCTTGGACCTTACAGTCCAGGTATTTAGTTCCGTTTAACTTTCACCAGTTTGTTCTCTACCGTTCCCACTTGCAGTTGTAAGATCCTTAGTCGCTTGATTTTACCTGACCTTACCCACTTAAATTGAGTCTACTGGTAATGTAGATGATGACGTCCGTCCTTAGGGAGTCTTCTTTACCTCATCGGTAGTACCAGTTGTTTTCTCAGGCTTTACGTTATGAACCTACGTCAGAGTTTTTGCTGTCTTACTAGAGACAAGTAGAGGTTCCGTTTGGTAAGTTATAATGTCAATAGGTTCAGATACGGGGTTGGTCATTACGACTTCTTCGACTTCAACTTACCAAAAAACTTCTGGATGTTCTGGAAAATCTTGATTGTGGGGTTTTTTCCACAGGAAAAGTAATATCCCCTAACCTTACGATTTCTTCCTTCAGTTCTTTGTGGACCTCATTGTCCGTTTAAACCGAAACCTTACGTCTTACTTCATCCCGTTTCTGATTATCTCAAAACGGTTCTTTTACGTGACCAGTATCGTTTGTGGGAGAAAGTTGTTGTGTTCTCTTCTGAGATGTGTACCTGTAGTGGTCTACCAGTTGTGGCTTTAGTCTAACTAAGATAAGAAAAGTCGGTTTCTACTTCTTCGAGCTATGTCAGTTGTTTTTGTTCTGGTCCTCGACTGACACCGAGTCTAGTACTTGAGGAATAATGGTTTAAGTCTGAGTTTAACTTCTTTCATCCCTTTTACGATATGGTAAGTCCATACTGGATTTAGTTTAGGGACTACTAATATGTCACCTTCACTCTTTATCTAAATTCCCGGATCTAGACTATCTATCTCACGGACTACTTGATACCTTACTCCAAGTACTATAACATGTCCTGTCCCTAGTTCTGCTAGGGGTACCTTTTCTTTACGTTTTTTCGTTTTACCGACAGACCCCTTCGGAATGTTTATCGATTCTTTTCTTCTCTCCACTTTTCGTTTCCTCTTTTCCTTTCTATATTCGTAGACTTACGTCTCAAGGTTTCTTATCGTTCTTCTCTATTCTTCGGAAGAAGTCGATAGTTACGTTTCTTTATCTCCTTTCGTTGTCTTACCCTTTCTGATCTCTAGAGAAACTCTTTTAATCTGTATGGTTACCTTATAAAGTACGTTTCTACCCGAGTTATTTCCTGTCTTTACCAGACCTGGATTGTCTTCGTCTTCTATAATTCTTCTCCACCGTTCTTATGTGTCTTCTTGACATGTTTTTTCTAGAAGTGTTGGGTCTATTAGTACTACTACCCTAGTGATTAGATCTCGGTCTGTAGAATCTTACACTTCAGTTTACCCGGAATCTTTCGTAGTGATACTTGTTTCGATCACCTCCACTACCTTAAGGTCAACTCGACAAAGTTTAGGACCTTCTACTACGACACTTTCACGACGTGAGTTATACGGTCGTTTAAACCTTTTGAGTCGTCACCGGTGTCCTGACCTTTTCCAGTCAAAAGTAAGGTTAAGGTTTCTTTCCGTTACGGTTTCTTACGAGTTTGATGGTATGTTAATGTGAGTAGAGTGTATGATCATTTCATTACGAGTTTTAAGAGGTTCGGTCTGAAGTCATTATGTACTTGTCACTTGAGGGACTACAAGTTCGACCAAAATCTTTTCCGTCTCCTTGGTCTCTAGTTTAACGGTTGTAGGTGACCTAGTACCCTTTTCGTTCCCTCAAGGTCTTTTTGTAGATAAAGACGAAATAACTGATACGGTTTCGGAAACTGACACACCTAGTGTTATTTGACACCTTTTAAGACTTCCTCTACCCTTATGGTCTGGTGGATTGGACGGAGAACTCTTTAGACATACGTCCTGACCTTCGTTGTCAATCTTGACCTGTACCTTGTTGTTTGACCAAGGTTTATCCTTTTCCTCATGCAGTTCCGACATATAACAGTGGGACGAATAAATTGAAGATACGTCTCATGTAGCACTCTTTGCGACCTGATCTTCTTTGTGTTCGACCTTAGTTCTAACGGTCTTCTTTATAGTTATTGGAGTCTATACGTCTACTGTGGTGGGAATACCGTCTTTCACTTCTCCTTGATTTTTCGGAGAACTACTTTCACTTTCTTCTTTCACTTTTTCAACCGAATTTCGAGTTGTAAGTCTTTTGCTTCTAGTACCGTAGACCAGGGTAGTGAAGTACCCTTTATCTACCCCTTTGTCACCTTTGTCACAGTCTGGAATAAAAAACGCCGAGGTTTTAGTGACGTCTACCACTGACGTCGATAATCTAATTTTCCTAACCCTCGAGCATATGTGGGCACCACCTAAGTGTAGTTACATACCGTTTTGCTTATGTCATAACATTTCATTTTATTTCGTTTTAATTTTAATTTTTTTATTTTAGGGGAGTTATACAAGTATAATTATTTCGTTTATAAAATGTTCGACTTTTTTTATTTTATTTTAGAATATATCTAAATTTTTTAATTTTTTTATATATTTCCTGCGAATGAGGAACCTTCTTTTCAATACTGGTTGGATCTATCATGTAAGTTTTCGTCTCTGTAAAAAAACGACTGATTCCAGGTAGATCAGTTCCGATACTAAAAAGGACACCAGTGTATATCCACACTCTCAACTTGACACTTCTTCCGACTCGTGGTCTCTTAACTACGAAAACTTGACACCACAACCTCTTCTGAGAACTTTCAGGGAACCTGACGTTCCTCTAGGTTGGTCAGGTAAGACTTCCTCTAGTCGGGACCCTAAAGAAACCTTCCTTACTACGATTTCGACTTTGAGGTCTTGAAACCGGTGGAGTACTCTTCTCAACTGAGTATCGTTTCTGAAACTTCGACCCTCCCTAACCCCCGTCCTCCTCTTCCCCTACTGTCTCCTACTCTACCGACCTACCGTAGTGACTGAGTTACCTGCACTCAGACTCACTTGAGGACCGCAAAAACTACCTGTCCCTCCGGACCGNAATTTTTTTTTATTTCCTGCGAATGAGGAACCTTGTAATTTCATGGCTGCAATCACCATCTGCAGTGACTTTGGAGCCCCCCCCCCAAAATAGTCTGACACTGTTTCCACTGTTTCCCCATCTATTTCCCATGAAGTGATGGGACCAGATGCCATGATCTTCGTTTTCTGANATGCCATGATCTTCGTTTTCTGAATGTTGAGCTTTAAGCCAACTTTTTCACTCTCCACTTTCACTTTCATCAAGAAGCTTTTTAATTCCTCTTCACTATCTGCCATAAGGGTGGTGTCATCTGCATATCTGAAGTTATGGATATTTCTCCTGGCAAACTTCATTCCAGCTTGTGCTTCTTCCAGTCCAGCGTTTCTCATGATGTACTCTGCATAGAAGTTAAATAAGCAGGGTCACACAATACAGCCTTGACAGAGAGAAAGATTTAAAAGAAGCCATAGTGGGACCCATGGGTCCAGCTAGGCAGTGTGATTTGGTGGTTTCTATACCTGAAGTGTCAGCAAGGAAATAAAGACAGACCTGGGACTGTGGTCTGGTTGCCAGAGGTCAGAGCTCCTGGACTTCAGATAAGACAATTTCTCTAGGCTCATAGGCTGCTGTAACTATTTCTAGTCCCCTGGTTGAACTTCTAGACTCACATCCTTGAAGCTAAGGGAATGATTTATTTGCTGGTACTAATATATATTTGAATCAATATGAAATTGATTCTAGGCATAGAACATACTGAACTCTCCCTTACAGGAGAGACTGCTGATTTAATAAGAAGCATGTGATACTCATTAGGCTTACATGCACCTAGGTAGTAAAACTGCATATTGTTCATCACTTCATTGTTCTGTTTCTTCTCAGTAAAATCCAAGTTAGAGGTGGCTAGGAAAATTATATATATATTCAGGGAGGGGAATGGTGTGAAGAGAAATGTTTCTTGTAATACATGAAGAATCATTTTAGTTCAGTTGCTCAGTCATTTCCGACTCTTTGTGACCCCATGGGCTACAGCATGCCAGGATTCTCTGTCCATCACCAACTCCCAGAGCTTACTCAAACTCATGTCCATCAAGTTGTTGATGCCATCCAACCATCTCATCCTGTCATTCCCTTCTCCTGCTTTCAATCTTTCCCAGCATCAGGGTATTTTCCAATAAGTCAGCTTTTCGCATCACTTAGCCAAAGTTTTGGAGTTTCAGCTTCATCATCAGTCCTTCTAATGAATATTCAGGACTGACTTATTTTAGGATTGACTGGTTGGAACTCCTTGCAGTCCAAGGGACTCTCAAGAGTCTTCTGCAACGCTTCAGTTCAAAAGCATCAATTCTTCAGCGTTCAGCTTTCTTTATACTCCAACTCTCACATCCATACATGACTACTGGAAAAACCATAGTTTTGACTAGACAGATCTTTGTTGGCAAAGTAATGTCTCTGCTTTTTAATACGTGGTCTAGATTGGCCATAGCTTTTCTTCCAAGTGTCTTTTAATTTCATGGTTGCAGTCACCATCTGCAATGATTTTGGAGCCCCCAAAAACAAAGTATCTCACTGTTTCCATTGTTCCTCCATCTATTTGCCATTAAGTAATGAGACTGGATTCCATGATATTCGTTTTTTGAATGTTGAGTTTTAAGCCAACTTTTTCACTTTCCTCTTTCACTTTCGTCAAAAGGCTCTTTAGTTCTTTACTTTCTGCCATAAGGGTGGTTTCATCTGCATATCTGAGGTTATTGATATTTCTCCTGGCAATTTTGTCTCCAGCTTGAGCTTCATCCAGCCTGGCATTTAGCATGATTTACTCCATATATAAGTTAAATAAGCGGGGTAACAATATTACAGCCTTGATGTACTCCTTTCCCAGTGTGGAACCAGTCTCTTGTTCCATGTCCAATTCTAACTGTTGCTTCTTGACCTGCATACAAATTTCTCTGGAGGCAGGTAAGGTGGTCTGGCATTCCCATCTCTTGAAGAATTTTCCACAGTTTGATGTGATCTACACAGTCAAAGGCTTTGGTGTAATCAATAAAGCAGGAGTAGATGCTTTTCTGGTAATCTCTTGCTTTTTCGATGATCCAACAGATGTTGGCAATTTGATCTCTGATTCCTCTGCCTTTTCTAAATCCAGCTTCCTCTCCCTTTCTAAATCCTGAAAGTTCAAAATTTGCATACTATTGAAGCCCGGCTTCGGGAATTTTGAGCATTATTTTGTTAGCGTGTGAGAAGAGTGCAATTGTGTGATAGTTTGAACATTCTTTGGCATTGCCTTTCTTTGGGATTGGAATGAAAACTGACCTTTTCCAGTCCTGTGGCCACTGCTGAGTCTTCCAAATTTGCTTTCCAAATGAAGGGTGGAAATAAGTTAATCCAGTGGGTTGTTGTTTTTTTCTTTTTTTTTTTTTAGCCTGGAGGCACATTAGTGTCATATCTGAAGCTTTAAATAAGGTACCACTCTGTCCAGGTCCCATTGCCCAGAGATTCTAACTTAATTTGTGAGGGGATGGGGAGGGGAGAGAGGTATGAATCGTCATGAAAGTTCCATAGACAGTTCTAATGGGCTTCCTGGGACTAAAGTCGACAGAGAAGAGAGGATAGTCATTCAAAATGAAGTCCAGGTGTGTAGCCCAGCTCTCCAAAATGGATTGGTTCCAAAAACTTCTATAGAAAGAAGAAAGGCATTCAAAGAGGTGGTCCCATTTTCAAGTCAGATGGAAAGTCAAAGGTAAAGACCTTAGAGACCCTGAAGCCACAAAACTCTCCCAAATGAAAAAGAAACGACTCCACAAGCGTCTCCCTTGCTTCTGTCTTTGCTCCCAGCATATCTCATCCTGCTGTCACTTTTTGTGGACTTAGGCTGTCAGCACGGGATCTGTGGAGTAGGTAATGCCACACTTCTCACTTCATCTTACAGCAGCTTTCCCACTCGGGGTCACTTTGATGCAAGTTATTCACTCAGTTAAACCCCGAGGACTATACTAAACACATTCAATTTACTGTTTTCTCTAAACTGGAAATTGTATGCTCACATCCACCCAGCAGTTAAAGAAATGTAAATTATAATAATTAGATCCTCTTAGGATCAGATTAGAGAAGATTAAAAAATAATAGTCAACCTAGACAACCATAAGGGAAAGACACTTTCTCACACTCTGCCGATAAGAAACGAAATTTGTATCTCTCCTGGAGGACAATTTTTGTTTTTATCGCAAGAGAGATCTTAAAAGATCAGAAAATATTTGATCCAAACTTCCCCTTCTGAAAATTTATCCTAAGGATACATATAAATACTTATCTAATCATGATGATATAAACATTAAAACAACCTAAATATTAATGAGTTTGAGTAATTCAATCACTAAGTCCATTTCATTAAAAATGATATAAAATTAATATGTGATCAGACAAATAGATAAAACAGAAAGTACACTAAGATCCCACTTTTGGTTAATATATATGCATAGAAAAAAGAGTGGAACTTGGCAACAAACTGTTGGCAGTGATTATCAGGGTGAAGAAGCACTTTCTTCTATTGAACACTACCGTTTTGCTGTATTTTATAACTTGAATCTAATTTTTATTCCTTAAATAATGAGGCAAATGCATAAAAACAAAGACAAAAGACTAAAAAGCAATATGACAAAATATTAACAGCTGATAGTCAATTTTTGTTTACATGCGTTTTCAAGATTTATAACAATGAATATGTGTTACTATCACAACAACAAATGCCTCAAGTAATTTTAATTGCAGACTTACATAATGTAAGATATTTCAGATTCTTCAAATAATTTAATTGTCACAGCTATGGCATTTCCTTTGTTGAGCCCAAGATTATTTTAAAAACTAACTGCAAACAAAAACACTTAGCATTAGCACAAGCCTATTTCAGCTTAAGAGAGAAAGACTCTGACCTTTCACTGATGACAGTCTATATGGGTTTTGAGAACTGCCCTTGCCATTATGTGGAGCTTTAATACTTCAGAACACAAGTCCCTTGGAATTTTATTCTACTTAGGTATCTCCATTTTCTTTCGTGACATTGCATCCTGCATTTAGAAGCAAAAGGAACTTTATTAACAATTTTGTTCCCAATTCCTTTTTCACTTGTATATTTTATTGCTTTTTTTCCCATATTGTGAATTGCCCTAGGTCTTGACAACCCACACCCTATAAGTATCAAGCAATACTCTAATTATATTGTGTCTGCAAATGTTCAGGTACCATTTAGTGCAGGAAATCCATCAGAGTATTCCCTTTCAAATTTCACATTCAGGAAAGGAAGAAGCTATTTTAGGACTTCCAAACCTGTCATCTTGAGGAACCAAAGGTATGCCTACTGAGAAAAGTAACTGTCCATCAACTGTAGTCTGAGAATGCTGCTTATATAGAAAATTAATACTCCTTCTCCCGCTTCTTTCTGTGGAAGAACAAGGTGTAATTTCCTGCAGAGGGTGCCTGAGATGCCTGCCTCAGACGGGAAGAATCTCTGTAGCCCTCAGACATGCTCTTATAAGCAGTGGTATATGTTCACTGGAAATATTTTACGGCCAGACCCAGGCATTGTCCAAATTGATACAAAGGATATTTCAGGAAGAACCAATACCCACTGCTGCCCAGAAAAGCAATGACATCACTCCCTACAAGCTTCCTATGAGCAGATGCTAAAACTTGAGCCCCATTGAGTCCTCAGCACTAGGCATACAGAAATGTGCAGTGATACTTGTCGTCAGGTCAGGTCATGCATGCATGTTCAGTCAAGTCTGACTCTTTACGACCTCATGGACTGTAGCCCACGAGGCTCCTCTGTCCATGTGATTCTCCAGGCAAGAAAGCTGGAGTGGGTTGCCATTTTCTCCTGCGGGGGAATCTTCCCAACTCAGGGATTGAACCTCCATTTCCTGAGTCTCCTGCATTTCAAGAAGATTCTTTACCACTTGAGCCACTGGGGAAGCCCTCTCCTCGGAAGCTCACTCTCTCCTTGAATTCTATAATTTCAGGTCCTGATAAAAGAGAAGGAAATTCATTAGGACTGACTCAAATGTATTCTTTTTTAAAGCTGAATGACATTCCATTGTATGTTACTACTCTCTCCATTCGTCCCACCTTCTCCCTCCCACACTGTGTCCACACACCCATTCTCCATGTCTGCGTCTCCATACTGCCCTGGAAATAGGTTTGTCAGTACTATCTTTCTAGATTCCATACATATGCATTTAACATAAAATATTTGTCTTTCTCTTTTTTATTTACTTCACTGTGTACAATAGGCTGTAGGTTCATCCACCCCAATGTTTGTTGCAGCACTCTTTTACAATAGCTAGGACATGGAAGCAGCCTAGATGTCCATCAACAGATGAATAGACATGGAAATTGTGGTACAGGTATACAATGGGCTGTTATTCAGCTTTAAGAAAGAATACATTTGAGTCAGTCCTAATGAATTTCCTTCTCTTTTATCAGGACTTGAAATTATAGAATTCAAGGAGAGGTTCAGCTTCCCAGAGAGCTTCCCAGGTGGCAATAGAGATACAGAACCTGCCTGCCAATGCAGAAGATGTAAGAGATGCTAGTTTGATCCCTGGTTGGGACGATCTCCTGGAGGAGGGCATGGCAACCCACTCCGATATTCTTGCTGGAGAATTCAATGAACAGAGGAGACTGCAGGCTACAGTCCATAGGGTTGCAAAGAGTTGGACATGACTGAAGTGGAGAAGGCAATGGCACCCCACTCCAGTACTCTTGCCTGGAAAATCCCATTGATGGAGGAGTCTGGTAGACTACAGCCCATGGGGTCAGGAAGAGTTGGACACAACTGAGTGGCTTCACTTTCACTTTTCACTTTCATGCATTGGAGAAGGAAATGGCAACACACTCCAGTGTTCTTGCCTGGAGAATTCCAGGGACGGGGGAGCCTGGTGGGCTGCCATCTATGGGGTCGCACAGAGTCGGACACGACTGAAGCGACTTAGCAGCAGCAGCAGAAGTGACTTAACATGCATGCCTGTGCTTACCAGAAAAGTAAAAACAGAGCCACTGGGTGGGGTAAAAGTAGACTGAATCATTGTATCTGCTGCCTGACTCATTTCTGCTCCTCTCCTTCTTTATTCCTTGGTGATTAAAGATTAAAGATCCCATGGTGAATGTTCTGATAATATACTGCTATGTAGTAAACTACCCTAAAACCTAGTAACTTTAAACCACCACCATTTTATGGTAACTTATATTTATGTGGGTCAGAAATTCAGGGTCCACATAATTTCTGCTCTTTAAGACACTGCTAATATAACTGGTACAGCATTTGTATCCAGAATGAATTTTTTTAAAACTCTGAAAACCCAATAATAAAAAGTTAAACAATCCAATAAAAAGCAGGCAAACCTTGAAAGACACTGCATCAGAGAATATATATAAATGGCAAAGAATCCCATGAAAATTGACCCAATATTATTAGTCGTTAGGGTTCTGTAAGTCAAAACCATGAGGTGACACTGTGTGTATGTGTTAGTTGCTGTCATGTTGGACTCTTTGCAACCCCATGGACTGTAACCCACCAGGTTCCTCTGTCCATAGGATTGTCCAGGCAAGAATACTGGAGTGGATTTCCATTCCACATAGTAATTTATAGAGATTAAAAGCAGATGAGTGGTTTTCTCATGAGTGGTTTCCTCCTTTCAGAGGAGGAGCTGAAGGGAGGACCAGAAGTGATCACAATGGGACACCACTGGGGAACAATGGATACATTCACTGTCTTGACTGTGGTGATGGTTTCCCAGGGGTATACACAAATCAAAGCATATGGAATTATTCAGTTTAAATCTATGCAGTTTATTGTATGCCAATTGTACCTCAATACAGTTTATAAAAGAAAATGGAAAGAAGGAATCTTCCTTCCAACTCTCATCTCACCATGAAAACCACAGAACTATAAAATTTATAGAGAAATAAACGTTAAAAGAAATTTAAGACTGATACTTTGTGTTCCAAATGAGGAAATCACCCCTCAGACAAAAGAAGGGGTTTGCCTAAGGTCACAGTGCTGTTGGCTGCAGTTTCAAGTTCCCATGTCTTTACTTCCTACAAGCTGCATGCTAAGTCATTTCAGTCATGTCCAACTCTTTGCAACCCTATGGACCATAGCCCACCAAGCTCCTTTGTCCATGGGATTCTCCAGCAAGAATACTGGAGTTGGTTGCCATGCCCTTCTCCAGGTGATCTTCCCAACCCAGGGATCGAAACTGCATCTATGTCTCCAGCAGGTGGGTTCTTTACCACTAGTGCTACTTGGGAAACCCCTAGTTACTATTACTGTTTGCAGAAATGTGCCTCTTTTTGCAATCACAAAGGAAACATGTTCAAAGTATTTCAGGATCAATTAATCTGATTGAAACTGTGATTTAAATGTAGGCAAATATAGGTCTTAACTAAGGTGAAGGACACCTAAAACTCTGATTTAAAAAAAGCCACAGTCTTTACGGCCTAAAGAACTTGAGGGTGGAGTTTAGAATAATCACAGACTCTGGAAAGTGAGTGGGGGAATCCTGCCTCTGGCATGTGGAACCAGGCCACATGTTAGGTGAGAAGTTGATGGTACGGTGTCATAATAAAAGAGATATTTCTAGAAAGATCAGTCACCAACTAACCCTAGAAGCAAGTTGAATCTCACGATAGATCTTGATAAGGAAGAATAGATATATCTCAATGAAAAGAAACACAAAAGAAAGACATTGGGAGGATGTTGACATGTTAGGCGGTATGTTTCTCCAGGGATTCAGCTCTCTAAGAAGCCATCTCCATTCCCCTCTCTATCAGGCTTGGAAGAAAGGAATGGTCTGTAGATGGGTAAACAGTGTCCTTAGCATGGGCTAAGCTCAAGGTCATGGAGAGTGCATAAAGGAGAACCTGAAGGTCTGAAAGCAGACTTATATAACCGTTTGAAGTGTATTTCTTTCTCCACAGGAGAGTTGGAAACACTGCCCTCAATCAAACTAAGCTGTTTCATGGCCTGGTTTAACAAGTAAATGAAATCTCATGACCACCTCATAGTTTCAGCTTTCATCCTGGCCATCATAATCTGCCTGGCAAGCTTGGAAACGAGGTGTAAAATAACACATTCAGTTTTAGCATGAGCACTGGTTCTTAGGCCCATCAGTCAACCCTGGTATATTCCAGAGTGTTCCTGGAAAGGTTTTCAGCACCAAAAGTGTTTTCTGAAGGCAAAATCCTATACAAATAGAGGAGAGATTATCTTGATTTTATTTAAGTGCCATATGTCTCAAGATAATCCAAGTTGTCTCTGTTGCTAACAAGCCCTGCTTCCTGTCAAGATTGTCTACCCAGGCACATCCTCAGCAATCCTCAAAGTCTACAGACTCTAAAGTAGATTAAAGTACATATCTGTGCATACATGTACAAGTGGCTGAAAACCAGATTTGGACTACATCTGTCAAATTATCTGAGCAGGTCCTCAGTCAACAAGAGCTGTTTTTGGAGATGCAATATTTCTCTTGGGTTGAGAACCCTCTCAAGGACATTATATCAGGTTTACAATAAATATCTGTTAAATGGATTATGTCTCAAATAATAGTTGAACATAGTCTTGTGTCTCATCAACTGGCTAAATGAGAATGAAGGGCAATGAATGGCTGCTGAGCAGTAAAATTTTGTCCAGGAATCAGGAAAGGCTTCCTTAACGCAGTAACCTGGAGGATGAAGAGAATACATCTAAGTTCAAGAGAAGGGATTGACCTTTGAGGCAAAGGAAATGTTATTTAAAGGCCTGGTGCATGTGGCTGGACCAGGGCAAATGAGAAGGGATAAAATGAGGCTGGAGGGCGAGCCAGCTAGTCAAGACCAAAGACAAGGGCTGGGGAATGCATCCACCCCACTGGCAGCAGGAACTGCAAAGTTCAAGGAAAAGAGATTGGGAACAGAAAGGGAGAAAGACCTGGGGCCAATAATTAAATTTACCAGTGAAGTCCACCACTACCATATCCTTTCAAGAATTAAAAAAAAAAAAAAAATATATATATATATATATATACACACACATATATAGGTGACTTTAAATTATTTGAAAATAACTACAGGTTTAATAAAATGAAAATAGTAATAACCTTACTTTTCCTCTGAAACACTAAGTACCAGAACAAATGGAACATGATATGGTAGGTTAAATCATATACTTATCACAAGATAACCCCATTTCAACCCTCAGAACCTGAGAATATATTATCTCCCAAGGTATAAGGGACTTTGCAGATGTCATCAGTTAAGGATTTTGAGGTGAGATGATTCTAAAGTACACAAGTGGACTCAAGTAATCATAAGGGCCCTTGAAGAGAAAGGCAGAAAGATCCAAATCAGAAAGAGATGAGATGATGGAAGCAGAGATCAGAGAGAAGAAAAGATGCTATGATGATGGCTTTAAAGATGAAAGAAGAGACCCTGAGTCTAAATGTGAGTGTCTTCTATAAGATGGAAAAGACAAGCAAACAGATATTCCTCGGGGCTTCCAAAAAGAATCAGCCCTGCTGACACTTTTATCTTAGTCCAGTGAAATTGATTTCAGACCTCCAACAACCAAAACTGTAAGATAGAATGTCACTGTTGTTTTAAGCCACTGTCTGGTAATTTGTTAAAGGAGCAAGAAGATGCTGATATACATGATATAAAGACATTTGAAGGGGAAAAGTTGTGACTTAAATCTATTTAACTAGTAAGTTGCTTTTAATGGATGAAAGAAGTAGAAAAATAGGAAGTCAAGGATTCAGGAAATATACTTATTTATAGCAATTTGATTGACCAAAACTCTTTAGGTAGTTTTAGTGAAGAACACAACTTTGTTTTATAATACCTTTCCATGCTATTGAATTTTTATGATAAGTTTTTTGAGTGACTATGTCTTCAAGTAATTGTTTAAGAAAGCACATCTGTATGTTATTCCTGAGTTTTTGTGTATCTAGAAAGATATGTTTATTGCTATAGTACATACACATTAGCATGACTTATTTTAAAATTTTAGGCCAAAATATTTTGTTCTTAAATATAACTTTAAAGTTTCCATGTTAAACAATAAGGAATAAAAATCAATAAGCTTTGTGTTAAACCTCAGATATTTAGAAAAGATTCAAAAAAAGAGGGGGGCAGTCCTAAGACGGCAGAGGAATAGGACGGGAAGACAACTTTCTCCCCCACAAATTAATCAAAAGAACATTTGAACGCTGAGTAAATTCCACAAAACAACTTCTGAATGCTGGCAAAGGATATCAGGCACCCAGAAAAGCGGCCCATTGTCTTCGAAAGGAGGTAGGAAAAAGTATAAAAGACAAAAAGAGAGGCAAAAGAGGAAGGGAAAGAGCTCTGTCCCCAGAAGGGAGTCTTAAAAAAGAGAGAAGTTTCCAAATACCAGGAAACATTCTCACTGCCGAGTCTGTGGTGAGCCTTGGAACCACATCAATTCAGTTCGGTTCAGTTCAGTTCAGTCCCTCAGTCGTGTCCAACTCTTTGCAACCCCATGAATTACAGCATACCAGGCCTCCCTGTCCATCACCATCTCCCAGAGTTCACTCAGACTCACATCCATCGAGTCGGTGATGCCATCCAGCCATCTCATCCTCTGTCATCCCCTTTTCCTCCTGTCCTCAATCCTTCCTAGCATCAGAGTCTTTTCCAGAGTCAACTCTTCACATGAGGTGGCCAAAGTACTTGAGTTTCAGCTTTAGCATCATTCCTTCCAAAGAACACCCAGGACTGATCTCCTTTAGAATGGACTGCTTGGATCTCCTAGCAGTCCAAAGGACTCTCAAAAGTCTTCTCCAACACCACAGTTCAAAAGCAGCAATTCTTTGGCGCTCAGCTTTCTTCACAGTCCAACTCTCACATCCATACATGACCACAGGAAAAACCATAGCCTTGACTAAACGGAACTTTGTTGGCAAACTAATGTCTCTGCTTTTCAATATGCTGTGTAGGTTGGTCATAACTTTTCTTCCAAGGAGTAAGCGTCTTTTAATTTCATGACTGCAGTCACCATCTTCAGTGATTTTGGAGCCCAAAAAGATAAAGTCAGCCACCGTTTCCACTGTTTCCCCATCTATTTCCCATGAAGTGATGGGACCAGATGCCATGATCTTCGTTTTCTGAATGTTGAGCTTTAAGCCAAGTTTTTCACTTTCTTCTTTCACTTTCATCAAGAGGCTTTTTAGTTCCTCTTCACTTTCTGCCATAAGGGTGGTGTCATCTGCATATCTGAGGTTATTGATATTTCTCCCAGCAATCTTGATTCCAGCTTGTGCTTCTTC
>SJYO01048061.1:25789917-25912783 GCA_006410555.1 Capra ibex | reverse complement strand
TCAAATAAATAACCTAACTCTACACCTAAAGCAACTAGAAAAGGAAGAAATGAAGAAACCCAGAGTTAGTAGAAGGAAAGAAATCTTAAAAATTAGGACAGAAACAAATGCAAAAGAAACAAAAGAGACCATAGCAAAAAATCAACAAAACCAAAAGCGGTTCTTTGAGAGAATAAATAAAATTGACAAACCATTAGCCAGATTCATCAAGAAACAAAGGGAGAAAAATCAAATAAATAAAATTAGAAATGAAAATGGAGAGATCACAACAGACAACACAGAAATACAAAGGATCATAAGAGACTATTATCAGCAATTATATGCCAATAAAATGGACAACTTGGAAGAAATGGACAAACTCTTAGAAAAATACAGCTTTCCAAAACTGAACCAGGAAGAAATAGAAAATCGTAACAGACCCATCACAAGCACAGAAATTGAAACTGTAATCAGAAATCTTCCAGCAAACAAAAGCCCTAGTCCAGACGGCCTCACAGCTGAATTCTACCAAAATTTTGAGAAGAGCTAACACCTATCCTACTCAAACTCTTCCAGAAAATTGCAGAGGAAGGTAAACTTCCAAACTCATTCTATGAGGCCACAATCACTCTAATACCAAAACCTGACAAAGATGCCACAAAAAAAGAAAACTACAGGCCAATATCACTGATGAACATAGATGCAAAAATCCTTAACAAAATTCTAGTAATCAGAATCCAACAACACATTAAAAAGATCATACACCATGACCAAGAGGGCTTTATCCCAGGGATTCAAGGATTCTTCAATATCCACAAATCAATCAGTATAATACACCACATTAGCAAATTAAAAAATAAAAGTCATATGATTATCTCAATAGATGCAGAGAAAGCCTTTGACAAAATTCAACATCAATTTATGATAAAAAACCCTCCAGGAAGCAGGAATAGAAGGAACATACCTCAACATAATAAAAGGTATACATGACAAACCCACAGCAAACATTATCCTCAATGGTGAAAAATTGAAAGCATTTCCCCTAAAGTCAGGATCAAGACAAGGGTGCCCACTTTCACCGCTACTATTCAACATAGTTCTGGAAGTTTTGGCCACAGCAATCAGAGCAGAAAAAGAAATAAAAGGAATCCAAATTGGAAAAGAAGTAAAACTCTCACTGTTTGCAGATAACTCGATCCTCTACATAGAAAACCCTAAAGACTCCACCAGAAAATTACTAGAGCTAATCAATGAATATAGTAAAGTTGCAGGATATAAAATCAACACACAGAAATCCCTTGCATTCCTATACATTAATAATGAGAAAATAGAGAAATTAAGGAAACAATTCCATTCACCATTGCAGCCAAAAGAATAAAATACTTAGGAATATATCAACCTAAAGAAACAAAAGGCCTATATATAGAAAACTATAAAACACTGATGAAAGAAATCAAAGATGACACTAATAAATGGAGAAATATACCGTGTTCATGGATCAGAAGAATCAATATAGTGAAAATGAGTATACTACCCAAAGTAATCTATAAATTCAATGCAATCCCTATCAAACTACCAATGGTATTTTTCACAGAGATAGAACAAATAATTTCACAATTTGCGTGGAAATACAAAAAACCTCGAATAGCCAAAGCAATCTTGAGAAAGAAGAATGGAACTGTAGGAATCAACCTGCCTGAATTCAGGCTCTACTACAAAGCCACAGTCATTGTGGTACTGGCACAAAGACAGAAATATAGGTCAATGGAACAAAATAGAAAGCCCAGAGATAAATCCACACACCTATGGACACCTTATCTTTGACCAAGGAGGCAAGAATATACAATGGAGAAAAGACAATCTCTTTAACAAGTGGTGCTGGGAAACCTGGTCAAGCACTTGTAAAAGAATGAAACTAGAACACTTTCTAACACCATACACAAAAATAAACTCAAAATGGATTAAAGATCTAAACGTAAGACCAGAGGAGAACTATGTAACTCCTAGAGGAGAACATAGGCAAAACACTCTCCGACATAAATCACAGCAGGTTCCTCTATGACCCACCTCCCAGAATATTGGAAATAAAAGCAAAAATAAACAAATGGGGCCTAATAAATTAAAAGCTTCTGCACAGCAAGGGAAACTCTAAGCAAGGTGAAAAGACAGCCTTCTGAATGGGAGAAAATAATAGCTAATGAAGTAACTGACAAACAATTAATCTCAAAAATTTACAAAGAACTCCTGCAGCTCAATTCCAGAAAAATAAATGACCAAATCAAAAAATGGGCCAAAGACCTAAATAGACATTTCTCCAAAGAAGACATACAGATGGCTAACAAACACATGAAAAGATCCTCAACATCACTCATTATCAGAGAAATGCAAATCAAAATCACAATGAGGTACCATTTCACACCAGTCAGAATGGCTGCCATCAAATGTCTACAAGCAATAAATGCTGGAGAGGGTGTGGAGAAAAGGGAACCCTCTTACACTCCTGGTGGGAATGCAAACTAGTACAGCCACTATGGAGAACAGTGTGGAGATTCCTTAAAAAACTGGAAACAGAACTGCCATACGACCCAGCAACCCCACTGCTGGGTATACACACCAAGGAAACCAGAATTGAAAGGGACACGTGTACCCCAATGTTCATCGCAGCACTGTTGCTTCCAGGACATGGAAGCAACCTAGATGTCCATCAGCAGATGAATGGATAAGAAAGCTGTGGTACATATACACAATGGAGTATTACTCAGCCATTAAAAAGAATACATTTGAATCAATTCTAATGAGGTGAATGAAACTGGAGCCTATTATACAGAGTGAAGTAAGCCAGAAAGAAAAACACCAATACAGTATGCTAACACATATATATGGAATTTAGAAAGATGGTAATGATAACCCTGTATGCAAAACAGCAAAAGAGACACAGATGTACAGAACAGTCTTTTGGACTCTGTGGGAGAGAGAGAGGGTGGGATGATTTGGGACAATGGCATTGCAACATGTATAATATCATATGTGAAATGAATCACCAGTCCAGGTTCAATGCATGATACAGGATGCTTGGGGCTGGTGCACTGGGATGACCCAGAGGGATGGTACGGGGAGGGAGGTGGGAGGGGGGTTCAGGATGGGGAACACGTGTACACCCGTGGTGGATTCATGTTGATGTATGGCAAAACCAATACAATATTGTAAAGTAATTAGCCTCTAATTGAAATAAATAAACATATATATATATATATTTTTTTTTTTTTTAAAGAGCTAAACATAAAATAATAGTTCAGAATAGGATTAGTTATAGCTATGGTCAGGTAAAAATTGAAATCAATCAAATGGTGAGACTTTTGCCATATTCAATTATTAGAAGAGAATAAAACAAAAATAAGACTATTAAGAAAATATGCGTGTGAGAGAGAGGGAAGACTAACATTAATAAAAATATTTTTACAATCACTATTAAAACTTTGCATTTTAAAAAATGGACAATATCTAAGTAGAACTGTAAGGCTCAAACTTCTCAGGACACCTTTAAACACTTAAAATGTATTGAGGAACCAAAAGCACCTTCGTTAATGTTTGTCATATCTGTTAATATTTACCATCTTAGAAATTAAAACTAGGAATTTTTTAAATTAGAATTTGTTTTCTTTTTTTGTTAATGTATAGTTGACTTAGGACTAGGAGTATTTTAAGTACACAGGAGTAAGGGTACTACATGGGCTCTTCTGTCTATGGAATTCTCCAGTTAAGAATACTGGAGTGGGGCGCCATTCCCTCCTCCAAGAGATCTTCCTGACCCAGGGAGTGAGCCCTCGTTTCTTATGTCTCCTATGCTGGCAGGCAGATTTCTGAACACTAGCACCACTTGGGAAGCCCTGAGCTTCCCTGATGGCTCCAATGGTAAAGAACCTGCCTGCAGTGCACGTGTTGTAGCAGATAATATCAAAGGCAGAGCAGAGAAACTTGGTCTTTGGGGATAATAAGAGATAAGAATGTGAAAGTCAGGAGGTTACAGCTCACTCTGTCTCTACACTGTCAAGTTATCAATAGACTTTCTTATAGTGTAAGTGACTTTGGGTTAGATTTCTGTTATTTTTAGCATCAAGAGCTCTAATTGATCCAGTAATCTATGGTGTGAAAGTGTTAGCTACTCAGTCATGTCCTACTCTTTGTGACCCCATGGACTGAAACCCACCAGGCTCCTCTGTTTATGGAATTATCCAAGCAAGGATATTGGAGTGGATAGCCATTCCCTTCTCAAGGGGTTCTTCCTGACCTAGGAATTGAATCCGGGTCTTCTGCATTCCAGGCAGATTCTTTATTGTCTGAGCCACCAGGAAAGACCAGTCTGTAGTGCGACTCTACCATACTTGTATAACCAGTCTTGTTTAGATGGACAATTGAGTTGCTTACAACCTTTGACTATTTACAAACAAGGGGTCATGAATATTTTTCTATATGTTCACTTGGTCACATGACTTTGAGATCAAGCTTGAATATACCTGGATAAATTAATCAAATTGTTGTCAAAAAAGAAATGTAGTTTTAGCAAGAGTTTCCAAATTTCCCTCTACATAACTTGTATCAATTTTTACACATATTCACAAAATATGAGAACGTCTGTTTCTCAAAGACTCATTGACACGGTGTTAGCAAAGTTTCTGATCATCAAAGGTTTTGTTTCCAGGAGCAATATTTAAAGTTAATAAAGGTATCATAAATTAGGTACCCCTAAATGCTTTTGTGTAGTTATGTACAATATTTCTGGAAGCAGTCAGGTAACATGAATCAAGAAATTTAAATTGACTTTTAAAAAGGAGATATAATTGCCACACAGCATTATGTAACTTTGAAGTGTACAACATGCTTATTTGACACACGTTATATTGCAATATTATTACCACTGTAGCATTAGCTAACACTTTCATCACCTCACACAATTATTATTTCTTTCTTCTGGTGAAAACATTTAAGATTTAGCCTCTCCACTTTGGACACTCGATTATGAGGAAAATTTTAGGGATGTGGATAGTCGTTTATACTTAACAAAACATTGAGTTATTATTTTCAAAAATACTGATATAAGAACGAGTTGCAAAATAATTTATGGCTTATCCATAGGATAAATATTGTCAAGATATTAAATAAATATCTTGTTTTTGAAAAACAATAATAGTGAAATTTGCTTCTTCTTGTCATTGTTCAGTTGTGTCCAACTCTTTGAGACCTCATGGGACTGCAATACACTAGGTTTCCCTGTCCTTCACCATCTCCTGGAATTTGCTCAAACTCACGTCCATTGAGTTGGTGATGCCATCCAACCATCTCATCCTCTGTCGTCCTCTTCTCTTCCTGACCTCAATCTTTCCCAGCATCAGGGTTTTTTCCAATAAGTCAGCTCTTTGCATCAGGTGGCCAAAGTATTGGTGCTTGGCTTCAGCATCAGTCCTTCCAATGAATAGTCAAGGCTGATTTCCTTTAGGATTGAATGATTTGATCTCCTTGCTGTCCAAGGGACTCTCAAGAGTCTTCTCCAACACTGCTTCTTATATAAGGTTAAATAAGCATTCATATAAAGTAACATGCTAATTTTGAAAGTATACATATTCATACACACATATGTATTTGTATTCCTCTGTATTTGACATAAATATATGTACAAATATGATTTATATATCTATATGTGCATAGGGGTCTTAAAGGATTTATGCACCAAATATTCTCACTTTTCTTTTCTTGGCAGATTTAGCAGTAATTGATTCTTAATATCTTCTTTAAAATTTTCTACATTTCTAAAACTCCATGTAATGAACATGTGTTATTTCATAATCAGAAAAATGTTCCCTTCTTTTACTATTCCTTGACTTTAGCTTGACAAGGAATTTGAATTCATAATTAATTGGAGGAAGGGAAATGGAACATCGTGAAACTTTCTGTTTCATGAAACTTTCAACGTGAGTGAAAAATGAATATTCTCTAACATTTCTGACATGCTGATCTCTCTACTTAAGACTCTCCATTTTTTAACTTGTTAGGCCATGAAAATACCCATTACCTACTTCAAAAACCTCTGCCAAAGCTCATACAGATTTTTGGTGAAATAATTTAACATAGCAATATGAAACTCCAAAGTACAGGACGCATATGAGAGGAAGTTAATATCTAAAATATTGATTTATATGAATAGTTTAATATTTTATTCATTCAGTTTTCATCCTTTCATTTCTAGTTGTATTATGTACCATAATAATGAGTTATACAGATTGTTATCCTTAAAATGGGAAAATAGACATTCATACAAATAAATTTAAATTGTGCCTGAAAAATGTCACTAAGGGAGAGAAACAGCATAAGTAAGGTCTGTAAAGCATGAACTCTGGAATCTGATGCCTGAGATTGATCCCTTCTATCAGAGACTAACTATATGACCCTGGGAAAATTACGTAACTTTTAGGTCCTCAGTTTGCTGATATATAAAATGGAAAAAATTTTAAGTATCTATTTCATAGGATTGTTATAAGTCATGGTTAGGCTAATTAAAATATTATTGAGCTAATTAAAATATTAGCTCAATCAATATTTACAACAATCCTACGAAATAGGATTATGTAATTTTACATTTGACGCATAGCAACTTCTAGTTAAATGTTTTATAAATAAGTGAAGAGAATGAAGTACATGTATAAAGAGTATTGAATAAGGAGAAATAAATGACTGTTGATGGCTAGAGAAGTCCTTCCTGCATGTCTGGTGACTAAAAGGTAACAGCTCCCTACATAAGGTAATTGTGGGCTGAGGGAATTGTGTAAAATTAAAGTGCAACATGGAGAAAAGTAAGGACAGACAACGGCAGGAATGTTTGGCCACATTAAATACTGGGGGTTTGTTTTACTAAAGTGTTATACAGATGGTGTGACTTGATCAGGTTTCTCTTTGGAGAAAATAATTATTACTCTGACTATGGAGTAAAGACTGGAAGAAGACAATTGACTCTAAGGGAAAGTCTGTTAGAAAGTGATACAGTATTCTAGGTGAGAGTGTGGTAGCAGGAACAAGGACAGAGGCAGTAGAGAAGAAAAAGGGACACAATAAAAAGCATCAAAAGGAAAAACCCTTCCTAGTGGTAGACCAGGCTTCCTTGTGGCTCAGATGATAAAGAATCTGCTTATAATGTGGGAGACCCAGGTTCAATCCCCGGGCCAGGAAGATCCCATGGAAAAGAGAATGGCAACCCACTTCAGTATTCTTGCCTGGAGAATCCCATGGATGAAGGAGCCTGGTGGGCTGCAGTCTATGGGGTCACAAAGAGTTGGACACGACTGAGCGACTAACAGTTCACTTCATTGGTAGATCAGGTATTGAGAATAAGACAAAGGGAAAAGGTAAGGTTAACTCCCGGGTTTCTGGAGCTGTTGCGTCAAGGACCACTGAGGGAAAATACTAGAATTAGCAAGTAGAGAATGACTTTGAATCTAAATAGCTGAGTTTGTGGTAACTTTGAATTATCCAAGTAAAAATATTAAGTAGGCAGTTAGTTATATGAATCCAGAGCTCAAGAGGATTGCAAAGCTGAACTGTAATATCAAATTTTATTACATAATGGATATTAAAACTAAATTGGAAAAATTTAATTATAATGTGGGATAAGATATAGGAGTAGAAACAAGTATAGATGGAAATTTGGGATAAAGGAAGGGTTGTCAGAGTTTGTTTCAATACAAAGCATCAAAAATTGATAAGAAAGAGCTATTTGAGAGGATGTTAAATATACAAGACAAAGAAAGTATAATCAATAGCACAAGATTTTTGAATAGGCAAATAAATGAATTAGCGTTAAACAAAAGACTTTTACTGAAGCCAAGAGAATAGGAAAAAGAATCCTGAGCCTGTAGCATATTAGCCCCTTCTTGTTCATCCTGCCCAATCAACATAATATCATTGGTGTGATGGATGTGTATGATATTCTGTGGGCTCCTGATCCCTTCATACCTGATTATGAAAGAAGGAATATGAGTTAGCAAAGCCCTAGGTAGGGCAAACATATTCATAAATATTTGTCCATTCCATAAAAATATGAACTATTTCTGATCTTCTTCTCTGATTGCTACTGCTGCTAAGTCGCTTCAGTCATGTCCAACTCTGTGCGACCCCTTAGACAGCAGTCCACCCGGCTCCCCCATCCCTGGGATTCTCCAGGCAAGAATACTGGAGTGGGATGCCATTTCCTCCTCCAATGAGTGAAAGTGAAAAGTGAAAGTGAAGTCACTCAGTTTTGTCTGACTAGTAGTGACCCCATGGACTGCAGCCCACCAGGCTCCTTCATCCATGGGATTTTCCAGGCAAGAGAACTGGAGTAGGGTGCCATCACCTTCTCTGTCTTCTCTGATTAGAATACAGAAAAAACAACAACAACAACAACTACACATTCACCAAATTAATGGCCCAGTGTCATTTAACTGAGGCTTTCTATATCTCTTTTAGCAACAAATGAAACATCTGGCACAATGGCTGCCAACAGGGCTACTATATGTATGAGTTTGCAGTGATCTAAAGTTATTCTCCAGGTCCATCAGTATCTGAAGAGGCCAGACTGACAAATCAAAAGGAGATAAGGAAATGACAAGGGAGCACCACCCTACTATCTCTGCTGTGCTCACTCTACCCTTACCCCAGAATGTGGTAGCCAGGGAAGTTTCAGAGGTTCCTATTAGGCTGTCCTCAGTATATGATCTCCTACCAAATAGCCCAAATACTCAACGAAAGAATTATCCCAACTATAAGTATGTTCATCCTACTATACATTTGGGAAATGACCACGGAGTAGATCAGTAGAACCAATGGACCCATTAGAAAGTAGATTTTAGAACTCCTTTTATTATCTAACCTTCATAAACCAGCATTCTAGCAGGGGAGCCATCATGATGCTCTGGTTCTCCAAGCATCAAATTCAACTTACTTGTGTCCAATAGTCCTTGAAATATCTGAGCATTTCCCTCTCCTGAGTGTGTAGTCATCTGAGCAAATGATACAGGTTCTTCTGGGGAGGCACAGTGAAATCATTACAATATGCAATTGCCAGGGAGTTGCTGTGACCTTTCTCTTAGGAATGAGGCCACCCTTTAGTCAGTGGTTCCAGATCTGAAAATTGGCTCAGGTCCAAGAACTGAGCAAAGAATTATGATTTACTGGACTGACTACCTTCAGCTTCCTGCCCCTCCTCATGCCTTCTCATTATAGAAGTTAAATGGCACACCCATTTTGCCTCTAGACCCCCAGACTCTATTAAGCCTGCTCTACAACTTCTGAAAATGTTCTTACAGTTTCTTTAAATGCTAGCTATAGATCTACAATATGATTTAGCTAACAGAAATGAATGCACATGTTCATAACAAAGCTTGTGCATAAATGTTCATAGCAGCTTTATCCATAATAACCAAAAGCTGAAAAAATATATATATTCACCAGCTTCTGAATGTATAAACATGGTAGTCTATTCATACTCAGCAATACAATGGACTATTAATACATGAAATCAACTAAAATATGAAACATCATGGGTGGAAAGCTATGCAAAAATGAAAGCAATCAAGCACAAAAGCAATTTCATATAAATTCTAAAAAAGCAACCTATAGTTCCAGAAATATCTGTAATCACCTAAGGCTACAGACTAAAGGAAACAGGTTTCAAAGATGCATGATGAAATTTTTATAGTATTAGAAATATTCTGTTTCTTGCTTATGGCATGATAACTGTACATATTGAGTTGGGCAAAAGGTTTATCCTGATTTTTCATAAGATCTTAAGGAAAAACCTGAACAAACCTTTTGGCCAACCCAGTAACTGCCAAAATTCATCAAACTCCACTTAAAATGGATTTCATTGTATGTAATTATACTTCAGTAAAGCTGGAAGGAAAGGCGCTGCGCTAAGTACTAATGAAATAAAAATATATAGAAACTGTATGTCTGTACTCAATGTACAGTTTTGTAAACAAGAGAAAAATACATATAAATATGTTTAATAGATACGTAATATGAATTGCACCATGAAACAAGTGCAAAATGTTATGAGGATTTAGAGGTGGAAGAGGTCATTTCCATTTGGGGAGCTCTTGACAGAGCTTATGGAAAGAGGGTAACATGTGAATTAAATTCTAATGTATGAGCTAGATAGCTTATGGAAGCAGAAATTTCAGGAGAACTGAATTAAGAAGACATTTATCTTTATTTATATTTATAAAAACCCATGGAGTATACTTGAAAAATGTTTTGTTGTTCAGTCGCTAAGTCATGCCTGACTCTGGGACGCCATGGACTGCAGCACTCCAGGCTTCCCTGTCCATCACCATCTCCCAGAGTTTGTTCAAACTCATGTCCATTGAGTCACTGATGCCATCCATCCATCTCAACCTCTGTTGCCCCCTTCTCCTCCTGCCCTCAGTCTTTCCCAACATCAGGGTCTTTTCCAGTGAGTCAGCTGTTCAAATCAGGTGGCCAAAGCATTGGAGCTTCAGCTTCAGCATCAGTCCTTCCAATGAATGTTCAGGATTGATTCCCTTTAGGATTGACTGGTTTGATCCCCTTGCTGTCCAAGAGACTCTCAAGAGACTTCTTCAACACCACAGTTCAAAAGCATCAGTTCTTTGGTGCTCAGCCTTCTTTATGGTCAAGCTCTAACATGCAAAGGGACATAAATTTCATGTAAGAAATTTTTCAGAGATAAGACAATGAAGACCAATTAGAGCCAAGTCATGGATCTCCTATGATTCTAGTGTGTAAGTCACAAAGTGCTAAGAGTTGTGTGGCCAGAACTTTGTTTCAGATGAAGATTACACTGGTGGCTCAGGGCAGAATGGATTGAACAAGAGGCACGGAAGGAAGCTAGGATATGCTACTGAAATTTTTCCAGTTCAGAATGCTTAGATGAGAGTGGAGGAGAAAAGAAATACATAGGAGAGTTTGCAGAATTAGAAATTGGGGTTCGACTGGATATCTTGGTCAAAATGAAAGATGAGGAAGATAATCCCTAAAGGATAAGTTGCCTCAATCAAGTTAAGTTGTCTCAATCAATATCGAGAAGAATTATTATCAGAAGTCTCTGAAAATTAAAGTTGGTTTGAGAAGGGGCTCTTGGATGAAGTGATTACCTTTTCACTCACTGAATAGTTACGGAGGGTCAGCTGTGCACCAGAGAGGATATGTTGGAGATACAGTGAGGAACCAGACAGATAAATTATTCATCCTAAAGAGGTCTATATTCTTGTTTGAGAAGATGAAAAATAAACATGTAAATGTATGTGATTTATTTTGAATCGGCTTCCCTGGTGGCTCAGAGGTTAAAGTGTCTGCCTGCAATGCAGGAGACCTGGGTTCGATCCCTGGGTTGGGAAGATCCCCTGGAGAAGGAAATGGCAACCCACTCCAGTATTCTTGCCTGGAGAATCCCATGGACAGAGGAGCCTGGGGGGCTACCCAGTCCACGAAGTCGCAAAGAGTTGGACACGACTGAGCGACTTCACTTTCATTTATTGCAATTAGGAAATTGTGCCTTCAGGAGAGTATTTCTCTCAATGGAATGTTAGACATCAAATTGTGTTTATGGAATCATCAGTTGATTTAAAAAGGAGCTAGGGGCATAGAATGCTACTGAAAAGGAAACATAGCAGCAATTTAAAGAAGACACAAAAATGTTAATTGGAAAAAAGAAAGAAATTGGAAACGAAGTTCTTGGAGATGTGAAATAACTGGAAATAATTAATAGAGTAAGTTCTACAAAAGGGAGGCATTGTGAGCATGGTATAAGCCACTGGCTTTGAGAAGAAAAATGAATCTTCTTTCTCCACTGTTAAGACTTTATAAAAATTAAGATAAGATGATCCAAAGAAAATGCAAGGGGGAAAATACCTGACCTGAAAGAATACAAGTTGGAAATAAGGTTGACTTTTTTTAGATGGTGTGAATAAAAGTTTTCACCTTGGTGAAAATAAAAGAGGGCATGGATTGGTTTCCTGATCTGAAGACAGCAAAACATTTAGGGACTGCCAGCTATGAAGACCCTGGCTCTGCATCGTGACAGTTGATTAGCAGGATTTGCTGGGAGCTAACCAAAGGTTATTTTCTTTAAATTTTTAAGCACCTACATCAACATGACTTTCTCCAGCAATCCAAGAGTTGCTGTCTGTTGTTTAGTGGCTAAGTCATTTCCAAATCTTTGCAACCCCATGGACAGTAGCACACCAGGCTCCTCTGTCCATGAGATTCCTCAAGCCAGAATACTGGAGTGGGTTGCCCTTTCCTTCTCCAGGGGATCTTCCTGACCCAGGGAGCGAACCTGCATCCCCTGCATTGTCAGGCAGATCCTTTACTACTGAGCCACCAGGAAAGCCAACCCAAGAGAGGAGGATGTAAAAAATTCAGGTTGTAGCCCAAAATTGAATCTAATTAAATACATAAAAAATTAAAAATATGGAAGAAAGTCAAGGGCATCAGGTATATAAAGGTGTTATTGAAATGGATGATAACAGTGTATTAAAATATAAGTTGAAATTTCAGAGTCTCGGGGAGAAGTCCATGGTAAAGCGGTAAGGTGATAAAAATAATAAGACAGTCATAAAAGTGGAAAGTAAGAAGATCCTAGACAAAAAGGAATAGCCGAAACTAGGGTAAAGGGTTACAGAAGTTCCTAGAAATAATAGAGTCAGGATGAGGTGTTAGGCCTTCATTAAAAGTATCATATACAGTAAGGTTTTCAAAAGTACTTTGCAAATTTCAGTCCTCTGTTTATTTACAGATCTGTATGTGAAATCCTAAAGTGCTAATTAAAGTCTTTATAAACATTTGCACATAGTAATTTCACAATTGTTTGAGGAGATAAGAAGCAGCACTTCATCTTTTGAACACAGTTTATTTTTACAAGTGATAGTTATCAATGTGAAGTTAGAAAAAAGGAACTTCAGATGCCTTCTCTGCAGCAACAGTCTCTTTTTTGGCCAGAAAAGGATGATGATGGGATTGGATTACAGACTAGAAAATTTCTAAATGGGTCTCATGCTACATTTATGATGATTGAATTAAGTTCCATTACCCTTGGGGTTTGGTAATCAACTAGGGGAACAAACAAAAACTAAAGGAATAGAAGAGAACATTATCTCCTAACACTGCTTCTCAGAAGTACAGAAAATGAATTTTTAAGAGCTATATTATTTTGACTGGAAGAAACAAAACTCTGGCAAGGCAGTGGGTGGTTACTGTTTTGAAACAAAAATAAACACAAATCCCCATATCTTAAAATTCAGTGTAACTGAGTATCAATATCTCTTGGGTATTGATGTCCAAGGGTGAGCTCTGAAATGCTAATACGGTGAGTGACTTTATACTCTGGATCAGATATTCAAAGCCACCAGCCAAAAGTCCAAGAAACAGAATATCCTTCCCCTCCTTGTCTTATAAGACACGTTTTTGAAACTGACATCTATTGGGCAACATCCACTGTAAACATTACCATGATAATAGAGCTAAAATATATGGTATACCAGTTCCCTGAGAGCATTGCCTTTTTCATCACCTGGCAACACACATAGTACTGTGAGGTCTACCCAGAATAATTTGCCTATTTTAGACGAACCACAGAGTAGCAAACTGACTCCACTGCTTAGTCCAATTTGGTCACATCTTTATAGAAATGTTTGTTTGATTTGTTTACTTCTACAGGAGAAGGATTTTTTTCTCTCCTTTCCTGGATTGAAAAAACTTATCCTCTTAGTGCAGTTTAGAAGTTCTTCAACAAGCTGATGGTCTATATTGACAGGTATAAAATGGAAACAGATGGATCAAGGCCTCCAAATTGCAATAGACCAGAAGACATTATTCTCAGAGAACACAACATTGGACTTGAGCAGGGTGTCATTCACATTGTATTCTATGTTGTACAATATGGAGGCCCCCTGGAGAGCAGATGACAAATGAGTTGACCAGGTAAGTGTGCATGATCAAATGTTTGCTATGTGGAACAGATTGTCTAGTCATCATGCAAATAATAAGAAGAGCGAACACTCACATAGTAAACACTTCTGCCTGGCACTCCTCGAACCCTATGGGAAAGGCAACACTATTATCTCATTTTACACATAAAGAATCTGAGTTAACAAGAGATTATGTGCATGGCCCTGGGTCATAAAGCTAATCAGTGGCAGAGCCAAGGTTTGAAACCGGGTAATCTGGGCTCATCCACTTTCTAAGCAGAGGTCCTGGTTTTTCCCCAAAATCAAAGTGAAATAACATATACACATACACACACACACACACAAAGCTTAGAGTTCTTGAGACCTGCAATGAAAGAAATGTTTGGTATGGTACTTGATTTATCATCCAGGCTAGGTCTTTCAAAAGAAAGCACTAGATAAAGTGAAGTCACTCAGTCGTGTCCGACTCTTTGCAACCCCGTGGACAGTAGCCCACCAGGCTCCTCCATCCATGGGATTCTCCAGGCAAGAATACTTGAGTGGGTTGCCATTTCCTTCTCCAGGGGATCTTCCTGACCCAGGGATCGAACCCAGGTCTCGCACATTGCAGGGAGATGTTTTAACCTCTGAGCCAACAGGGAAGCCCTAAATTTTTCTAGTATCTTTTAAAAATATTTTAAAAATAAATAAATTGACAGTGGTATTGGAGAGAGCAAAATTAATTATGAAGCAATTACTTCTTCCCTCTTTATATGGTAACATCCAATCGGCATCAAAAAAACAAACCGTCCTGGTTTCCTTAGAGAGGATTATCACATCCTACTCTTCCCTTGCATTTTTCTTCTCTTAAATGGAACACAGCAAAAGGGAAGTATAGGCTGTAGTTTGCCACATGTTTCTTTACCGTTATCACGATAAAGTTTAAGTTAATAAACAACAAAAGAGAAACACATGAAAACTTAGATGTATAAAGAATAAACCAAATATCCTAAAAGGGAGACCATTGCTGGTACAATTACTTTTCTGTTGATTTCATTCACATGCTTCCTGGTGACGCCATATCTGATTTTTGTCCCTTATCTGATAATAGCCAATTAAACTAAATTTTTCAGGAACATAAGAGAACGTTGAACAATATGTCATGCAGAATTTTAAAATATAATTTGCTTTTATCAAACACAGAAACTATTTTCCTTGAGTTAAATCAAGCATTGCTGATTTAAATGTGCCAGGTAACCACAGAGTACAGTTTTTTCCAGCAAGATGTATCTTCTACTTGACAATGTTCATATATCATTCTTAGATCCTGACAGATAACATGACTGTAAAGATTTTACAACCACACTAGTAATATATGTCAGGGTTCACATAAAAGGAACTCTGGCAATTTGTAGAAGGCTTCCCAATAAAATGGAGCACACCTCCACCTGAAATAGCAATTGTTAAAGACTGGGAGATACAGGCATTCGGATGAATATTGCTTGCAAAAGTCAAAGGTAGCAAACATGCTTTTGGATTCAATTTGACTCTGTACCCCAAGTGAAAGTCACAAAGCAAGCATGAAGACATTATCTTCAGAGAGCAACGATAAATGTTTCTGTCATGAAAACTTCTAAGAATACAAACATTTCCCACTTCAGTTTAAAAGTGCCAAAAAGCAAATGCCTTAACACAAACTAAAATTCTTCCTAGAAAAAATTTTGTTGATTTTTCAAGAGGTTGATATAGGAAGCTTTAACTGGACAGAGTATTAAAGCCACTTCTTGGAAAGCTCAAAAACCACAAGATTGTAAGCTGAGGCTGTACGCAATTTATTTTGCCATCACTATGAGTGTCCAACCAGTCCATTCTGAAGGAGATCAACCCTGGGATTTCTTTGGAAGGAATGATGCTAAAGCTGAAGCTCCAGTACTTTGGACAGCTCATGCAAAGAGCTGACTCATTGGAAAAGACTCTGATGCTGGGAGGGATTGGGGGCAAAAGGAGAAGGGGACGACCAAGGTTAAGATGGCTGGATGGCATCACGGACTCGATGGACGTGAGTCTGAGTGAACTCTAGGAGTTGGTGATGGACAGGGAGGCCTGGCATGCTGTGATTCATGGGGTCGCAAAGAGTCGGACATGACTGAGCAACTGAACTGAAATGAACTGATGAGTGTGCAAGGGAATTGCACTCAAAAGCATCAAAAATATTAACATTCAGATTCTTTAGGAGAAAATGACAGTGGTCTCCAGTTGCAAAGAAGAGTACACCTTGAGCCCATAGCTGGCTGGGTTCTCTACCCCAAAGAGCAAGTCTAGGATGTACTTGAGACAAGGCTTTCCCATATAGCAACTGTCAGCATGGTTCTTAAAAGTATGAAATCTGATTTTTCCATCACCTTGTCTTTTATTGACCCAGCAAACAATTCATATTTTACAAAACATTCATTGAAGGGGAAATTGTAGTCAAGATTGAAAAGTGAATTTGAGAAGTGAAAAGGATAGAATGTATGTGTGTGTGTGTGTGTGTGTCTGTGTGTTTCCTTATCTTTTTATTTGTCTAGCTGAGACCAGCAGAATGAGCAATGCCTGACTTAATAAAAAGGGATGTAATATCAAGAAGAGATTTTCCTCATCCTTTGTTCTAGCTGGATTTGAAGGTCAGTGTGATTTTACAAACAAATGCTTCATGAGAATCCATGGCAGAAAACAAAGACAGGCAGCAAGGCACTAACAAAACAGGAAAGGAAGGAATCAGAAGATTTTGTTCTTTACTTTTTCCTCCCTTGTCCCTCTTGTGATTTCCCAACCTGAGCCTTCCTGCCTGAATCTTGTGGACGATGAGCACGCGTTAGCGTTTGGTTCTTTTCTTTCCAAGTAACAAAACACCACTTGGGTTATCCCAAGGGCAAAGGTACTTTAAATATAAGGATGCTCAGTTGAAGAATCGAAGTTGCTATACAAAATATTTGTTTACTTTCCACCTGTCTCTCTTCATCCCTCTTTCACAATACACATCATCTCTCTTCTACTCTCTCCACCTTTTTATATCTTTTCTACTTCCTTACAATTTCAGTTTGCACAAGGCTCTGGCAAGTCACAGTCCTGATCCATGACATCCTTAAAAAAAAAAAAAAACTTCCTATTTTGCTTAGATTTTAGATTCTTAAAATAGAGAGTGTGGTTGCCTCAATTCATTATTTTGTATCCACAGTTCATAAATATTTGGTCACTGTTATAGCTTGAATTGCATCCTGCCTGAAAGAAACACTGATGTCTTAACCCTCCTGAAACCTATGAATGTGACCTTATCTGGAAATAGGGTCTCTGAGCTGTAATCAAGTTAAGATGAGGTCCTTAGGATGGGCCCTTAATCCACTATGATGGGTGTCCTTATAAAAAGAGGGAAACATGGGCTCAGGCACAGAGACAAGTTGGCCAAGTGAAGACTGAGGCAGGAATGGAGGCTACACTTCCATAAGTGATGGCATGCTTGGGGCTATCAGAAGGTGCAAGAGGCAAGGAGGCATATTCCTCTAGTGGCTCCCTGCCAATACCTTAGTTTCGGGCTTCTCACTTCCAGAACTGTGAGAGAATACATTTCTGTCGTTTCAAGCTGCTCAGCTCATGGTGCTTTATTATAACCATTCTAGGAAACTACTACAGTCAGTTATTCAAAGCTAATCCAAATATTTGGAGGTTGTCTTATGTCCAAAAAAATGACACTTTTGCCCTTTGGCTGAACTTGTAAAAAACTTGTTTTTCCCTTTGAAATTGTGGGAGTAAGTAGCCAATGTCCATGTCTCTCGTCAAGAACGTACCTGGTAACTATTTCTGAGAAAGAGCTTCTCTAAAAAAAGGGACGGAAAAGGATGTTATTTTCTCAGAGATACATGGTTTATTCTCCAATTTCTGTGAAAGAGGAACTTTTCAAAAGGAAGGAAAAATCTTTCTTCTAAAATTGGAACTGTTTTAGAAATTTCTTTAATATTTCTTTTTGTTTCCTCTACCCAAGTTCTCATACTTTTCAAAAGGGAATTTAAATACAGGAAGAATGACATATTTAACATTGACCATCACTCATCATTTTTTGGAGTCTTTTGTTCTTATTAGCATCATGGTAAAGCCAAAGGAATAAAAAGGTACATGTGCCATCCAAAATATCTTATTTGCTTCCTTCAATTTTTAAAAATTGAAATATAATTGACATATAACACCATGGAAAGTTAAGGGGTACAACTTGCTGAATGAATACATTTACTTATTGCAATATGTTTCCCATAAGAATGTTAGCTAACACCTCTATCTCATTGTATAATCACTAACACAGAAGTAGAAAAATCAGGAAAGTGAAGGTGTAGGGCAGAGAAGTAGGAGGAACTCTGAAACAATTCTTTTTAAAGAGCCAGATAGGAAAGGTTGCTGGCTTTGCAGACTGTACAATCTCTGTCACAAGTTGTAGGACACATCAGACATAGGCAATACACACATGAATGGGCACGGCCCTGTTACAATCAAAATTTACAAAAACAGGAAAGGGGATTGGATGTGACCTGGAGGCCATGGTTTGCCAACCCTTGTGCTAGAGGATCAGTGCAAACACTCATGGTGGTTTTTGCTGAGGCTCTTCTTTGGTTTACTCTCAGCATGGACATGTATGACATTCTGTCCAGGAATTCTATCCAGGAAGGCTCAAATGACTTTGTCCTCTCCATGTTTCTCCAAAAATGGGTCTCAGTCACAGTCAGTTCCAGTGTGGGGGAGCACTTGTGGTCAGTGATAGCACCTTCAAGGCATAGAAAGTGCCTGTTGCTTCTTGGAGTACCGAGGCCTGGTGTTCCTTGAAGATGTGTTAAGACTTTCCTCTGTCACTTGGAACAACCTGGAAATGTTCAGAATTCAATGTGTGCTGGCAGTCACAGTTCACTATTTGTTGACAGACTGCCACACTAATGTCCTTTGTCAGAAATAAAAGTAGCATGTAAAGCCGAGGGAATCCTTACCATGAGTATGCTAAGTCACTTCAGTCGTGTCCGATTCTGTGCAACCCCATAGATGGCAGCCCACCAGGCTCCCCCATCCCTGGGATTCTCCAGGCAAGAACACTGGAGTGGGTTGCCATTGCCTCCTCCAATGCAGGAAAGTGAAAAGTGAAAGTGAAGTCACTCAGTCATGTCTGACCCTCAGCGACTCCATGGACTGCAGCCCACCAGGCTCCTCCATCCATGGGATTTTCCAGGCAAGAGTACTGGAGTGGGGTGCCATTGCCTTCTCCATACCATGAGCATATCTGGATGCAAAACCCAAAACGGGTCTATAGTCCCACAGACTGAACAAACGCTTAATGGCAGTAAAACGTATATGAGTGCCTGCTGGTGTTCTTAGAGACACAAAAAGAAGTTGGTGCCTTGTTCTATAAGAACAGGACACAATACACACTGTTGCTAGCCACAGAGACACTTAATTCCTGATGCCACCCTGGTCAATCCTCAGAGTCATTCACATGGTCAACAAAACGCACGATGACCTTGCACCCACCTACACATGCTCAGAATGTTGCTACCTGCAACAACTCATGTGTAAGGTCAAAGACTGAACAGAGATCCCACATAGCTTTCTGACCTACCACTGTCCAAATATCCCTAAGACCTTTGGCTTTTATACTGTGCAAAACTAAAGTGAAAGTGAAGTCGATCAGTGGTGTCTAACTCTTTGTGACCCCATAGACTGTGGCCCGCCAGGCTCCTCTGTCCATGGGATTCTCCAGGCAAGAATACTGGAGTGGATTGCCATTTCCTTCTCCTAAACCACTTCCATTTATAATAGGTGATTCCATCACACGCACACACACAGAGTATTTCTGCCCTTATCTTGCCAGTGATGTACTGAATCTGGCTCTTGTCAGCTTGTCAGAAACAAATGTCAAATTTTCAGAAATTTTTTGAGCCAATTGACATCACACTGTACAGCTTACAATCAGTCATAATGAAAGTATCCATTTCATGTGCGTGCATGCTAACTGGGTCCATTCATGTCCAACTCTTTGCAACCCCATGGACTGTAGCCTGTCAGGTTCCTCTGTCCATGGGATTCTCCAGGCAAGAACACTGGAGTGGGTTGCCATTTCCTCCTCCAGGGAATCTTCTTGACCCAAAGATCAAAACTGTGTCTCTCGTGTTTCCTACACTGGCAGGCAGGCTCTTTACCACTAGCACCACCTGGGAAGCCCGTTTATTTAATAAACACTAGCAAATACTACACAGAGAAGGCAATGGCACCCCACTCCAGTACTCTTGCCTGGAAAATCCCATGGACGCAGGACCCTGGTAGGCTGCAGTCCATGGGGTCAGGAAGAGTCGGACACGTCTGAACAACTTTACTTTCACTTTTCACTTTCATGCGTTAGAGAAGGAAATGGCAACCCACTCCAGTGTTCATGCCTGGAGAATCCCAGGGGCGGTGGGGCCTGGCAGGCTGCTGTCTGTGGGGCCGCACAGAGTCAGACACGACTAAAGCAACTTAGCAGCAGCAGCAGCAAATACTACAAATGGGGATCTTTCTCCAGGGAGCTGAATGAGAAACATTGACCGCAATAGCACTGGCCCTGATGCCCTAGTGCACCAGCCAAAATGTTCTTGTCTTTTGTCCTTACTGAACTGATCAGCTACTCAATCACCAAGTTCCAGCTTCTCAGTGTCTTCGTTCCCTGACAGTAGAACAATGAAATAAAATCAGCTGTTACATCTCCCACTAGAAAGAATGACAATGAAAAAAAGTGGCTGTTGTATCTCCACCAAGAACACATCTGGTCCACATATCAGAAAATTCATCTTGTAATCCCTCATGATACTCCTACAGTAGTGACAGCTGTTAGTATCATTAGCCTGTGACCCAACCCCACCGTCTACAGTTCCTCCAAAAGGAGGCATCAGATGCTTTTAAAAGATTAAATGTAAAAGCGAGCATTTAGTAATGAGTATTTTAAAAATTCCAGGCTCAGTCAAAAAGAGCACAACCCCCTAAAGAAATAATAAGTAGGACTAACTCCTTGGATAAGCTGCTTCTGCAGAGTTGAGAAGAGCAGCTGTGAATGTTGGCTTCAATCCAGTGTGGTAAGTTAGGGATGGTCTGTTGCTCTTCGTGGAAACCGTTCACAACTCCACTTTTTAAGATCTGTAATAGGGATTGTTTACCCATTGTGGTTTTCCATTGATTTCTTTTTCACATGAAGGGAAATAAGCCTTGGTCTAAGTGTAAACCCTTCTAGACTGCAGGACAACATAAGGAGATTAATCTTACTTTGTCGTTATTTTTATAACTGCACTCATTTGCCCTTTTGTGATAATGAGACAGAAAGAAATACTGATATGAAAGGGCTGATTTATCAATACATGATGCTTGAAATTTACACATTAAATACAATTCTGACCAAAAAAATCATTCTCTTGAGACAGCCATAATGTCTAAATTTCTACTATTAGTATTCATTCCTTTCATTTTACAAAGTGCTATGTTATATTCAAATTTTAACATGAACCAAATTACTCAAACTCTGAACAAATTCTATTTTTCACACTATAATCTCTGAATTCCCAGAGATTTACTGGCCTGTGATAAAAGAATACATATATGAAGCTTAGACTTGATCATGAGAGATCTACATGGACCTAAGTTTCTTTTGAAATGCCTCTGAAGATGGTACCAAAATAAGTTTATCTCCAGTGTTGCAAGTTAAGAGCTTAAGAACATGCTTAACGTCACACATCTAGTAAGTGGGAGAGCTGAGAGTTGAGCCAAATCTAATTTTAAAACATTAGTCTTTATCCTATATTGTGTTGCTTAGGGGAGTAGAATTGAGAAGCTTAATCTTCTCAGGTAACATGACAACAATCCAGGGAATTATGTATAGCATGTCTTTTTCCTAAATGCTAGTTTTTCCAGACTATGAAAATGTTAATCAGTGTTCTGTGAAAACTCTTTGCCAGACAAAGAATGGTCTAAGAATTTTGTCTTCTATATCTTGAGACTCATGCATTAAGGTTTAAAAGGAAAGTGGTAATGATAGTTTTCATTTAATAGTACTTGTATAAGTTTCCCATGTTTGCTATGACATGATCACAAACTGTGTGACTTAAAACAACAGAAATGCATTTCCTTAGTTCTGGAGACAGAAGTCCAAAATCAAGGTGTCAGCAGCACCATGCTTCTGAAGGCTCTAGGGAAGAATCCTTTCCTTGGCTCTTCCAGCTTCTGGTGTCTGTTGGCATTTTTTGGCTTGTAGCCACATCTCTGCTGTGTCTCAGCATAACCTTATCCTCTTGTCTGAATTACCTACCTCTGCCCTTCTCTAACAAGGATATTTGTGATGGCATTTAGGGACCACGCAGACAATTCAGGGTAATCTCCTTATCTCAAGAGCCTTAATTAAATTACATCTACAAGGATCCTCTTATCATTTAAGATACTATTTACAAGTTCCAAGGATTGATACTTAATGTCTCCATGTCATTATTATTAAACCCACTGTGGTACTCTTGTCTGGAAAATCCCACGGACAGAGGAGCCTGGTAGGCTGCAGTCCATGGGGTCGCTAAGAGTCGGACAAGACTGAGCGACTTCACTTTCACTTTTCACTTTCATACATTGNTTAAAAGGAAAGTGGTAATGATAGTTTTCATTTAATAGTACTTGTATAAGTTTCCCATGTTTGCTATGACATGATCACAAACTGTGTGACTTAAAACAACAGAAATGCATTTCCTTAGTTCTGGAGACAGAAGTCCAAAATCAAGGTGTCAGCAGCACCATGCTTCTGAAGGCTCTAGGGAAGAATCCTTTCCTTGGCTCTTCCAGCTTCTGGTGTCTGTTGGCATTTTTTGGCTTGTAGCCACATCTCTGCTGTGTCTCAGCATAACCTTATCCTCTTGTCTGAATTACCTACCTCTGCCCTTCTCTAACAAGGATATTTGTGATGGCATTTAGGGACCACGCAGACAATTCAGGGTAATCTCCTTATCTCAAGAGCCTTAATTAAATTACATCTACAAGGATCCTCTTATCATTTAAGATACTATTTACAAGTTCCAAGGATTGATACTTAATGTCTCCATGTCATTATTATTAAACCCACTGTGGTACTCTTGTCTGGAAAATCCCACGGACAGAGGAGCCTGGTAGGCTGCAGTCCATGGGGTCGCTAAGAGTCGGACAAGACTGAGCGACTTCACTTTCACTTTTCACTTTCATACATTGGAGAAGGAAATGGCAACCTGCTCCAGTTTTCTTGCCTGGAGAATCCCAGGAACGGTGAAGCCTGATGGGCTGCCATCTATGGGGTCGCACAGAGTCGGACA
The DNA here is from genome assembly GCA_006410555.1 of Capra ibex. Lineage (NCBI taxonomy): Eukaryota > Metazoa > Chordata > Mammalia > Artiodactyla > Bovidae > Capra > Capra ibex. The sequence goes on along the minus strand of SJYO01048061.1, from coordinate 25,889,496 downwards.
CGACTGAAGCGACTTAGCAGCAGCAGCAGCAGCAGCAGCAGCAGCAGCAGCAGCAGCAGCAGCATTATATTTGGGCTTCCCTGATGGCTCAGGCAGTAAAGAATTTACCTGCAATGCAGGAGATCTGGGTTCAATCCCTGGGTTGGGAAGATCTCTTGGAGAAGGGCATTCTCCAGTATTCTTGCCTAGAGAATCCCATGGACAGAGGAGCCTGGTGGGCTACAGTCCATGGGATCTCAAAGTGGAATCTATTTTTTACTCACATACAGGAGTAGTTAGATATTGTTCTGTCTTTGAAGTAAAAGTTGCTCAGTCATGTCTGAGTCTTTGTTACCCCATGGACAGTAGCCCACCCGACCCCTCTGTCCCTGGAATTCTCCAGGCAAGAATACTGGAGAATTCCCTTCTCAAGGGATCTTCCCAACCCAGGGATCCAACCCAGGTCTCCCACATTGCAGGCGGATTCTTTACCAACTGAGTCACCAGGAAAGCCATGGTCTATATTTGCTTCTTCAGAAAAAAATGAGGATACTTCTCCCCATATTCCTACCACACTCCCCATTCCTTAGTGTTCCCCACCCTACTTTCATCTCTTGCTAAATTGGATCATGTTTAGAGGGAACTGCTCCTGGAGTAAGTGAGCCACAGGTTTTCAGTAGCACTGCCATTAGACTCAGGTTCCTAGGGCCCCTGCCACGGGTCCTGCAGTTTGGAGGTCTCACTATTACTTCACCTCCTCTCCACAAGTCAAGGAGCTCATGGATCAAGGACAAGCACCTATGAAGAGCTCATGCCCTCCTCTTCACATTCTAGACCACATTCTAGGCATCCAAAACCTTGACATTTCCTGCCCAAAGGAAACCCAAGTCTTTCCTTCTGAAGATGAACTGTGCTGCCTGCGTAGACACCGCTAGTCCTGAGAAATACCCAAGATGAAGCTAATGAAGGTGTGAATCCTTTTGGATGAAGACGCTGGAACATCTACACACATGCATTCCAAGCCAGAGTCACGTGTGGGAGGTGAAGGTGAGAGTCTATGGGTTTAGAGCTTCTACTCACTCATTGACCCAAGGCCTATAAGCAACATCAGAGGTGGATCTTGCAATGAGGATGTAGACTGATGCAAAGCCAGGCATAGCCATGAGCCACCCTTTGGCTTCTTCCTGATGTGGTAAGAGACAAGAAAATAACAGATAATTATGAATAGCCAGGTCACTATTCTGCTCATTTATCTTCCACTAAATGCTAAAAATACATAATGTCTGGCTCAGTATGTTAATGGTCTTAATAATATCTATATTTTTTGACAATAATTTCTCTTCCTGTAATTTGGTCCTTAAAAATATTGCCAAATACAGAAAAGTCTTCATATACAAATTTTCATTCCTTAATATTTTTAAAATATTGTAAAAAGGGAAACATCGCAAATGCCCAGTAACAGACATGTCTACATAAACTGCGGTATATTAAAATCAACATAATGGAGCTTATAAAAATAATGTTTACAAATTGTTTTAATAACATGGAAAATATTTATAGTTTTGAGTAAAAAATAAAAGGAAGATATAAAATTATAACCACAAAACGGTCTCAATTATGTAAAAAATAATTCCAGGAAAAAATGACTTCAAGGAAATAACTAAAATGTTAACTACCTACAGAAAGTAGGATCCTGGATTATTTTGATTATATTTTATAATTATAAAAGTTGTCCAAAACAACACATTACTTTTACAACCAGAGTTTTTACAGCAATATTAAAAGCACTGAGACCACTTACACATAGTGTTCATTAGTTCCTTCCCCAAACCACACTAGATAACAGTACAGAGAGTTGTTTTGTTTTTTTTTAAGGGTATAAATCCACAAAGAAAAAGAGAACAAGAAAGAAGACAATAGCCAAACAACTTTGGAAACGAGAAAGGTATTGGATAAAAGGTAATTGATGACACAGAGAAGAGAACAGTAACCGACCACCAATAGCAGGAAAAAGCCAGGATGATCCACAAAAAATCTCAGGAATTGAGGCACCTTGTTATGTGAGAGTGGAAGTTCAGATGGGCTATAAAAACAAGAGAATAAATTGAAAATCTGCACAAAATGCATATAAAACCAGTGGGGTCTCTCCCACCCCAACAGAAAAGAGAGTTTACTCTCTAAAATGAGTGAACTAGAGAGATTCTGAGCTCAACGCATAAGCAGATCTGAGGACCAGTGTATTATGTTGAAAATATGGGCATCAACTGAGCAGTGAGAGCCCTCCTCACTTCCTCCAGAATGCTGATGGAAAGGTTTACACCTTTCAAATGGGAAAATGACCAAACCAAGAAAAGAGGTGGTGTGGGGTCTGTCAATAAAGAAGCCATTCATTGATAAACCCTTCCCATTTATGCATAGTGACTGACCAACTTTTTATTGCCTCATTCTTAAAAAATGAGTGGAAGTCAAGACTCGTTAGTCATTTGAGGAAAGTTTTCAACATGAAAGAGAAGTTAAGATAAACAAAAAGTTAAAAAAAATAAAATAAAATAATAATTCAGGACAAACAAAAATATTGCACTAAGCAGAGATGAACTTTGAGTAAACTATAATTGAAGCTGTCAGGGAGGTATAATAGTACTACACACAATCCACAAAGTAAAACACAACTCTATGCATCTTAGAATACTGAGAGAGAAAAAAAGAAAATCTTCAAACTTAACAAATAATATGACGGCAAAATGAAGATCTCAAAAAAAATTTGGAAGCAGAGTTAACCACTGGAGGGTGAGAGGTATGACTCTCAAACCTAACTGAGTTTCTAGTATTTCTCTTCCTACCTTCCATCAATGCCTGCTTCCAATATATTTTCTTGGATGGTGACTATGGTTTAAAGACTTCAGCTGGGGCATTCTAAGCCTCTCTTAGAACTGTTACAGTAAGGCACTCTAACTTCATGAGCAATGAAATTTTATTGCCAAACTCTGCCGCTTATCTGGAAATAGAAGAATAGGTTTCCCCTGTTCCCCAGCTTCCCCCTCATTCTTTAATGTATTCTGTGTAGTAATTTTATAATCCTAATCACCCATAGGGTGTTTTACATTCTTTTTCCCAGGCAGCCTACACAAAATTGACTCTCTTTTTATAGCATTTGGAAATAGTAATTCGAATTAGGAAGAAGTATTGTTTGCCCAGAGGCAAACAACAGCTCCAGGTCCAGCAGTAACTTTCACTAACATCAGCCATCTCCACCTACAGATACCATCTCACCCTCAAACAGTTTTCAATCAGCCCTCCAATCTCTCCAAGATCAATCCTTCAGCACCTTCATGCTGCACTTGTAGGTGCTGACATCGCAAGCCTGCCACCTTTTGTGTGGTTGTTTGAAACTCACGCAACAGGCAGAATTCAAACTTCATCCTTTGAGGCTGATGCACTTTCTGTAGCAAATTGTAACAGCATATAAGTACAGTATGACAGATCTGGAACTATGACAACACTGTTGATCAGTGTTATCCTCATGGCCAGGGGTCCAGAAGGCTTGATTTTAAAAAGCTTTCGGACTTTGACTCTGGTTGTGCTAAAAGCTGTCACTGTTTACGCTGTCATCTGAGAAACACTGGACTTCTAGCAAAAACAAATGCACAACGATCAAACTGGCTTCTTTTGCACTGAAAGAGAAAAGAAAGTGAAAGTGTTAGCTACTCAGTCATATCTGACTCTTTGAGACCCTATGGACTGTAGCCCGCCAGACTCCTATGTCCATGGAATTCTCCAGGCAAGAACACTGGAGTGGGTAGCCATTTCCTTCTCAAGGGCATCTTCCCAATCCAGTGATTGAACCTGGGTACCCTGCATTGGCAGGAGGTTTTTTGTTTTGTTTTGTTTTTTGTTCTTTCCCCATCTGAGCCCCCAGGGAAGCCCAGAGGAATTACCCAACACAGAAGTCTATTAAAATACATGTGCTTCATAAAGGAAGGGCAAGTGTGTCCTGCTATGAGAAACTTCAACACCTGAGCCCATAAAACAAATATTTTAGAGGAAGCCATTTGCACCACTGAGATGTTTAATCAATTAGAATTTGTTTCAAAAATAAAGTCCTTTCAGTTCAGTTCAGTTCAGTCTCTCAGTCGTGTCCGACTGTTTGCAACCCCATGAGTCACAGCACAGCAGGCCTCCCTGTTCATCGCCAACTCCGGAGTTCACTCAGACTCACGTGCATCGAGACCATGATGCCATCCAGCCATCTCATCCTCTGTCGTCCCCTTCTCCTCCTGCCCCCAATCCCTCCCAGCATCACAGTCTTTTCCAATGAGTCAATGCTTTGCATGAGGTGGCCAAAGTACTGGAGTTTCAGCTTTAGCATCATTCCCTCCAAAAAAATCCCAGGGCTGATCTCCTTCAGAATGGACTGGTTGGATCTCCTTACAGTCCAAGGGACTCTCAAGAGTCTTCTCCAACACCAGTTCAAAAGCATCAATTCTTCAGCACTCAGCTTTCTTCACAATCCAACTCTCACATCCACACATGACTACTGGAAAAACCATAGCCTTGACTAGACGGACCTTAGTCAGCAAAATAATGTCTGCTCTTGAATATGCTATCTAGGTTGGTCATAACTTTTCTTCCAAGGAGTAAGCGTCTTTTAATTTCATGGCTGCAGTCACCATCAGCAGTGATTTTGGATCCCCAAAAATAAAGTCGGACACTGTTTCTACTGTTTCCCCATCTATTTCCCATGAAGTGATGGGACCAGATGCCATGATCTTCGTTTTCTGAATGTTGAGCTTTAGCCAACTTTTTCACTCTCCACTTTCACTTTCATCAAGAGGCTTTTTAGTTCCTCTTCACTTTCTGCCATAAGGGTGATGTCATCTGCATATCTGAGGTTATTGATATTTCTCCCAGCAATCTTGATTCCCGCTTGTGTTTCTTCCAGTCCAGCATTTCTCATGATGTACTCTGCATAGAAGTTAAATAAGCAGGGTGACAATACACAGCTTTGACGTACTCTTTTTCCTATTTGGAACCAATCTGTAGTTCCATGTCCAGTTCTAACTGTTGCTTCCTGACCTGCATACAGATTTCTCAAGAGGCAGGTCAGGTGGTCTGGTATTCCCATCTCTCTCAGAATTTTCCACAGTTTATTGTGATCCACACAGTCAAAGGCTTTGGCATAGTCAATAAAGCAGAAATAGATGTTTTTCTGGAACTCTCTTGCTTTTTCCATGATCTAGCTGATGCTGGCAATTTGAACTCTGGTTCCTCTGCCTTTTCTAAAACCAGCTTGAACATCAGGGAGTTCTCGGTTCACATATTGCTGAAGCCTGGCTTAGAGAATTTTGAGCATTACTTTACTAGCATGTGAGATGAGTGCAATTGTGCGGTAGTTTGAGCATTCTTTGGCATTGCCTTTCTTTGGGATTGGAATGAAAACTGACCTATTCAGTCCTCTGGCCACTGCTGAGTTTTCCAAATTTGTTGGCATATTGAGTGAAGCACTTTCACAGCCTCCTGTTTCAGGATTTGAAAGAGCTCCACTGGAATCCCATCACCTCCACTATTTTGTTCATAGTGATGCTTTCTAAGACCCACTTGACTTCACATTCCAGGATGTCTGGCTCTAGATGAGTGATCACACCATCATGATTATCCGGGTAGTGAAGATCTTTTTTGTGCAGTTCTTCTGTGTATTCTTGCCACCTCTTCTTAATATCTTCTGCTTCTGTTAGGTCCAGACCATTTCTGTCCTTTATCAAGCCCATCTTTACATGAAATGTTCCCTTGGTATCTCTAATTTTCTCAAAGAGATCTCTAGTCTTTCCCATTCTGTTGTTTTCCCCTATTTCTTTGCATTGATCGCTGATGAAGGCTTTCTTGTCTCTTCTTGCTATTCTTTGGAACTCTGCATTCAGATGCTTATATCTTTCCTTTTCTCCTTTGCTTTTCGCCTCTCTTCTCTTCACAGCTATTTGTAAGGCCTCCCCAGACAGCCATTTTGCTCTTTTGCATTTCTTTTCCATGCCGATGGTCTTGATCCCTGTCTCCTATACAATGTCACAAACCTCGTTCCATAGTCCATCAGGCACTCTATCTATCAATCTAGGCCCTTAAATCTATTTCTCACTTCCACTGTATAATCATAAGGGATTTGATTTAGGTCATACCTGAATGGTCTAGTGGTTTTCCCTACTTTCTTCAATTTAAGTCTGAATTTGGTAGTAAGGAGTTCACGTTCTGAGCCACAGTCAGCTCCTGGTCTTATTTTTGTTGACTGTATAGAGCTTCTCCATCTTTGGCTGCAAAGAATAGAATCAATCTGATTTCGGTGTGGACCATCTGGTGATGTCCATGTGTAGAGTCTCCTCTTGTGTTGTTGGAAGAGGGTGTTTGCTATGACTAGCGCATTTTCTTGGCAAAACTCTATCAGTCTTTGCCCTACTTCATTCCATATTCCAAGGCCAAATTTGCCTGTTACTCCAGGTGTTTCTTGACTTCCTACTTTTGCATTCCAGTCCTCTATAATGAAAAGGACATCTTTTTGGGGTGTTAGTTCTAAAAGGTCTTGTAGGTCTTCATAGAACCATTCAACTTCAGCTTCTTCAGCATTACTGATTGGGGCATAGACTTGAATTGCCGTAATATTGAATGGTTTGCCTTGGAAACGAACAGAGATCATTCTGTCGTTTTTGAGATTGCATCCAAGTACTGCATTTTGGACTCTTTCATTGACCATGATGGCTACTCCACTTCCTCTAAGGGATTCCTGCCCGCAGTAGTAGATATAATGGTCATCTGAGTTAAATTCACCCATTCCAGTCCATTTTAGCTCGCTGATTCCTAGAATGTCGACGTTCACTCTTGCCATCTCCTCTTTGACCACTTCCAATTTGCCTTGATTCATGGACCTGACATTCCAGGTTCCTATGAAATATTGCTCTTTACAGCATTGGACCTTGCTTCTATCACCAGTCACGTCCACAGCTGGGTATTGTTTTTGCTTTGGCTCCATCCCGTCTTTCTTTCTGGAGTTATTTCTCCACTGAGCTCCAGTAGCATATCGGGCANGACCACTTCCAATTTGCCTTGATTCATGGACCTGACATTCCAGGTTCCTATGCAATATTGCTCTTTACAGCATTGGACCTTGCTTCTATCACCAGTCACGTCCACAGCTGGGTATTGTTTTTGCTTTGGCTCCATCCCATCTTTCTTTCTGGAGTTATTTCTCCACTGAGCTCCAGTAGCATATCGGGCACGTACTGACCTGGGGAGTACCTCTTTCAGTATCCTATCATTTGGCCTTTTCATACTGTTCATGGGTTTCTCAAGGGAAGAATACTGAAGTGGTTTGCCATTCCCTTCTCCAGTGGACCACATTCTGTCAGACCTCTCCACCATGACCCGCCAGTCTTGGGTTGCCCTGTGGTCATGGCTTGGTTTCATTGAGTTAGACAAGGCTGTGGTCCTAGTGTGATTGGACTGACTAGTTTCCTGTGAGTATGGTTTCAGTGTGTCTGCCCTCTGATGCCCTCTTGCCACACCTACCATCCTACTTGGATTTCTCTTACCTTGGGCATGGGGTATCTCTTCACGGCCACTCCAGCAAAGCACAGCTGCTGCTCCTTACCTTGGATGAGGGATATCTCCTCACCGCCTCCCTTCCTGACCTTCAACGTGTGATAGCTTCTTTAGGCCCTCCTGCGACAGTGCAGCCACCACTCCTTGGACATGGGTTTGCTCCTCCTGGCCACCGCCCCTGGCCTCGGATGTGGGGTGGCTCTTCTTGGCCGTTGCCCCTGCCCTCGGACTCAGGGTAGCTCCTCTTGGCCATTCCTGGGCCGTCACAGCCTGGCACTCTCGGCCACTGCCCCTGACCTTGGATGTGAGGTAACTCCTCTCGGCCGCCGCCCTCAGGCATGGAGTCCTCCTGACTTCTGCCCCTGACCTCAGACGCGGGGTAGCTCCTCTCAGCCGTGCTTAGTGCACCGGTCACAGCCGCCTGCACTTAGGATAAAATCCTTTTGGATATCTAAACCACTCCACATACTTTGCAATTTTGAACTACATACTTTATAGCACATAAGTTTACTTTTACTGGAGCCTAAGATGCTTACTCCTTGGAAGAAAAGTTATGACCAACCTAGATAGCATATTCAAAAGCAGAGACATTACTTTGCCGACTAAGGTCTGTCTAGTCAAGGCTATGGTTTTTCCTGTGGTCATGTATGGATGTGAGAGTTGGACTATGAAGAAGGCACAGTGCCGAAGAATTGATGCTTTTGAACTGTGGTGTTGGAGAAGACTCTTGAGGGTCCCTTGAACTGCAAGGAGATCCAACCAGTCCATTCTGAAGGAGATCAGCCCTGGGATTTCTTTGGAAGGAATGATGCTAAAGCTGAAACTCAAGTACTTTGGCCACCTCATGTGAAGAGTTGACTCACTGGAAAAGACTCTGATGCTAGGAGGGATTGGGGGCAGGAGGAAAAGGGGATGACAGAGGATGAGATGGCTGGATGGCATCACTGACTCAATGGATGTGAGTCTGAGTGAACTCCAGGAGATGATGATGGATAGGGAGGCCTGGCATGCTGTGATTCATGGGGTTGCAAAGAGTCGGACATGACTGAGCGACTGAACTGAACTAAACTGAACTGAACATATATCTGATAGAGCTTCCCAAATAATTTTGCATATGTTATCTAATGTTATCCTATTTACAACCCTGAGTATTCAGTGCAACTCTTTTATCCAGTTTATAGGTAGTGAAATAATTTGCTATAATGTGTGAAAACAAGCTTTTTTTTTTTCAAATAAATGTTCTTCCTTTAAATATAACCAATGTATATGAAAGAAGTATCTGAAAGCTACAGAAAGTTCTAGAAATGTTTCTAAAAAATATAAAACTAAAGAAAATATTCACATTTAAAGTTCCCATCTTGAGGAATTTCAAAGAACACTGTTTACAAGAATAATGCATATGGTGAAATACTGACACAGCAAGGGTGTCACTTTCCTACTTTTCTGGAAGAGACAAAAGGCTTTTCTTACTCATAGTCAGAACCTAAGTCATCCTTTGGATGAAATGTCAGCCTGGCTTGCTCTATCTTTTACCATATCTCACTTTCAGAATTCATCAAAGTGAATAAGGTAAAACATTAGGCTACTTGGTGAATGGCCAGCCTTAAATAGTATAATCTGAGCTACTCACAGCTATTAAAGAAATGCAGTTAGTTCTATTTGAATCACACAAAGCAACTCAAAGAATGCCAGCAATACGACTTTGGTTGAGCAATAAGTAAAATTCATTATTAGCAAATAAGTGTGTCTTTTGTGGCTACTTTGTGTACAGAACTCTGTGACAGAGGTGGCCACATTACTCCGTAATCATCTCCTAAGCCCTGGCATGGAGAAGGCAATGGCACCCCACTCCGGTACTCTTGCCTGGAAAACCCCATGGACAAAGGACCCTGGTAGGCTACAGTCCATGGAGTCACTAAGAGTCGGGCACAACTGAGCGACTTCACTTTCACTTTTCACTTTCATGCATTGGNCACTAAGAGTCGGGCACAACTGAGCGACTTCACTTTCACTTTTCACTTTAATGCATTGGAGAAGGAAATGGCAACCCACTCCAGTGTTCTTGCCTGGAGAATCCCAGGGACGGGGGAGCCTGGTGGACTGCTGCCTATGGGGTCACACAGAGTCAGACATGACTGAAGCGAATTAGCAGCAGCAGCAGCAAGCCCCGGCAAGGGACTGGATCTTGTTCATTTTGATACTGCCAGAGCCTGTCTGTGTTACAGGGACTCAATAAATGCTTGATGAGTAAATTAATTAATAAATACACTGTTGATGTTGTTGTTGGATGCAGCTTGGCAAAGAAAATTGCACAGGCATGCAGTCAGAAAAATTGGAGTTCACTTTCCAGCTGAGCCAAACAGTAGCTGTGTGATCTTAAGTTCTCAACCTCTCTGCCACCCTCTTGTCTCAACTATAAAAGGAGTTTACAGTGGGTACTGCCTATCTTATAGGGTTTCTCTGACAAGGTAATGAGAGACTAAATTAAGCATTTTAACCATTTTCCTTGACAATATGCTTGCACTATAAATTTACTATATGAAAAGTATTTTTACCAAGCAAGCTAAAATTTAAGATTTCAAAATAGCACTACCTTGAATGATCAAGACCTGAAACAATAAAGTTTGCTAAACTCACTGTCCTCTTTCAATTCACAAGGTAGGGGATGATTAATTTAAGAGGCATACAAATAACCATTAATTAAAATAGCAAAACAAATAGTGCTTATGTTACCATCCATTAAAATATCTCCACGAATATCACTTTGATGTCAGTTTGGTTATTAATGTTATTGATTGTGTGTATGTTAATCACTCAGTTGTGTCCAACTCTTTGCAGCCCCATGGACTATAGCTTACCAGGCTTCTGTTGATGGAATTCTCCAGGCAAGAATATTGGAGTGTGTTGCCATTCCCTTCTCCAGGGGATCTTCCAAACCCAGGGATCAAACCATGGTCTCCTGCATTGCACACGGATTCTTTACCATCTGAGCCACAGTGAATATTAATTTAAGATTTAAAAAATTGATTCTGTAATTTGTTGAAATTTGGACTCTGATGATACCAATTTCTACATTGGAAAAGAAAGTATAGTTCATGGAAGTAGAAGAAAAAACCTTAAAGACCAACTTTCAGCAAAAAATAATAATAATAATAATTGAGAGAAACCAAAAAAAATATTTGCAAAACCTCTGTGGGAATTCCTATTTCCATCATTGCAGAGGATAAAAAATCTGGCCTGGTGTGATTTCTAATTCCCTTCAAGTCTTTCTGTAATGCAAATGTCATGTTGAAAAATTTGGCAATTGCATTAGGGAAAGGTAAGTTGCTCAGATCACTGGAAAATGTTTTGACATTTAAGTGACCCTTACGTTCTGCTTTACAAAAGAAGTTCCAATTAAGCTCAGAGCTTTTCTCTTATTTACTATACTGACTCTGAAAAGGAAGGCTGTGAAAAGTTGAATGCTTTTTTTGCTGTGGGAGCTGGGCACTGCTCTGCAAGAGGGAACAAGAATTCTAAGCTGCCTCTGAAAATGTTGAGAGCTGAGGGAAATTGCTGCTTTTCATGAAGTTCATCACCATTTCCCCAAGGCATCTGCTTTGTTTGCTTGACTGTAGCCAAACATGGATGCTCACTTCGGCTGGCAGTACACAGGGAAGAGACTCTAATATCGGAACGTTCTGGTCCTGGCTTTTCTTCTGATTTGTCCCATAATGCTGAATGTGCTGTGCTTAGTTGCTAAGTGTTGTCTGACTTTTTGCAGCCCTATGGACTATAACCCATGAGGCTCTTCTGTCCATGGGGATCCTCCAGGCAAGAATACTGGAGTGGATTGTCATGCCCTCCTCCAGGGGATCTTCCCAACCCAGCGATTGAACCCTCGTCTCCTTCTGATTTGTCACATAATGCTGTGACTCTGTGGTCAGTAATGAAGGAAGAAAAGGGTAAAGCTTGGGAAATATGTAATTTCTCCAAAGCAATCAACTGCCCCCTGCTTCCAATGGAAACCCAAGTGTTGGGAGTAATGCAAAATGGAAGTGATCAGCGGCTGAGGGTGGTCGATTCACAGATACTCAGCTCTGGAGTAACTGAAATGAGACACGGACCTCAGCAGGTGCAGGGGGCTCTGGCCATCTAGACAGCTTAACTTCAAGACTTGCTTGAAATAATTCTGGACAAAAGGCACACTTACTTCTTCTCTGGGGTTAATTAGGACTCTAACATAGTCAATAGTAGAAGCCATACCAATGTAGCTTGAGGAAAAAGGTGCAAATAATTATAGGAATATTACCCGGACCTAGGAAAGCACTGAATCCCTCAGTGAATCCCTTTGTGAATCCCTCAGGAACCCAGGTGGTATTCTCTTTCTCTTACTGTCTCTTGCCTCTGCTTCTTTCTGCACACCTGGTTTCTCCCATTCCTCTCCTCTTTCTTTTCATCCTTTATCTTACTCCTTTTCCTATTCCCCTCCCCCTTCTCCCATCCTTCTCTTTCCCTCCCAGTGGATTTTCTCTACTGTCCATCCACACAAAGAAATACGAAGCTAACAGCACTCCTGACTTTCCAGGCCATATCTCCCCATATGTAAAGAACTGGCCTCCTGAATCCATTTGCAATCCACGTGGGGAGAGACACTGAATGGTCCAGGTGTCTACATCTGGTCCAACTTGAAAACAAAAAAAGCTAGGGAAAGGGGTCCCTTGGGTGCATGTGAAGAGAATACAGTTCTAAAACTTCAACTGTAAGACCTAATCTTTCTAAGCTCTCCTCAGATGTAAAGTCAGTTTCAATCACTGGGTCTCGTTTATCCATTTGAAATTGGTTATGTGACTGTCCAACCTCACTCACCATCATGATGTAGCTAATGGCTGAAATATTTTTTAAACTGTCAAGGTTAATATCATTTTAAACTAGAGCTATGCAATTAAACATAATCACATTTAAAATGAGAGGTCTTTAAATGCCAGTTCAAAATCTTACTAGACACAGTTGTTACCACTATGTGGCAACATATTACTCTCGTGATTCAGAACACTGGACTCCACAGATGCTTCGCTCTGGAATTTTTTCTTGGGCCAATTTACTCTAAATCAACAGGAAACATTGTATGTAAGTTTTCTAATAGGTTATATTTATACCTTCTATTACATGAAGATTCCAAACTGATGTCAAGACACTGAAATAGTTTCAGGAAATTGCAAGAGGGAGGAAAGAAATTGCCAGGGATATTTGAACACATCTTTCCTCAAGTAGCATCAAAGAAATGAGTGTTGGTTGCAATAGGAGATTTATAGAGCCTTTCCTTTCTTAGCTACGAAAGCATGTCAATTTTCTTCTATTTACTCATTTATCCCCTCAACAAGTAGTTATTTGTTCTCTATGCTGCAAAAATAATAATTTGCTAGAATCTTTCTTCCACATGTAGTCAGAGTGGTCATTTGTTACAAAGAGAAGAATATTCTCCACCAGGCTGAATTAAGAGTCACTTAATAATGAATAAAATGTATTTATTTTCAGTGAAAATAAGTTTCTCATTCCTGGATAAAAAAGCCTGTGTTGCCAAAAAAGTATGAACGATAGAGAAATAAGTCAGAAGGTAAAATCTCCTATAATCACAACATTTCCTCTGTTAACTCTTTGCTTGTAAATTCTCAGATCGTTTCCAAATATACACAGATACAAACTACAGGTGCATGCAATTCCCAAATACATGAATGCACATGACTCATATACATTTTTATGATAGAATCGCATCAGGCATATTTTCTTCAACTATCTTTGGTCACTTATCAATGTATTATAGTTTCTCTACCTCATTTCTTCAAAGGGAAGATAATAGTCCATTATTCAAATATGGAAAATGTCTTTCAAACATTCTAATAATACTCATTTTAGCTTATTTCTATTTTTTTCTATACAAACAATGCTACCGTGAACACTCGTATATGTATATCATTGTTCACTTGAATCTGCATTTTTTAAAGAATGAAATCCTAGAAATCAAATTACTAAATCCACAAGTAAAAATAATTATTATTTAAATAATAAATGCTAATTGCTATCTAGAAAGCTTTTGCCAAAGTATAACCTCACCTAGAGTTTATGGCAATGTCTGTACCCTATACTATGGCCAGCACTGGGTATCAAGTAAATCATTGCTGCTTGTCCAGAATTTTTTTAAAGGGTTATTTCAACGTTCTAATTCGCATTTCTTAGCAACACATTTTTACCTATTTTTTTTGGATTTCTTCTGACACTATCAATTTATTATTCTTTTTTCATTTTTTATCAGATTAGCCATTTTATGTTGGTTTTGTTGCTCAGTCACTCAGTCGTGTCTGACTCTCTGCGATCTCGTGGACTGCAGCCTGCCAGGCTTCTCTGTCCCTGGAATTTTCCAGGCAAGAATACTAGAGTGGGGTGCCGCTTCCAGCTCCAGTGGATCTTCTTAGCCTGGGGTTGAACCCATGTCTCTTGCATCTCATAACTTGGCAGGTGGATTCTTTGCCACTAGCACCACCTGGGAAGCCCTTGTGTTGATTGTAGTGTGCTTTATATTAGCACTGTTGTTAACTGTTTTTATCTGCACACATACTGCTTTTTGTATAACCTTTCTCAGTATTTTTTTTCTCAGTTTTGAATTGTCTATTGTCAGGTTTATAATTAGGAACTAATACAAAAAGTCTAAAACTTTGTCATCAAGAATATCCATTTCCCCATTGCTATTTGGTTCCCATCTCATACTGTATTAGCTTTCTATGCTACCGTAACAAATCACCCCAAACTCGTGGATTACGACAGAGTAAAATTGTTAGCTTGCAGTTCAGGAGGTCAGAAGTCTGGCAATCAAGGAGTTGCCAGGGCTGCATTCCTTCCCGGGGCTCTAGAGAAGGATTCATTTCCTTTCTTTTTCCACCTTCTAAAGGCTACTTACATTCCTCGACATCATCCCTTCCTTCTGTGTGTTTAAGTCTAGCAGTGTGGTATCTTCAAATCTCTCTCTCTCTCTGTGTCTCTCTGACACACACACACACACACACACACACACACACACACACACACACACACAACTCTGCTTCCTTCATCACATCTCCCATCTTTATCCCTGACTCAGAACCCTCTCACTTTCCACTTAAGAAGATTCTTATGACTACATTGCATTTACCCAAATAATTCAGAATAATCTCGCATCTCAACACCCCTAATCTAATACACTTTCAAAGTCCCTTCAGCTATGTAAGGTAACATAATAACAAGCCTCAAGAAGTAGGGCATGGACATCTGAGCCACTCTTTTGTCTACCATACTTTTTCATTAAAAATTTATAAGCATCATTATCTATATCATCTTCTAATATATTGGGTAACATTGATTTTATATTTAGAAAGATCTGGACTGTATTTCAGTATACTATTATATTTATTTCAGCCTTATAAAAAAATTTGCCTCTCTCATATTTCTAGTACTTTTCTTTCCTTGTTTTTTCCATTTAACCAATAAGTTTGTTGAAGTCTCACACATTGGACAAACAAACTAGGTAATAAAAAGCTCTTTTGACTCCGTAGCTCTCTCAAGTTAGTGTCTCCCCGTCTTTGCTCTCCAATTCATCTTATCTGGGGACTAACCTGCACTTCTGGTAACACAGCCTTTCCCTCTACAGCCTACTGGAATCGGCCTTCTGTCATCTTATATCTCCTCTTCCTGAGTTTCCCAAGTGTCCTCCTGCCTCCAGTATTATTCTCCATCCTCATTGCTGCAGCTAGTGTTCTTTCAAAAATTCAAAGCAGTCATGTTGTTTCCTGGTTTAAAATGCATCAAACTCTCCCTATTGCCCCACTGCAAACCCTATGATAAGGTGGGTCTTACCTTGAAGGTTTGGGCCAGTGAGGGCCTCTCCAAGTTTCCCTCTGCCAACCTCCTGTGCTTTAGTCACACTGAGCAATTTGCAGTTCTGTGGATTCCTACTGCCTTCTTTTACTTTCAGGGTTTTGATCCTTGTGCTCCTCTAACTGGAATACAGAGACCTTCCCTATATCTACCAGGAAAAGGGACTCCATCTTTCAAGACTCAGCACACAGGTTGCCTGCCTTTTGGAGGCTTCGTTGACTAGCCATCCTACTTCTTAAGCCACATCCTATGGACCAGCCTTAATATTACTTTTCAGATCTATATTATTCTCTCTAGACTGTAAAAACTAGGGAGACAGTACAAGGGATTGTTTGGGATGGATTTTATACTCTCTTAATACTTTTTTTTTTTTAATCAGGGCATTTTATCTATTAAAAGTCAGAAGCGCACCAGGCACATTTCTTGTCTGGTAGGCTAAACAGTACAAATGATGTAACTAATGCACTTATTACCTTATCATATTAAACAAATTACATTTCATAAAAATGAATATAAAATGCATTGCAGAAATAAGTAAAATATTTTTTATACTTACAGATATTAGGTATGTATATCTTAATTAGTTGCTAAGTCATGTATGATTCTTTTCAACCCCATGGACTGCAGCCCAATAGACTCCTTTTCCATGGGATTTCCCAGGCAAGACTACTGGAGTGGGATGCCATTCCCTCCTCCGAAGGATCTTCCCAGCCCAGGGATTGAGCCCATCTCCTGCACTGGTAGGCAGATTCTTTACCACTGAGCTACCTGGTAAGCCCCTACAGATCTGAAGGCACCAAAATAATATTTTTTTCCTTTCCATTGTTTTATTGAAGTATAGTTGACATGTAAGATTATACCACTTTCAGGTATACCACATATTCAGCACTTACATACATTCGAAACTGATCACCACAATAAATCTAGTGACCATAGGTGACCAGCTGTCACTATACGAAGTTATTACAATATCATTGACTATACTCCTCATGCTATGCATTGCAGCATCAGACTCTCATGATGTATATTTGATAACTGGAAGTTTGTGCTTCTTAATCCTCTTCACCGATTTCACCCAGCTTTCCCACTCCCACACCCCACCCCCAGGACCACCAGTTTGTTCTCTGCATCTCTGAGTCTATTTCTGTTTTGTTTTGTTTGTTCACTTGTTTTGGTTTTTGAATTTCACATATAAGCGGAATCGCACAGCATTTGTCTTTCTCTGACTTATTTCATTTTAGCCTGATAACCTCTAGGTTCACATTTGTTGCAAATGGCATCTAAGTAATTACTAATAGAAGCCAGCAAATTCATATAAGAGATAACAACCCACAAGTTATTTCTTTATCTTAGTCCATAAAAGAGAAAGACAAGCTATCACCATGCTGAAGTTGGCTTCATTATTCAATACAGATATCCAGTTTCAAAACTAACATAGTCTAATATAATCTTAAAAATTCAATGTTTTTTCCTGTATTATATCACTATTATACTTCTCGGTTTAAAGATCAGTTTTGGTTTCAAAGTAAGTTTAATTCAGTACTTCAGTCCCATGTCTCACAGATTATTGATCAGGAGTGGGTGAGGATCATTCCAACTAATATTGGTTAGAGCAACAAAACATAAAGGGGACAGTTTAATCAGCTTTGCCTGACAGTCGCCTAAGAGCCAACTCATTGGAAAAGACTCTGGGAAAGATTGTGTGCAAGAGGAAAAGGCAACAGAGGATGAGATGGTTGGGTGACATCACGGACTCAATGGACATGAGTTTGAGCAATCTTTGCGTGATGGTGAAGGACAGGGAAGCCTGGTGTGCTGCAGTCCATAGGGTCACAGGGAGTCAGACAGGACTTAGTGACTAAAAAACAACAAACTCAGTTGAGAAGTTAGGAAGGATACATAGTTGATTTAAACTAGGACATAATAGCAGAAAGAAAGGGAGAAAAGGACAAAACGTCAGTGTTTTTGGTTAGAACAAAACCTATCCATTAAAGCCATTTATTGCCTAAAGCCAAGCAAAATAAATGCACAATTACGGAGACACAAGATGCTCACCATGCAAATGACTTATTAAGGAAAGTTTGATACTCTCTCCCCCT
This sequence comes from Capra ibex, assembly GCA_006410555.1. Taxonomy (NCBI): domain Eukaryota; kingdom Metazoa; phylum Chordata; class Mammalia; order Artiodactyla; family Bovidae; genus Capra; species Capra ibex. The sequence goes on along the minus strand of SJYO01048061.1, from coordinate 25,871,950 downwards.
TCCAATGAATCCCTCTCCCTAAGCCCCTTTCTATCCATCAGGCATTTGGGCAGGAAATAGATCCTACTCTACATATATAAACAGAAAGAGATTGATTACATGGATTAAGTGCTTATAAAATTGTTGGAAGGGCTGAAGGAGAAGGAGCCAGAGGTGACTGGAACTATCGGATTCAAGAAAACACCAGCATCAGAATCAAGAAGACCCTACCATCAACCCAGCTGGGGCAACAACTATAGCTGTCTTATGACTCTCACAAGGCAAGCAAGGTTTCAGCTGCTGTAACTATCTCTCAGCATTCACAACTCTGAGCCCAGGTTCTCAGCAAGAGTGTCAGAAAGGAGACCTCTGCCTCTCTTCTGCTTTCCAGGACTCATGCAACTATTTAGTGAAAGTTATTTTACACTGAGAACATTAGCTACAAAGGAATCCAGAAAAACTAGACTTTTGCTTTCTAGCCTTTCACAACATAAAACAGCATACAAAAAGAGGTTGGAATGGATGTTTAAAGCCAACCAACCATAACAATCACCCCACCTATATAGAAATTTTAAAACTACCTCTGCTCTTACACATCTATCTGAATATTTAAAACAGTTTCTTGTGACCATGTTGTGATTATTCCTCTCCTTATGAGACCCTAAGGTCCTTGAAGATGGAGACTGTAAAATAGATAGCTTGTCTATCTCACAGTGTCTCGAGAATAGTCAGCAAGCAATATATGAAACAATGAATTAATAAATGCACACAGAGAACCAGAAAATCTTGCTCACGTATTTCTTCTCACCCCACTACCTACCCCTTGTTCAGCTATCCCAGTTCCTTTTAGGATACACACACAGAGCAAGGCAAGAAGTCAACCTATCTTAAGAGCATGGATTTTGGAGTTATAAAGGTCAGCATTCAAGTCCAGGTGTTGTGTGATCTTGGGAAATGTATCTGCTCTGAGCTTCAACTTTCTTTCTTCCTTTCTTTCTTTGGAGGGGTTTCTTAGAAACATCAAATGAGGCAGTCTGAATAAGGCAACTTCCTGCTCAACAGATGCTGAGCCAAGACTGGTTTCCCGCACCCAATGAATTCCAATCTTTCTGTGTCTCTTAGCTCATCTCCTGCATCTACAACAAGGGGGTTAAGAACCAAGAATAATGTAACATGAAGGACACTACATGGAACATTGATTTAAACATTTTTCTGCTGTAACTAATCATCTTAATTACTTTGTCCCTTTGGAGTCTCCAATCTGAATATTTCAAAAGACTTTACAAGCAAGAATTATGATACATAATTGATAACTGGAGTAACTGAGGCTTACGTGTTGAACGATTTGTCAGTTTTCTTGTGATCCTCAAAATACCAGCAGCCTACTGAGTTTTTTCTTTATTGCTCTCTCTTTTTTTTGGCTATGCTTTTCTCTTTTTTTCAGTGTTTCAGTTGTTGCTGTTTAAAAGCTGGTGCAAAGCACTATTTAAAAATGGGTTGTCAAGAGAGAAAAAGATGGCAGAAAAGTACATGGATGTGGCATACCTCTCTCTCCATGGATACATCAGGAATACAGCTTCAGACACAGAAGTGCATGCAACACCAGCTGACAGCAGAGGAAGTACCTGACCAGTGGGAAAGAATATATAGAACCAAGCAAAACTGGGTAAGATGACTGAACTAGGGGGGAAAACAGGAGTGTTAGGAGGACTGGACCTGCCCTCAGCGGGTGGGGGAACTGAAGCAGGGGTCCAATCCCCACATCAGGGCAATTGTCTGAGTCAGAGGAGAAACATTTAAGGCTGAGAGTGAAACAGCTGATTTGTGGCAGCCTAAATGGAAGGAGAATCAGACAGTCCTTGCCGCAGCCATGCATACCCCAGACAGGAACGCTGGTCCCCTGGAAGGCGCAGCGGCTAGGAGCTGGAGTTCAGGGACTGTGGAGCAATCCCCAGGCAGGGGCTCCTGTTGAGTGTGGAGACAGATTGAGGGGATGTGAGGGAGGAGATTGTGGTGGGAAATGCCTGTGGAGGAAAGCCAGGAAGCTATGGAAGCAAGGCGATACTGCTGAGTCACCCATAGTGGGTGGAGCCATCACCATAGCCTCTCCCCCCACACGCCAGCATCGGGGGGCCCTTTATGTGACTGACACGCTGACCAACAGAGAAGGACCCCAGGCAAGGGAGCCCTCTAAGTGCCTGAACAGGCAGAGCTATGGAGAAAGACTGGCCAAAGAGGCCTTCTGATGGCCAGCTACAAGAGGCTCGAAAAAAGACTCTGACAGGGCCATAACTCCTGCGGTGGAGGCAGTCCTTGTCCCTGCACACTTGGCTCTGCCAGGGTCCCTGCAAGCCAAGCAGCTGCACCACCTTCATACTCAACTCTCACTGGGGCAGAGTTGCCACAGGCAAAAGACATCTTGTTCTTATGCGTGCAGGGTGACTTTGGTAGTGTCTGACCGTGTGACCCTGCAGTCTGTGGCCTGCCAGGCTTCTCTGTCAGGGAGGGGGCTTCTCCAGGCAAGGATACTGGAGCATATTGGCCAATACTGGTTGCCATACCCTTCCAGAGCACTATATTTCCTTCTGCCCTAGCCACCAACTCTCCTGAGTACCTGGTGCTGCCAGAACCCCTAAGACCCAGGCAGCTGCACCACCTCCACACCCGGCCCACACAGGGCAGCCTCAGGAGCAAACCCCAGCGGATGACCCACATGCAGAGGTGGAAATAAAACCACAGTTGAAACACAGGGGCAGTGTGGCTAAGGAAGAAGACTCAAAACCCTCCCAACAGCTGTACAACTTGCAGATTAAATCCACAGGATCAACTAAGCAGACTCTGCCTCTATGGAATAGATAAAAGGTCATTGAGAGCTCCCACAAAAGGAAAAATAGCTGTGGACATTGGAGGCAAGAACACAGAGGAGCAGGATTGGATTAGAATCTGAGCTGCGTCCACAGCAGGTCCAGAGATCAGCACAGTGGTAGAAGGCATCCCCGGGAGGTGAGGTGGACTGTGACTCCCAGCGAAGGAAAGGACTCTGACAGAAATGACTCAAGAAAAGCATGTATTATTCTTTTATAATAAATAAATGTTATTACTATTATTAATTTTTTATTACTTATCTTTTGACTTGTTCTGTAGAATCTTTTGGATTTTTTTTTTCTCCCTCCTTCTCTATTGTAGTTGCTGATTTTATTGGCACTATGGAATCTAATTAAGCTTTTGACTCTTTTTTTAAAATCTTTTTTTCCTCAGTCACATTTTTTATTGTTGTTTTAAACCTTTGCCTTTTTTTCTCTTTTTATACCTTTGATTTTTAATTTTTAAACATATTATTATTTTTCTACATTTATTCCTTTGCTTCTTTTTCCTACTGTTCTTTTTCCCTTGCAGTTAATCTTTAATATAAATCTTTTTATCTACCTCTATTTAGCTTTGCCTATCTAGTCTTTCTTTCTTTTCTTTCTTCTCATCATATCTGTTACTTTTATTTTCATTGCTTTATTCCCCAATTGGCACTTTAGTTTTGTTTTCCAGTTTGTGCTTTAGTCAGTTTTATTCTTAACTGGTAAATATACTTTTCGATATCCTTTGTTCATCAGGTCAGTCTAGTGTACTTTATTTTTGTTGGACTGTTTTGACTTTGCTCCTGGTTGTATATACATATGTGTATATTCCATTATTTTAATTATTATTTGCCTGATTTTGTAACTACCATTTGTCTGCGGTTCATCTTTTGTTTCTCATTTTTGGATATTTGTTTTAAGCTCACTTAATGCCATAACAAACCACTGGTGGAATCTTCTTTCCTGACCAGAGATCAAGCCCTGAGCCTTTGGAGTGGGAGCACTAACTCCAAACCCTAGACTACCAGAGAACTAACCCTAAGGGGTATCCAGTAGTGAGAACTCACACAGAGGAAACCACTGGAATACAAGACCAGGCACCACCGAACCACCAGTAGCACCCTGTGCAGGATGCCTCATCTAAACAACAAACAAAACAAAAATACAAACCCAATCATCAGCAGACACTCAGCCTTGCCCTGCTGCTGCTGCGGCTGCTGCTGCTAAGTTGTTTCAGTCATGTCCGACTCTGTGCGACCCCATAGATGAAAGCCCACCAGGCTCCCCTGTCCCTGGGATTCTCCAGGCAAGAACACTGGAGTGGGTTGCCATTTCCTTATCCATAGCCTTGCCCAAAAGAGGAAAAACAAACAAAAAACCCAAAAGCTCAGCATAAATCTCATCCTATAGGAAGCTTACACAAACCACTGGACCAACCTTAAGAGGGCAAAAACCAAAAGGAAGAAAGAATTTAACCTTGAAGCCTGGGAAAAGGAGACCTCAAACACAATAAGTTAAAAAATAATAATGAAAAGGTAGAGAAATACTATACACATGAAGGAACAAGCTAGAAACACAGAAGTCCAAATAAATGAAGAGGAAATAGGCAAACTACCTGAAAAAGAATTCAGAATAATGAGAGTAAAGATGATCAAAAACTTTGAAAACAAAATGGAGAAAATGCAAGAATCAATTAACAAACACCTAGAAGAATTGAAGAATAAACATGCAGAGACAAACAACACAATTACTTAAATTAAAAATACTCTAGAAGGAATCAATAGCAGAATATTTGAACCAGAAGAATGAAACAGTGAGCTGGAAGATAAAATGGTAGAAATAACTTATTCNAAAATGGAGAAAATGCAAGAATCAATTAACAAACACCTAGAAGAATTAAAGAATAAACATGCAGAGACAAACAACACAATTACTTAAATTAAAAATACTCTAGAAGGAATCAATAGCAGAATATTTGAACCAGAAGAATGAAACAGTGAACTGGAAGATAAAATGGTAGAAATAACTTATTCTGAACAGAATAAAGTAAAAGAATGAAAAGAACTGAGGATAGTCTCAGAGACCTCTGGGACAATGTCAAATGCAACAACATTTGCATTATAGGGGTCCCAGAGGAAGAAGAGAAAAAGAAAGGATATGAGAAAATTTTTGAAGAGATTATAGTTGAAAATCTCCCTAACATGGAAAAAGAAATAATCAAGTCCAAGAGGCATAAAGAGTCCCATACAGGATAAACCCAAGGAGAAACATGCCAAGACACATACTAATCAAACTAACAAAGACTAAACACAAAGAAAGAATATTAAAAGCAGCAAGGGAGAAGCAACAAGTAACATACAAGAGAAACCCCATATGCTTAACAGCTGATCTTTCAGCAGAAACTCTGCAGGCCAGAAGGGAATGGCAGGATATATTTAAAGTACTGAAAGGGAAAAATCTACAGCCAAGATTACTGTACCCAGCCAAGGTCTCATTCAAAATTGATGAAGAAATAAAAAGCTTTTCAGACAAGCAAAAGTTAAGAGAATTCAGTACCACCAAACCAGCTTTACAACAAAAGTTAAACAGACTTATATAGTCAAGAAATATGAGAAGAAAAAATATCTACAAAATCAACCCCAAACAATTAAGAAAATGGCAATAGGAAGATGTATATAAACAGTTACTTTAAATGTAAATGGATTAAATGCTCCAAGCAGAAGACTGGCTGAATCGATACAAAAACAAGACATATATATATATATATGTACACTGTCTACAAGAAACCCAATCAAACCTAAAGACACATATAGACTGAAAATGAGGATGGAAAAATACATTCCATGCAAATGGGAAGCAAAAGAAAGCTGGAGTATAATCCTCATATCAAAAACATAGACTTTAAAATAAAGTAGATTACAAGAGATAAGGAAGGACACTACATAATGACCAAGGGAGCAATCCAAGAGGAAGACATAACAATTATAAATATCTATGCACCCAACATAGGAGCAGCTCAATACATAAGAAAAACACTTATAACAGACATAAAACACTATAACAGACATAAATGGAGAAATTGACAGTAACACAATAATAATAGGATAGTAATAATAATAACACCCCACTCACACCAATGTACAGATCATCAAAACAAAAAATTAATAAGGAAACACAAGTCTTAAATGATACATAGATCAGATGGGTCTTATTGATATCTTCAGGAGATTCCATCCAAATGCAGAAGAATACCCCTGCTTCTCAAGTGCACATGGAACATTCTCCAGGATGGACCACATCTTGGGTCACAAATCAAACCTCAGAAAATTTAAGAACATTGAAATCACATCAAGCATCTTCTCTAACCACAATGCTATGAGGCTAGATATCAATTACAGGAAAAAAAATATAAGAAACACAAACACATAGAGATTAATCATGTTTCTTAATAACCAACAGGCTAATGAAGAAATCAAAATGGAAATCAAAAAATTTCTAGAAACAAATGACAATGAAAACATGACAACTCAAAACCTATGGGATGTAGCAAAAGCAGTTCTAAGAGGGAAGTTTATAGCAATACAATCCTACCTCAAAAAAACAAGAAAAACATGGAATAGACAACCTAACTTTACACCTAAAACAACTGGAAAAAGAACAACAACAAAAAAAAATTAGTAGAAGGGAAGAAATCATAAAGATCCAAGCAGAAATAAATGAAAAAGAAATGAAAGAATAGTCGGTCAGTCAGTTCAGTCGCTCAGTCATGTCAGACTCTTTGTGATCCCATGAATTGCAGCACGCCAGGCCTCCCTGAAGATTATAGGAGATTATTATGAACAGCTATACTGCAATAAAATGGATAACTTGGAAGAAATGAACAGATTCTTAGAAAAGTTCAATCTTCCAAGACTGAACCAGGAAGAAATAGAAATTATGAACAACCCAATTACAAGCACTGAAATTGAAGCTGTGATCAAAAATCAAAAGCCCAGGACCAAATGGCTTCAAAGGAGAATTCTACCAAACATATAGATGAAAGGTAATGCCTATTCTTCTAAAACACTTTCAAAAAATTGCAGAGGAGGGAACACTTCCAAACTCATTATGAGGGCACCATCACCCTGATACCAAAACCAGATAAAGACAGCACAAAAAAAAAAAAAAAAAAAACNNAAAAAAAAAAAAAAAAAAAACTACAGGCCAGTATCAATGATGAACATAGATGCAAAAATCCTCAACAAAATTTTAGCAAACAGAATTCAGGAACACATCAAAAAGCTGATGCACCATGATCAAGCTGGGTTTATTCCAGGAATGCAAGTGTTCTTCAACACACAAAAATCAATCAATGTGATACACTATATTAACAAATTGGAAGATAAAAACCATAAGATCATCTCAACAGATGCAGAAAAAGCCTTTGACAAAATTCAGCACCCATTTATGATGAAAACTCTTCAAAAATGGGCATAGAGGGAACCTACCTCAACAAAGTAAAGGCCATATATGATACATTACAGCAAACATTATTCTCAATGGTGAGAAACTGAAAGCATTCCCACTAAGATCAGGAACAAGACAAGGGTGTCCACTTTCACCACTATTATTCCACATAGTTCTGGAAGTCCTAGCTACAGCAATCAGAGAAGAAAAAGAAATAAAGGGAATCCAGATTGGGAAAGAAGTAAAGCTCTCACTGTTTGTAGATGACATTATACTGTATATAGAAAACCCTAAAGATAGTATCAGAAAATTACTAGAGCTAATTGGTGAATTTAACAAAGTTGCAGGATACAAAATCAATACACAGAAATCACTATATATTTCTATATATTAACAATGAAAAATAAGAAAGAGAAATTAAGGAATCAAATTGCAACAAAAAGAATTAAATATCTAGGAATCAACTTACCTAGGGAGAAAAAAGAACTGTACATAGAGAATTATAAGACACTAATGAGAGAAATGAAAGATGGCATAAACAGATGGAGAGATATTCCATGTTCCCTGGTAGGAAGAATCAATATTGTAAAAATGACTATACTATTAAATGCAATCTACAGATTCAATGAAATCCCTATCAAATTACCAATGGCATTTTTCACAGAACTAGGACAAAAAATTTCACAATTTCTATGGAAATACGAAGACCCCAAATAGGCAAAGCAGTCCTGAGAACGAAGAATGGAGCTGGAGGAATCAACCTTCCTGACTTCAGATTATACTACAAAACTACAGTTATCAGGACAGTATGGTACTGGCACAAAAACAGAAATACAGACCAATGGAACAAGATAGAAAGCCCAGAAATAAACCCAAGCACCTATGGGTACCTTATTTTTGGCAAAGGAAGCAAAAATATACAATGGGGCAATGACAGCCTCTTCAATAAACGATGCTGGGAAAACTGGATAGCTATATGTAAAAGAATGAAATTAGAACACTTCCTAACGTCGTACACAAAGATAAGCTCAAAATGGATTAAAGACCTAAATGTAAGACCAAAAACTATAAAATTCTTAGAGGAAAACAGAGGCAGAACACTCAATGACATAAATCAAAGTAAGATCCTCTATGACCCACCTTCTAGAGTAATGGAAATAAAAACAAAAATGACCAAGTGGGATCTGATAAAAACCAAAAGCTTTTCTACAGCTAAGGAAACTATAAGCTAGGTGAAAGGACAACCCTCAGATTGGGAGAAAATAACAGCAAATGAAACAACTGACAAAGGATTAATTTTCAAAACATACAAGCAGCTCATATGATTCAATTCCAGAAAAACAAACAACTCAGTCAAAAAGTGGAGAAAAGACCTAAACAGACATTTCTCCAAAGAAGACATACAGATGGCTAATAAACACATGAAAAGATGCTCAACATCGCTCATTACTAGAGAAACACAAATCAAAACCACAATGCGGCACCATCTCACACCCGTCTGAATGGCCATCATCAAAAAGTCTACAAACAATAAATGCTGGAGAGGGTGTGGAGAAAAGGCAACACTCTTGCACCATTGGTAGGATTGTAAATTGATACAGCCACTATGGAAGGTGGTATGGAGATTCCTTTAAAAACTAGGAATAAAACCACCATATGACCCAGTAATCTCACTCCTAGGCATATACCCTAAGGAAACCAGGGTTGAAAAAGACAAGTGTATCCCATTGTTCACTGAAGCACTATTTACAATAGCTAGAACATGGAAGCAACCTAGATGTCCATTGACAGGTGAATCGATAAAGAAATTGTGGTACATATACACAATGAAATACTAAGTGAAAGTGAAAGTTGCTCAGTCGTGTCTGATTCTTTGTCCACACTGACTCGATGGACGCAACTCTGAGTGAACTCCGAGAGTTGGTGATGGACAGGGAGGCCTGGCGTACTGCAATCTATGGGATCGCAAAGAGTCAGACACAACTGAGCAACTGAACTTAACTGAACTGATGGCTGATTCATGTTGAGCTTTGACAGAAAACAACAAAATTCAGTAAAGCAAATATCCTTCAATAAAAAATAAATTTAATTTTAAAAAGTGGGTTGTCACCAAATGGGCTGACCAAAATGGCATGTTTAATGGGAGAAAAGGATAAGAATCAAGAGACTGGAGCTGAGCTATCAAATCCCTTTTCTGCTTCTAACCTGGTATAATTTAGAGATCATTTTGCATTTTATTATGTAGCTTATTTTTCCTTAGATTCCTAAAGCTTCAATCTTTAGTTTTGAGGAAGAGAGTTACAGACCCAATATCTATCCCCAAACTTCCCACTAGTCAGCTTTGCTGAGTTAAGTAAGTCAAAATCTCTGCAAAATCTCTGGATTTTGATGCCTCATCTCTAAATTAGGAATTAGGTAATCTCAGAATTGATGCTTTTGAACTGTGGTATTGGAGAAGACTCTTAAGAGTCTGAACTGCAAGGAGATCCAACCAGTCTATCCTAAAGGAGATCAGTCCTGGGTGTTCATTGGTAAGACTGATGTTGAAGCTGAAATTCCAATACTTTGGTCACCTGATGAGAAGAGCTGACTCATTTGAAAAGACCCTGATGCTAGGAAAGATTGAGGGAAGGAGGAGAAAGGGACAACAGAGGATGAGATGGTTGGATGGCACCACCGACTCAATGGACGTGGGTTTGGGTGGACTCCAGGAGTTGGTGATGGACAAGGAGGCCTGGCATGCTGTGGTTCATGGGGTCACAAAGAGTCGGACACAACTGAATGACTGAACTGAACTGAACCTCTTTTCCAGCTCAATTTTTCTGTAAGTTTTAATGTACAATTCCTAAGACTCTGAACCACAAGAGACCAGCTGCACTTTCCATCAGGGACCCATGAGAAGCCCCAAATATTCTCTTTACCTTCCTTTCTGAGTAGAAACACCAGGGACAGTCAAGAAGAGCAAGTCTCTCTTTGTCTTTGCCAGGGCAAGTGCTTGCCTGGTACCTCAGCTGGTAAAGAATCTGCCTGTAATGAAGGAGATCCTGGTTTGATTCCTGAGTCAGGAAGATCCCCTGGAGAAGAGATAGGCTGCCCATTTCAGTATTCATGGGCTTCTCTGGTGGCTAGATGGTTAAAAAAAAAAAAAAAAAGCTGACCTTCACTGTGGGAGATCTGGGTTTGATCACGGCATTGGGAAAATCCCCTGGAGAAGGGCATGGCAACCACTCCAATATTCTTACCTGGAGAATCCCCATGGATAGAAGAACCTAGAGGGCTACAGTCCATGGGGTTGCAAAGAGCTGTACATGACTGAGCAACTAAGCACAGCATAGCACAGCACAGAGTCAGGGCAAAGAAGCCATAGGGTTAGGAGTTGAGAGTGGGTTTGAAGCAGAGTTGGAGAGCAAACTGAGAAGGCAATATACTGAGATGCTCAGGAAAGCCTCCATACTCCCAACCCAAATGGCACCAAACATGGTTATTTTGTTGATTATTCTGTTTAGTGATGGGCTTCCCTGATGTGTTGGTGGATAAAGAATTCACAAAGATCCCCTGGAGAAGGAAATGGCAACCCACTCGAGTGTTCTTACCTGAAAAAATCCCATGGACAGCAGAGCCTGGCAGGCTACAGTTTAAAGAGTCACAAACAGTCAGACACAAATGAGTAACTGAGCCCCCTTCCCTGTTTAGAGATGCAACCTGCAGTTATTTACTTTAATAAAATCCCAAATAATTGAAATGGTATTTTTATGCTGAAACTTTGTCACTTCTATGGATACATCTAAACTACACAGGAATACAAAGAACTAAAGTAAAAATGTCGAAACAAAGATCAAAGAAAAAAATAAGACTGAAAAGGGACTTTGAAAATGGCTAAACTAACTCTTATCTACCCTTATGCTCCTTCATTTTTATGGATGATAAAAAAAATGAGATTGAGAAAAGTAATTAGTGACTTGTTATCCAGTTTATCAGTATTGGAGTTAATTTAAACCATCCAATTCCTAAAGTGAATCCCACTGAGATATGAATCATATATATGCCTTTGTGAACCATACTGGGCTATCCCTGGACTCAAACAGGATCAGAAAAGGAGTGCCATTCCAAAGTATATACTCAGACTGGGGCAATCCATTCATGGTCCGTTTGGTCTGAATTTACCCCAGGAGGCTCAGGCTGGAAGTGCTGGAGGCCCCAGGGACTCGTGTGTGAAATCCTTAGTCCCACTATCTTCCTTGGTCTTTTGTCCTCAACAGCCTTTCACAAGTACCTCTCCCATTCTAAACTCGGCCCAGTCCAGCTAGAGATTCAGACAATCTCTTAGTCAGATTTTACAACAGTAATAATAATAATAACAATAAACCTGAAAATCCCAGTGGCTTACTTTAAAAAAATTCACGCATTTCTCACTTATTGGTCTGCAGGTCATCTGGAACTCTGCTTATCTATGCTTCATGTGTCTTCTCATTCTGGATGCTGGCTGAAAGAGTGACTTCCCCCTGCCCCCCACCACCTAGAAATGTCATTCTCATGGTAGACAGCAAGAGCAAAAGGCTGAACTAAAACACACAACATGTATAAATTACTGCTGGAAAGGACACATGTCCACTCATATTCTCTCAGTCAAGGAAAGTCACACAGCCCATCCTGTCTATGGAATAGAAAAATACCATCTACTTGGCATCATGGCAAGGGTGGGGTGTGTCATACGCTTAAGAGGAGTGAAAGTGAAAGCGTTAGTCACTTATTTGAATCCAACTCTTTGTGACCCCACCAGCCTCCTCTGTCCATGGAGTTCTCCAGGCAAGACTATTGGTATGAGTAGCCATGCCCTTCTCCAGGGGAACTTGACCCAGGGATCAAACCTAGGCAGATTCTTTACTGTCTGAGCCACAAGGGAAACCCACTCTTAAGAAGAAGGCGCAGACAACTGGAAACAATAATGCAACATACCAGAAATGTCAAAATATTAGTATGTGAATGAAGTGTCCTTGAAGCATAAAAAACAACCAATTTTGCCTGCAGCAGATCTATTAAAGAGGCTGAGAGAGAGAAAAACACATGCCAAAGGCTTTTGTGAATGACTAGGAATTTTCCAGTTATAAAAGGATGCTAAAGCATTTTAGGTAGAAATAATACTGTGGGCATTAGCTTGAAAGCATTAAAGAGCATTTTACATTCAGAAAATTATGAATAATCTTCCAAGAATGAATCACATTTGTTTTATAAACATCTTCCTTTCACTTTAGCTAGATCATAAGATTCTACAGAGTATAAAACACAAACACACACTTATACATACACAAATGCACACAAGCTCCAAGGGTGCAGCACAGAGAAATAATAAGGTTTAGGAGATGATGTCTACCTAGATTTCCTAGACCTTTCTCGAATCTCTGGGATATGACATAATGGCTAAACGTTCAAAATACCACAGAGTATCTTGGGCTGTGGGTGTGGGCATAGGTCAGCTAAAAGTGCCAGTCACTCAATCATGTCCAACTCTTTGTGACCCTATGGACTATAGACCACCAGGCTCATCTGTCCATGGAATTCTCCAGGCAAGAATACTGGAGTGGGTAGCCATTCACTTCCCCAGGGGATCTTCCTAGCCCAGTGATGGAACCCTGGTCTCCTACATTGCAGGTGGATTCTTTACCATCTGAGCCACCAGGAACGCCAAAAATTTTGCTCTGAAATTTCTGAACGGCAGTGAGAGATAAACTATAAGTTACACGAGCTCCTATGTTCAGAATATAAAAGAAAACCAAACAAGTTTCTTGTCTCAGGTAATATGGACTAATCACTCATCACTCCATCTCTGCCATATGAATGCAGTCATAAAATCATAAAATTTGGACTGAATACAAAGAAGAGCCCTTTGAAGACACTGAAATGTAGCAGGTATATTAGGAAAGCAGATCAAAATTCAAAGTACTGTTGAACTGTTGGTAAGTTTTTCTCCAGTAGCTCCAGCCAGGGCTTAGAAGAAACAGAGGCAAGGGCATTAATGATGACTGGGGTAGACCCAGAAGAAGCCCATGACTGGGGATCAAGGAATGAGAAAGAAATCTGCTAGCCCCAACAGCAGCAGCACCTGGAACAGCAGACCCCTAAAACCTTCTAGAAGGGAAAACTTCTTCCCTGATTGTAGGAGCTTTGATCTCAAGAGAACAGGTGAGCCCTTCATGCTTTTGCTCTCTTTTGGTCCTATCTCCTCTTGGCCCCAGAGTGGGTACAGTCATCGGAATACATGGCAATGTGAAGTAAGTAAAGTCTTTTAAGTTTCTGGACCAAAGATTGATAAGAGTTATCTCCAAAAAACTGGAAAGTAAAAGGGAGACCACTGAGAGGGAAGTACTCAGGAAACTGATCCCATAAATTAGTATATGACCACTGGGACTCAGTTTGACCACACATGTGTGGAAATAAAGCTAAACAGCATAATAAGGACTTTGAAAACTGAACCAAGGTATAGAACAGCACCCAGGACAGACCAGCGCCCTGGTCCTAGCACTGGCCACTGGGTGATACACACATGAAACAGATCTGAGTAACACTGAGAAGGCTTTGAAGATGAAGGAACACCGAAACCACAGCCAGCCAAGGATTGGTGGAAATGTGCAGGCTGAACCTAACTTAACTGATTGCCTGTAGGAGGAGAAATCAACACTCTCCTTTGGATTTAAACAGTATGCACAGTTTCATAATGTTTAAATGACTAGAATACAATCCAAATTAACTCAGTATATGAAAAATCAGGAAAATCTTAACTCACACGGAAAAAGAAAATATTGGTTGAGCAAAATTTTCGTTTACGCTTTTCCATAAACCTGACCAAAAAACTTTATTGTAAGACTTAAAATTGAGTGGTGAGATTACTCCCACTTTATTCTTATTTTGAGAATTGACTTATTTCAATGCCTTTGCCTTTCATATAAATTTTAGAATTAGTTTTCTGTATTTACTGAAAATCTTGCTCAGTTCAGTTCAGTCACTCAGTCGTGTCCAACTCTTTGCGACCCCAAGAATCGCAGCATGCTAGGCTTCCCTGTCCATCACCAACTCCCAGAGTTCACTCAGACTCACATCCATCGAGTCAGTGATGCCATCCAGCCATCTCATCCTCTGTCATCCCCTTCTCCTTTTGCCCCCAATCCCTCCCAGCATCAGAGTCTTTTCCAAAGAGTCAACTCTTCGCATGAGGTGGCCAAAGTATTTGAGTTTCAGCTTTAGCATCATTCCTTCCAAAGAAATCCCAGGGCTGATCACATTCAGAATGGACTGGTTGGATCTCCTTGCAGTCCAAGGGACTCTCAAGAGTCTTCTCCAACACCACAGGTCAAAAGCATCAATTCTTGTAGACTGCAAAAAACTAAGATCATGGCAACCAGCCCCATCATTTCATGGCAAATAGATGGGGAAACAATGGAAATAGTGGCAGACTTTATTTTCTTGGGCTCCAAAATCACTGCAGATGGTGACTGCAGCCATGAAATTAAAAGATGCTTGCTTCTTGGAAGAAAAACTATGACCAGCCTAGACAGCATATTAAAAAGCAGAGACATTACTTTACCAACAAAGATCCATCTAGTCAAAGCTATGGTTTTTCCAGTATTCCAGTATTGGACTATAAAGAAAGCTGAGCCCTGAAGAATTGATTCTTTTGAACTGTGGTGTTGGAGAAGACTGTAGAAAGTCCCTTTCACTGAAAGGAGACCAAACCAGTCAATCTTAAAGGAAGTCAGTCCTGAATATTCATTGGAAGGACTGTTTCTGAAGCTGAAATTCCAATAGTTTAGCCACCTGATGCAAAGAACTGACTTGTTGCAAAAGACTCTGATGTTGGGATAGATTGAAGGCAGGAGGAGAAGGGGATGACAGAGGATGAGATGGTTGGATGGCATCATCGACTAGATGGACATGAATTTGAACAAGCTCCATGAGTTGGTGATGGACAGGGAAGCCTGGCATGCTGCAGTCCGTGGGGTCACAAAGAGCCAAACATGACTGAGTGACTGAACTGAGCTTGAGTTAAATCTATAGATCAGGAAGAATTAGCATCTTAGTAATACTTTATCTTTAAATCCCCAAAAGTGAGGTGACTCCATTTATCAAGGTCTTCTTTCATCAACATTTTGTAGTTTTCAGCATATTAGTTCTGTGTGTGTTTGTATAGACATACGCCTATATTTTATCTTTTAGAACTAGCATAAATGGTATTTTTTAATTTTTTCAGTTTTTAATTGTTCATTGGTGATATAATTGATTTTTGTGTGTTGACTTTGCATCCTGCATTCTTGCCAAATTGAGTTGTTTTAGGAGATTTACTGTGGATTACATGGGATTTTCTAAGCAGACAATCATCCCATCTATCAAAAAAGAGATTTTATTTCTACATTTCCCATGTGTATGCATTTTGTTGTTGTTTTTGCCTTATTGTTCCAACTAAGAATTCCACTACAATTTTCAACTGGAGAGGTGAGATGGACTTTCTGTGTTGTTCCTTATCTTAGGAGGAAAATATTCAGTCTTTCACTCTTCAGTGTGATGTTAACTGTGGGTTGTAGATACCTTGTATCAAGCTGAGAAAGTTCTGTTCCTAGGTTACTGAGAGTTTTTATCCTGAGTAGATTCTAAATCTTGTCAAAGGTTGTCTCCCATCAGTTGATATAATCATGTGACTTTTCTTCTTTAGAGTGTTAATGGCAGATACATTGACAGATTTTTATATATTAAATCAGATTTGTGTTTGTTGTGATAGGTCACACTTTTTATATATTGCTGGGTTTGACTTGCTGATACTTTGTTAAAGGTTTTTGCATTTGTGGTTCGTTCTGTGGTTATCTTCCTTGTTCAGTCTTGGGTTATGGTATGAGAGTAAAGCTGACTATATAAAATGACTTGGAGGTATTTCTTTTTCTTATGTTATCTGGAAAAGATTGTGTAGAGCTGATCCTATTTCTTTTTAAAATGTTTGATAGAATTTACCAGTGCAACCATTTAAACCTGAAGATTCATTTCCTGGAATTAAATTTTTGAATTTGTTGAAGATTTTTTTAATGGTCTGGGATATGTTCTATCTTGGTATATCTGTGGATATTTGAAAATAATGTGTATTCTGCTATTGTTGGGTGGAGTATTCTATAAATGTGGTTCTGCTTTCTTCTGGTCTCTATGGTTTCTAATTAGAAATACATAGTAATTAAAATCATTGTTTTTGTATAGTGTATCATTTTTCTCTGGATGTTTTCAAGATATTTTATTTGTGTTTAGTTTCCAGTAGTTTGATTATAATACATCTACTACCTCTTGATACATAGCTACTTCATATTTACTGTATTTGAGATTCACGGCACTTTGTGTATTCCATCAAACTTAGGAAGTGTTCATCCATTTTTTCAAATATTTTGTCTGTCTTATGCTCTTTTCTTTTATTCTTGGCTTCCAATGATATAAATTAGATCTTCTGGTATTATTTCATAGGTCCCTGAAGCTCTGTTCATTAAAAAAGAGCAATGTTCCTCTGTATTCTTCAGATTGGATAAATTATATTAATCTATTTTCAAGTTCAGTGAATCTTTCCTCTGTGATTTCCATTTTGTTATTGAACCCAGATAGCAAGTTTAAAAAAAAATAAAGTATTGTATCAAGACAGTATAATATTGGAAAAAGTATAGACACATAGATTAATAGAACAGAATAGACAGTGCAGAAATAGATTCACACTAATACAGTAAATACTACCAGTTCGTATTCAAAGCTACTTAGTAAGAAGAATAGCCTTTTCAACTGGTACAGAGCAATTGGTCCTCCATAAGGAAATAAAAAGAAAGAAAGAAAAAGATCCTAAACCTTATGCAAAAATTAACTGAAAATGAATCTCAGACCTAAATAGAGATGCAAAATTATAAAACCTTCAGAGACAAACAGGAGAAAATATATGACAAACATTTCCTGTGGTGAAGGCAAAAAATAGGCAAAATTCATAGATATATTACCAAATAATACATTAATTTTAAATATTAACAAACCAGACTTAATCAGATCTTAAATTAGGCCTGAGTTTATTCTGTGAAAGACACTGTTAAGAGAAAGAATGACTGAGAGAGAGTACTTGCAAACCACATGTTCAACAAGGAACTTTTAGTTAAAATACACAAAGAAATCTCAAAACTCAACAGTAAGAAAATAACTGAGTCTTTAAAAAGTGAGCAAGAGTTTTGAACACTTCACAAGAGTATATACAGAAGGCAATTAAGCATCTGAAAAGATATACAATACCATCGGCCATTAGAGAAATGCAAATTAAAGCTCTGATGGAATACTATAGCATATCTATCAGAATGTCCAGAACAATTATGGACACTAGTGTCGGCAAGCATGCAGAGCAACCAGAACTCTCCTATATGCCTGGTGAGAACGTAAAACAGTACGACTGCTCTAGAAGGCGGTTTGGCAGTTTATTGCATACTTATGTGTGTGCTCAGTCACTTCCGACTCTTCACAACCCCATGGACTATAGCCTACCAGGCTCCTTGGTCCATGGAACTTTCCAGGAAAGAATACTGGAGTGGGTTGCCATTTCCTATTCCAGGAGATCTTTCAGACCCAAGAAATAAACCCATGTCTCTTGTGTCTCCTGCATTGGTGGGTGGATTCTGGGGAAGTCATTACAAAGTTAAACGTACACTTACCATATGATCCCACATTCTTACTTCTAGTTATTTCCCCTGAGTAACAAAACTAACAAACACACGCACACAAAATAGCACATGGATGATCATAACAACTTTATTTATAATAACTAAAATCTGAAATAACCCAAACACCTTTCAGT
Source organism: Capra ibex (assembly GCA_006410555.1). NCBI lineage: Eukaryota > Metazoa > Chordata > Mammalia > Artiodactyla > Bovidae > Capra > Capra ibex. Next base: position 25,853,833 of record SJYO01048061.1, on the reverse strand, counting down.
CGGTGAGAAGATAATGTTACATTCATATGATGGAATACTACCCAGTAATAAAAAGAAATAATGATATGACATCTTGGATGATCTCAAAGGCATTCTGCTAGATGAAAGAAGCCAGTCTTATAACATTGCATACTATATGATTCTATTTTTATGATATTGTCAAAAAGACAAGACTGTAGTGATTGGCAATAAATCAGTGACTACGGATTAGGAGGAGGGGGAAGTCTAACTACAAAATGAAATGAAAGTGTTAGTTGCTCAGCAGTGTCCGACTCTTTGTGACCGCTCTTTGTGATTCCTCATGACTGTAGCTCCTCAGGCTTCTTTGTCCATGGGGTTCTCGTGGCTACTGTAGTGCGTTGTCATTCTGTCCTCCAGGGGATCTTCCCACCCCAGGGATCAAACCCAGGTCTTCTACATTGCAGGCAGATTGTTTACCATCTGAGTCACTAGGGAAGCCCGACAAAAATGAAAGCACAGGGGAATTTTTGTGGATGATTAAACTGTTCTGTATCCTATTGTGGTGACGGTTACCTGAAAGTAGATATATGTTAAAACTCTACTGTATACCTACTGACTGTACATTCTACTGACTATGTTCCCCAAAAGGTCAGTTTTACTATATGCTAATTTAAAAATAAAAGCTCTTAAAATATTTGTAAAATGCCTCTAGTCTTGGTACTAATTCCATGAGAAATTTCTCCCAATCTGATGAATCTTGTGTAATGAGTATAGCGTGCATGTGTGTTAAGTCGCTTTAGTTGTGTCCAACTCTGTGTGACCCTATGGACTGTCTCCTGCTAGGCTGCTCTGTCCATGAGATTCTCCAGGCAAGAAAACTGGAGTGGGTTGCCATGTCCTCCTCCAAGGGATCTTCCCAACCCAGGGATTGAACCAGTGGTAATGAATAGTAATGAATACCAAATACCCATGTAATCATTTATATATTTGTTTCTTCATTCATTCACTGAACACTTAACTATTTTTCTAGACACTCTGCTATTCACCACATTTAGCAGTAAGTATCAAAATCAAAAGATCTTAGTTTGAGACATCTAATGCAGGCTAAGGGCACAATCACTAAATCCAATTTATAAAAGCAGTCCTACAGGAGCCAAAATAATACAGCACAGCTACTCAACTATCCTCAGCTCTGACTTAAATTTAGCATGGATTTTAGAAAGCACGGAGGAATAAATGGATCACAATATGTAAGTATTAGTTATTTAAACTAAGCTTTTAATAAGCAGTACAAGTGGCAGAGAGTTTGAGATAATACCTCATGAGTACCTAGATTTCAATATTCTATCTTTTCAGTTAAATCCAGAGCCACTTTTTTCTGACTCAGCCCATCTGTGGGTGGAACTGCCACTCTCTAACTAAAGCTGAGAAGTCTGATAAGTGCTTCAGTCCTAATAGAAAGCCACTCTTCCTCAATCCAGAGAGGATGGAGGAGGTACAGTTGGGAAAGGTCATGAAAATTTTCCATCAAGGACTCATAGAAAGCATAACTTTAAACCATATAAATGTTTGATATATCCTACAGAATTTACTATGGCAAATGATTAACCCTAAATCAATATTGAGGGAATTGACCAGCAGAAATTTTTATTTAGGTTTTAATATTGTTATTTTGCAGCTCTTTCATGAATTAAAAGACAAGACCATTAGCAGTGGACTGAATTATGTACCCCCAAAATTCATATGCTGGTGACCTAACCCCCATCGTGATGGTATTTGGAGATGGACCTTTGGAAGATAAATAGGTTTAGGTGAAGTCATGAGAGTAGGACCTCCATGACAGGATTAGTGCCCTTGTTAAGAAGAGACCAGAGAGCTTGTGCTCATTCTCATTTCCCCTCCCTCCCTCCCCACCTCTCTCAATCCCTGTCTCCCTCTCTGCCTCAACAGCCCCAATGTGAGGACTCAGCAAGAGTGAGAATCCAGGAAAAGGATTCTCACCAGAACTCAATTGTGTTGGCATGTTAATCTTAGACTTTCAGTCTCCAGACGGAGAAATAAATTTCTGTTGTTTAAGCCACCCAGTCTGTGGTATTGTTTTATGTCAACCCGAGCAAACTAACATACCACTCTTAAGTCACGACAGTGAAAATTATTATAATTGCTAAAGTACAATGAGTGATTAATACATGACTAATTATTTCACTCAGTCCTCACAACATCCCTGTGAATTTGACACTATGATTATCTCCATCTCACAAATAGTTAAACAGACACCTTTTCCAAAGTCACCCAGCTAGTTGTTGTTCAATCTCTCAGTCATGTCTCTCTGCAATCCCATGGACTATAGCATGCCAAGTTTTTCTGTCCTCCACTATCTCTTGGAATAATAGTAAGTGGACTACTAAAAATAGCTTCAAGGTATATCTCTGGTTTACCCACTGCACATGGACATACGAACTATGCAAAATCTTCAATACTGATCTTGCATTAAGGTGCAACTTCTAAATAACTGTCAATAACTGGGCGGGAATGGTGTCTATGGAGAGCATATTGATAATCCAAAAATTATTCTTATAAGAACAACCACAAATAACCTTCTATTACCCTCAGGAGATTTCCCTGAGGTAATAAAATGTGTTACTAAAGAGATTAATGGAATACACTCTACTTAAATCTTTATTCTTACTGAATAACTAAACTTTGTCAATGGCCTCCAGCTAAAAACTATCAGGAGGAACACCTCTTTATTTAAACAAGCTGGATTTATTGCTTGTTGTAATAAGGGAGACATACACCACAAGAACCATGGGGTGTCTCAATAAGAGGATATTGGAAAGAACTTACTGCAGGTATCAGACTTGGGTTAGGTGACTTTGGGGAAGTTTCAGGAAGCAAAGCAATTGTTTTAGGAAAAAGGAGAAATTCTAGAACCTATCTTCTAGGGAAGAAAGGGAGTGTAGAGTGAGGCTGGGGTCAGGAAAGAAGCAGCAGTCGCTCATATTATGCAAGATTGGGGATTGTGTGGGGTTTTGTGGTTGGTACATAATCCTGGTTTGTTTGTGTGTAGACAACATTACAGAGAGGTCTCCTTCTGTGCCTCCTATCATTTATTGGTCACAGAGAGGCCTTGCGCAATGCTGGTACTTTGTGAAATAGACAACAAGGTCTTACTGTGAATTTCCTAGGCTGGCTTTTAAAAACACCAACATCTAGCTAACAGTATCAAGCTATGTCCTAGGTATCAAAGGCTACTTTTCCCTTTCTAAATTTAAACCTTTCCTTCTCTCCTCATAAAAGATAGACCTAGAAAAATGAAGTCTGCAGTATGTCAATTAGGTAATTGGCATTGAGCTGCTTTTCAGAAGGAGCAGCTAAGAAACTAATTAGCCTATAAGTTTAAGGAAATAGTGTTGTCCTGTAACAAAAATGAGTTCTATCACTCCTTGAGTCAACAAGCTATATATTATGTAGCAGTGGGTGTCCTTTCAAAAATTAAAAAAAAAAATCCATTTAGCCTTCTTCCTTGTCATTGAGATTATAAAATCACTTTTTATGTTATTCAAATGCATCAAAATGTTTTCTTCGTGTCCATGGATTCTTTCCAAGGTAGCAGAGGCTAAGGAAACATTTAGATGTTAGTAGAGAGGCTTTCCCAGTGGTAAATACAAGTAGTTTGGTCCAATAGAAAGAGTGCAGGTTTTGAAGTTAGATTGTAGTTGTCTAAATATCAGCTCCACCACTTTGCACACATGACCTTGAGCTTATTGCTTAAACTTTCTGTAAAATAGAAATAATGTTTATATCTGCTATCATAGGTTCAAAATAATGAGCTAAAAAAATAAGAAAGCACCCTGTAAACTTTCAAAGTACTCAATACTAGTTAATATTATTATTACATATATAAATATTATGTTATGAATTAAAAGTTCATCAATAATGTCTTAGAAATAAGGTTACTGATATAAAAAATAAGCTGATCATATTAGACAATCCTTGCAAATTAGGCATAGAATGTTTTGATTTCTAGAAATTCTCTAAAAATTAAAGCAAGTTTATATAAGATGTTTACCTCCAGAAAGTTATATAGATTCTCCAAGAGTCATCTCATCTACTATCTAGCTGGCTCAAAGCCATTAATGCAAAATAAATGATCCACAGTATCATATTGATTTATTACTTCACCCTATAAAAGATATTCCAATCCTCAGGACTTTGAGGGCAGGTAATTTTAAAGAACAATAAATAGTGAGACTAACTTGAAATTAAAGGCACAGCAATTGGTGAGATTCTGAGAAGAGGGTTAGACAGAGAGTTCAATCAATATGCATATATTAACACAGAGCTGAGAGTAGGAGCTGTTCCTGGCTTTTAAGGTACAAAACTCTTAAGGAAGGAAAGATACAATTCAAGACATAAACATTAGACTTGAAGGAACATGTAATAAGCAAGGTATAAATGGAATTCATTTGTCTGTGTTGAGGAGGCAGAAAGAGATTGTGTGGGGATTGGTAGAGCTTGGGACAAGAGATTCCACTGTGAAGAGACCACAGATCAAAGCCAAGTCAGGATGCAGAGATGGCCCAGCCTCCAACCAGAAGTCCAGGCTATTGCTAACACAGAGACACACCACTGGTTCAGAAACAGAGCCCATAAACCACCTAGTCTCCACTCTTGTGAGTGGTTCTTACACCAAAGAGCTAGTATCCTCTTCGACGGAATTCAGGGAGGATGACGCCTTGACAGCAGCTAGAATTGTTCAGTGGCTATTGACCAGCCAGCATGAACAACATCCATCAGAGCTCCAAGGCTCTGCTCAGTCTGTATCGACTTCACGTCTGTGTAAAATCCTCTTGTCCCAAGAAACTCATAAGGCCAGATGGGTATGGGTCTGAGAAGTGCAACACCTGGTAAAGTGGTCAAGGTGCAACAGAAAGCACACATATTAGCTGAAAGAGAACATATACAGCTGAAGAGCTCCCAATCCAGGTACACATGTATGTAAAACTAAGGAGAGAAAAAATAGAACCCCTATTCTTCTCCTAGACAGCATATTAAAAAGCAGAGACATTACTTTACCAACAAAGGTCCATGTAGGCAAAACTATGGTTTTTCCAGTAGTCATGTATGGATGTGAGAGTTGGAACATTAAGAGAGCTGAGCGCCAAAGAATTGATGCTTTTGAACTGTGGTGTTGGAAAAGAGTCTTGAGAGTCCCTTGGACTGCAACGAGATGCAACCAGTCCATCCTAAAGGAAATCAGTCCTGAATATTCATTGGAAGGACTGATACTGAAGCTGAAATTCCCATACTTTGGCCACCTGATGAGAAGAACTGACTCATTGGAAAAGACCCTGAACCTGGGAAAGACTGAAGGCAGGAAGAAAAGGGAACGATAGAGGATGAGATGGTTGGATGCCATCACCAACTCGATAGACATGAGTTTGAGCAAGCTCCATCAGTTAGTGATGGACAGGGAAGCTTGGCATGCTGCAGTCCATGTGGTTGCAAAGAGTCAGATATGACTGAGTGACTTAACTGAACTGATTCTTCTCCAACTATCCTTGAACATCCCAGAATTCCAAGAGAGACATTAGACCAAAGAGATTTCCACAATGTCTCAGTCATTTATAATGCTTACTGAATCCCTCAATAAAGAGTAAGTAATAAAGTAAGAAGCCAAGAATTTTATCATTCAAAAAGATAGAGCATAATGGAGTGACCTCTTGATCATCCTTTGTTGATAATTAATTTTTATAGGCAGATACACACATAATTGACTGCCTCATGTTAATTCTGCCACTACTCACCGGGAATCATCAGTGTAATGTAGAGAATCAATCCTACTCCAGAGTGGATACTAAGTTTATATCAATCATGGGCATTTATTCATTCATACAAGCATCAAGAAGCCATGCCTAGGCCAATGAATCATAGTATTTTTCAGGAAACAGACATCAGTTCAGGAATAGGCATCTGACTCGAATCAGGTCAATGAGACATCAGAGGCCAATTTCCAGGAAGAAATTCTTTCTCTCTTTTGTGCCAAAATGACTGAAAAAGAAGGTAGCTTCATTTGCTACTAGAAGTTCCTCTATGGTTATCAAGGATCCAGCTTTAGCAGGAAGTCTACATTGTGAGCGGCAGATGAAAAGGAAAGAATCTGGATCCTTTACAGCACCCTGAGATGCTGGCTTAACTAAACCTCATGCCTGCCCTGCTTCTGTTAAATAACCCTATACATTTCCTCAAAATTTAAGCCAGTTAAGTCAAGTTTCTGTCACTCTTGACCAAAAGAAAACTAAGTGATATATATGACTTGATGCGGGTTTAAGGGAGTATCATAGCTTGAGGTTCTAGAGACCAAGCCACTTCCTATACATAGAGCCAATTTTCACCTAAAAATATGTGTCCTTTTCTGTCCTTTATTCTTTTAGGATAAAGTTTTGTCCCTCGGGCTAAAAACCAGGAATAATTGGATAGCCTCACGAATGAATCAGAGTTAAAATACCCTTTCTTGACTTTGTAGCAAAAAGACCAGGTGAATAAAGGCTTTTTTTTTTTTTTTTTTNTAAATAAAGGTTTTTTTTTTTTTTTTTTTTTTTCTGAAAGAAAGACATGAAATGCAACCAGGAAGCTAGAAAATGAAGAATTCAACTAAAAGTGTTCTTTTAGGAATAAAGCTAAGATTAGCCATAGCAGGAAAATCCCTATACTGGCTGTAATTTTCTGCCTATAGTTGCTGTATTTTACACTTTTGTTTACTCTTGGTATTTTAAAAAGTTTGTTTTTTTTTTTAAGGTCTGGTCTATCTCTGCTGTTCATTGAGAAAATCAAAGTCCTTTTAATGGAATTGAGTGTATCCCTAATGGTACAAGGAATTAGAGTGAGAGGACTCTTAGATAAATGAGCACAATTAGGGCACGGGATGCTAACTCCTCTTTGGAGATTTTCTTCCAGGGCTTGACCCAAGAGGTCCTAGGCTTCATTTTGCTGATGAGCAACATGTCCCCTACATCATGGTGACCTGTGGCTGTGTTGGATTATAAATTGACCAAACTCAGCATCTTGATGGCCGGAGCAATCACACTGGTGACAGATATATAGTCCCTGTGTAGTGTCCCCTCTCCTTAGAAATGCCCAGATTGAGAGTCGCTGTCCAGGTTACTTATAAAAACCTTTAGGCACCATCAACACTAGTGTGTAGTAGGAACCCACTTCCTTCCGAGTGGCACACGCAGTCTGAAAACTGAAGTTTCCCCGAATCTGTACCAGCACACCACTTTATAGCCATTGAGACCCTGCCCATCCATTTTAGAGCACCTTGCAGATTCTCATTGCAACAGAAAATCAATATATGGAAAGTAATTCGTGTATCAGCACAGTCAGCAGTGCACAAAAGCAGAGACCAGTAAAGTAAGCATTTTGTTTTTAACCGTTTGGAGTAAAAAGAATAAGTTATGGCAATTTTTTCTCCCAATCACTCAGCAAAAGAAGATACAGTTTTAATGTGTCCACCTTTACTGGATGATTATAGATTTATCTGACTTTAACTGCTTTTCTCAGAGCAATTTTCATTTGTTATACGAATGCAACCAGACTTACTTACTAAAAAAGCTTTTGAATCATTTCACTGGGAAAACAACAAAGTTTCTGAAAGAAAACAGACCTAAGAAACAAAATATCATACAAATTCTGAACAATGTTAATTAATTTTTTTAACTTAGTTGCATTTTTCTGCAAATCTCTAAGCAATTGAACACACTATCAGTTACTTCTTGTGCAATTCTAATTTGGAGTGATGAAAAGGTTTTTGAATTCTAAATAGACTTAAAAAATCATTAGGTTACGGTCTTGCTTTTCACTTTATTTGAATCCCACACAAATGCTTTATTTTTAAAAAACTGTGCCATGGTATGAAACGTCTTTGGTTTTTACCCCTAAGTTTTAATCCATGGTTATATGTTTTATCGGGCTTCCCTGGTGGCTCATATAGTCAAGAAGCTGATTGCAATGCAAGAGACCTGGATTCGATCCCTTGGTCAGAAAGATCCCTTAGAGAAGGAAATGGCTACCCACTCCAGTATTTTTGCCTGGAGAATTCCATGAACAGAGGAGCCTGGCAGGCTACAGTCCATGGCGTCACAAAGAATTGGATACAACTTAGGGACTTTCATTTTCACTTTTTCTTGTATGTTTTATCGTTTTGAAGTTAGAAATCAATCAAGAGACATACAACAGCACTCTTCTTCGAATGTCCCAGCTATGCACTGTAGTTGAACATTGCTAATATTTTATAACGTTTTTGAGTTCTTTTTAAAATTTTGAAAGTCCAAAAAATCCAAAGTGACTGTCTTAGACGTGCACCATATGCAACCTCTTTGCTTAAAAGTGGAAAGTTGATCCTTGGAGCAGGAATGTGCAGTAACACTGGATCTATGTTTGCAGTTACTGTTATTTTCAATATTGCTCAGTTTGGTTCACAGGGCAGTAAAATATAGGACACCATGCGACACATTTTCAGCACAGCAAGCCGTTACAAGATTTCCCCATGCAACTTGTAACAGACTTACTGGGTAGTGAGAAATACATTTCAACCCACCATGCTGAAATGGATACTAGGAGGGCTGTACTCAGAATACAGTGCAAGTGAAAACAGTAGAATACACTGCTTGTGGCTGGGTGGATAAAGCACAAAGAGAGTAGAGGGTATGAGAGATCAGTTAATTTGGCCAAGAGGGGCTGCCTAAGTGAATTCATTTACATTTTAAGATGGATCTAGGAGCTCTTCTCCTTATTAGTCAAATTAATCATGTGGTTGTCAGATATTGTGATTGTAGGCAGTTTGGTTTGTGTAAGGCGCAAATGAATGTGATTCAGATACCTGGTTTTTCTGATCTGCTAATGCTACTAAGATGGTCTGTGAATAGTGGATGTAGTAGCTTACTTTCCAGGTACTTCCTGAGCCATTCATTACATGAAAACTAGCAAAGCTAACCAACAGTCACTGGTTACATCTCATTCCTTGAAAAGTGTACAGGTTTTATAAATGCATTCACACATCATCTATTTATTCTTCTTACAAACAAGTAGTGGGACCCTCTGAGGGCATCCTGAGAAGAGGCAGGCGGTCTTGTGATGTCCACAAGAGAAGGAAGAACATAAACTAGGTGACTGCCCATTTCAGTTTTATAGGAACTAAAGTGCTACCTTCAGAATGAGATCAATGCATGGAGCACAAATGAGCTCAAACAGCAACCATTCACCGCCTGTGTGCCTTTGCCAAGTCAATTTCTTTAAATCTTGGTCCTCTTATCTGTATATTATTTCGTTGCTGTCACTTCCAGTGCTTTTGCGACCCTATGGACTATAACCTGCCAGGCTGCTCTGTCCATGGGATTTCACAGGCAAGAAAACCGGAGTGGGTTGCCGTCTCCTTCTCCAGGGTATCTTCCCAACCCAGGGATCAAATCCACGTCTCCTGCATTGGCCGGCAAATTCTTTACCACTGAGCCACCAAGGAAGCCTCGTATATGTAAATAGGGAATAGTAATACCTACCTAGAAGAGACTTTTCAGGACTCAGATAATCTTGTAAAATGCCAAGCAAAGTGCTCAAATGACTATTTTTATTCAAATGACAACAACAACAATAATGAGAATGTGATAGTGACAAGTTGCAAATGAGCAAGGAATTTGATTATTAGAATTTTAAGCAACAAGAGTTGACCACTGCCTTATATCTATGATTTGAGTGATGTCATCAATATTCTAGCAGTAAACAATGGAAATATACCTCATCTTAAAGCCTACCTCTTAGGAATTCACACTTTGAATTAAGATCTTCTGCCCTATTTAAATACAAAGGCAGGGAAGAGAGAACATGCATAGGTATTTTCAGTCATTAACATCTTCTGAGTAATTATTTTGTCATATATTAAGTGGAGAACCTATTGCACAAAGTTTTCAGCTATAAGCAAGAGGAATGGTGGGTCCAGAGAACAATGCTTTACTATCACATATCTATGTTACCTGCCCAGGCAGAAGTATCATTGCCCAGCATATGTAGTCAGAGAAAGGAAAAATGGCAACAAGTGGGAAGGTGGGAAATTTTTAAATAATGGATAACACATGATAAGGACTATTCTAAAAACCTTGCATGTACAGCTCATGGGGTGTTGGGAAGGAAGGAATTTTCCTTTACTTTCCCAGGTTCTTCTGGCTGGTTTAAGGATTAAATTGACATGAGACAGATTAAATCAAACAAAAGTTTAATAACATATATGCATGGATGAGACCCAAGAGAACTGAGTCATTCGTCAAAATGGCCAAAACCCTCACCTTAAATATTAATACCGTCTTCAACTAAAGACAAAGGAAGATGCCAGGGGTAGCAGTTTGTGATCTCAGAAGGGAGGAAGACAATTCACATGAGGATGGAAAAGCATATATTTGGTAAATAAATGTTTGCTGGGCCCTGCAGAGAAAATGGGACACAGAGTGGCCTCTGGTCTCCAGAGTTTTCCCCACTACCCCTAGCCCATACTTGGAAGATATCTCTGCGAAACTCTACTCCAGGAACAGGACTTCTATACAAATTATTTTAGATAGTTATGGCAAAAGCCAAGGTTCCTTCCTGGGCCTTGATGATTTCCGTCTCTAAATAATCTTCATGCCCAGGAGACATTTTGGGGTTGCAGGTTTTGCGAGTAAGCACCCATAGGCGCTTACAAATGATTTTATTAGGTAAGCATTAATCTTGCTCCCAGCTTAAAGCTGAGAAGTTTGAAACAAAGAGCTGTTAAATAACTTCCCCCATACACACAGGTAATGTGAGCAGCAAAGCCAAGATTCATACTCCAGCAGCCTGACTCCAGAACCCTGTCTTAACTACTGTCCTACACAGGCTCATTCGGGTCTTTAATCACATGACTAGCTTGAACTTGCATTACGACATTAACAAATGTGTTAGTTACAGTTCTCCTGAGATGCAGAACTAATGGGATATATTGAATATATATATATTTAATATCAATAAAGATATTTATTATGAGTGCTTGACTTTCACAATTATAGAAGCTGGAGAAGTCCCTGGCATCTGCAAGTTGAAGCCTCAGGGAAGCCAGTGATATAGTTTTCAGTTCAAACTTGAAGGCCTGAGAACCAGGGGAGTCAGTGGTGTAAGTCTCAGTCTGAGTCTGAAGACCTAAGAACCAGAAGCACCAATGCCTAAGGGCAGAAGAGGATGGAGGTCCCAGCTATAGCAGGGACCAAAGTCACACTTCCTCTGCCTTGTTGTTCTACTCAGACACTCAGCGAATTGGATAAATTCCACCTGCACTGGGAAGGGCCATCTTCTTTACTCAGTCTATGATTCATATGCTAATCTTTTCCTGAAATGCCCTCATAGTCACATCCAGAAATAATGTTTTACCACCTACCTGGGTTTATTCCTTAGGCAAGTCAATTTGACACATAAAATTAACCATAACAGCCAGAATTCTCAAAGTTCTTTGTATGTATAAGTCCAACCTCTGAGTCAAAGAGAAGACCCATTTTTACATTGAGAATTTCTCAAGGGTACAACACAAAATGGTAAAATAGACACAAAACCAAGGGGATCTGTGTCCTAATATTTTTATGAAGAACATTGGAAGACAGTACAATAGACGACAACATGGAAGTGAGGCATTGTGGAAGCTCTTCATATGAAAGTGACAGTTGCTTACCTTCGAGCACAGCTGTCAGAGCACGGTAAAGAGCACTTCTCTCAGACAACCCCAGACGTTGATACTTAACAAAACAAGGCTCCCAAGTCTATCTGTGCGTGTACATGCACAGACAGTGGCTTCAGTTGTGTCCCACTCTCTGCAACTGTACGGACTCTAGCCCACCAGGCTTTTGTTATGAGATTCTCCAGACAAGAACACCGGGGTGGATTGCCATGCCCTCCTCCAGGGGATCTTCCCAACCTTAGGCTTGAACCCATGTACCCTATGTCTCCTGCATCGCAGGCAGATTCTTTACCGTTGAGCCACCAGGGAAGTCCCCAATTATAACTGTATGTGCTTAGTACTCAGTCATGTCCGACTCTTTGTGACTCTCTAGCCTGCCATGTTCCCTCTTTCCATGGAATTCTCCAGGCAAGAATACTGGAGTAGGTTGCTATTTCCTTCTCCAGGGGAGACAAGTCTAACTACTTGGTAATAAATGAAGTAGGACTACCAATTCACTTACTAGCTGTAAGTGCATCTTGGGGTTGTATTTGACATTTGAGATCCAAACCTAAAAAGAATTTCTAGGGTACAGGAATTTGCAAACATGGGCAGAGGGTGAAGGGACAGGGAGCATGTGAAATATCTTGGTTAAAAACAAGAACATCTTATGGTGTGGGAATTGAATCTTTTCTCCCAATTATAATAGTTCTCAGGGGCTTGTCTGAGTTAAAAGTAAAATGAATTTCTCACCCTGGAGACAAATATGTCCTTTATAATTTCTCATTTTTGCTTGGGATGACTTATATCTTATTACTAATGTCCCTTCTTTGCCTTATAATAAGATCAGGAGGCAGAAATAAGATGCTAGCTCCCCTATTGAGGAGGATTGGGGAGTGAAGGACAGGGATCAAAGGGTGGGAGAGGCTTTTTCCTTCCCCGTGGACCATGTTGTCTTTTAATTTCTATCAGTGTTATGACTTTGCAGGAGGGTATAGAATCAAGAAAAAAAGAATGGGAAAGCTGGTGCTTGCAAAATGACTTCCAGACCTATTAAAACATCAAAGCCAAACCATTCCCCCCAGGAATGAACTTCAGATGAACAGTTTAATAGAACACATACCAAGGAATATTTTATTTCATATTCACAAAACCTAAGCTTCCCATCTCCATAGTATTCTATATTTTCCTGTGTTTTAACAGCTTATAATGTCTCCAAAAAGTGAGTAAAAATATAAGCATGTTGCTAAACTACATATGTATACACAATCCTAAATCATTCAGTATCACTCTAGACTTATCCAATATGGACAGGATAAAAGCTCAAGTTGTCATGCAAATTAAAGTAGAGAAATGAATCCTTTTACCAGATTGCTCTTTATGGAGAAATTTCTTATTGTCACAAAAAACTGTTTTCAACCAGTGGAACACAAAAGGTATACAGATACGTGAAAGCATGAAAGGCGCGGTGAACCTATAGTTAAGAGGAAATCTATTTGTAGAAAAGCACACACGTTCTTTTAAGTATATAGCTCGGCATGAATCTTTTTCATATAGAAAGAGCACAGTGATGCAGTTAAGAATCAAGCTTGATTTTAATCAACTTTTTAATGCATTGTGAAGTTAAGAGGATATGTGGTTTTGAGTGCCTGGTAACCTTATGGATGCTTTCCTGGAGTTTTTACATTAGAAAAGCCAGTTCTAGAAAATATTTGAACTTTGGTATGAGATTTTGCTACTTGATGCCTGCTGATGCTTCTACAGGAATGGGGGAATAAATATCCCTCCTCTGTCAATATCGCCTTGAGAAGAAGAGCCAAAGGGTTTGAATGGAGCCTCTCCAAGGATCCACTTGTGCTCTCTGCAGCTGGCATCGGGAGGTGCCCACCTAGGTCCTTTACTCTAAGGCTTGTAGAAATCATAAAAGCCAAGTTGTCAGGAATACTTGTGGTGTAATATTTTTTTGGACAGAAACTAAGAGAAACTAGAGTCTCTTGATGAGGATGAAGGAGGAGAGCAAAAAAGCTGGCTTAAAACTCAACATTCAAAAACCTAAAATTATGGCATCCAGTTCCATGCCTTCGCGGCAAATGGATAGGGAAAAACTAGAAACAGTGACAGATTGTATTTTCTTGGGCTCCAAAATCACTGTGGATGGTGGCTGCAGCCATGAAATTAAAAGACACTTGCTCCTTGGAAGAAAAGCCATGATAAGCCTAGACAGCATATTAAAAACAGAGACATCACTTTAACAAATATCCACATAGTCAAAGGACTTCCCTGGTAGCTCAGCTGGTAAAGAATCTGCCTGCAGTGCAGGAGACCTGGGTTTGATCACTGGGTTGGGAAGATCCCATGGAGAAGGGAAAGGCTACCCACTCCAGTATTCTGGCCTGGAAAATTCCCTGGTATAGTCCATATACAGTTCGCAAAGAGTCAGACATGACTGACTGACGTTCATTTTCATATAGTTAAAGCTATGGTTTTTCCAGGGGTCATGTATGGATGTGGGAGTTGGACCATTAAGAAGGCTGAGCATTGATCAATTGATGCTTTCAAACTGTGGTGCTGGAGAAGACTCTTGAGAGTCCCTTGGATTACAAGATCAAACCAGTCAATCTTAAAGGAAGTCAAGTCTGAATACTCATTAGGAAGACTGATGCTGAAGCTGACGCTCCATTACTTTAGCCATCTGATGCGAACAGCAGACTCATTGGAAAAGCCCCTGATGCTGGGAAAGATCAAGGGCAGAAGGAGAAGGGGGCAACAGAGGATGATGGTTGGATGGCATAACTGACTCAATGGACATGAGTTTGAGCAAACTCAGGGGGATAGTGAAGGACAGAGGAGCCTGGTATGTTGTAGTTCATAGGGTCACAAAGAGTCAGACATGACTTAGCCACTGAAAAGCAATATATATGGTGATCTTGTCTCTAAATAGACACACACTTGTCAGACCATGTATAATGATGTTCCATGTGGGGAATATAGGTGACCATATGTTCGGATTTCTATGTTTCACTGGTTCTATTTACTCTCCCTACTTTTTCTTTAGCAGTTTATAGTTTCTTTTCATTGACAAATTGCCAACTCTTAATTTATAAAACAGACTTAAGTGTAAAGTAACTGTAGTGAGGAAATCAAAACAAAGAAAGCCAAAGAAGGAAATAATTATATCAAAATATCTCCCATCACAGAGGTATGATCTGTTTTAGACTTTCGTGATGTGAACCCCTGGAACCTCAAGAAGACCGAGAATGGCTCAGAGGTGACTGGACTACTATGATGTTCTGTCTTCTGTATCTGTTTGGTGAGGGTGAAGGGAGACTTGTCCAATTTACAAAAAAGCCTCTCTCCTGAAAGAAGTGCAAAGGAACTGATAGGTTACTAAGCATTTTTAGAGAACAATTTTCTTACTCTGGTTTCATCAAAATGAAAAGAAAATGTCATAAATTAGGAAACCCCAGGAAACTCCCAATTCTGCCCTAGTATCTGAGTGCCTAAACAGAATCTCACAAAGCTAGTAAGCAGGAGTCTTTGAGGTTCTCTACCCCTCCTTTAATTCCTCAGACATGGCTCTCCCCCAGACTCCCCTCTGTTCAGTCTGACATCAGCCAGAGGCCCCCACAGAGGCCAGGTCACTGCCCTAATTGAGGACTATAGATTTTCTGCCCAAGGTAAAGGATTCACCTATTCTGACTCACTAAAACATCATTTATCTGCCTAAATCCCACCCCCTTAAAATGAGAAAAGACTTGATCTTATAGTACAGGCGATGGAGTGATTTGCATGTCTTAGGGAATTGTCCCCTTGCCTCTAGCTATTTCAACCTACCTAAGAGTGTGTGCTTGAAAGACAATGGATGGCTTAAGGATATGGAATAGAATTCATAGCAGTAAGGTTCCTCTACCCATGGAATTTTCCAGGCAAAAATACTGTTCAGTTCAGTTCAGTTCAGTCACTCAGTCGTGTCTGACTCTTTGCGACCCCGTGAACTGTGCCAGGCCTCCCTGTCCATCAGCAACTCCCAGAGTTTACCCAAACTCATGTCCATTGAGTCAGTGATGCCATCTAATCATCTCATCCTCTGTCATCCCCTTCTCATCCTGCCTTCAATCTGTCCCAACATCAAGGTCTTTTCAAATGAGTCAGCTCTTCACATCAGGTGGCCAAAATACTGGAGTTTCAGCTTCAACATCAGACCTTCCAATGAACACCCAGGACTGATCTCTTTTAGGATGGACTGATTGGATCTCCTTGCAGTCCAAGGGACTCTCAAGAGTCTTCTCCAACACCACAGTTCAAAAGCATCAAATCTTTGGTGCTCAGCTTTCTTTATAGTCCAACTCTCACATCCATACATGACTACTGGAAATACCATAACCTTGACTAGATGAACCTTTGTTGACAAAGTAATGTCTCTGCTTTTTAATATGCTGTCTAGGTTGGTCATAACTTTTCTTCCAAGGAATAAGCGTCTTTTAATTTCATGGCTGCAGTCACCACCTGCAGTGATTTTGGAGCCCCCAAAAATAAAGTCAGCCACTGTTTCCACTGTTTCCCCATCTAGTTGCCATGAAGTAATGGGTTGCCATTTTCTTCTCAGGGATCTTCCTGACCCAGGTATCAAATCCATGTCTCTTGTGTCTCCTACATTGGCAGGTGGATTCTTTACCACTGCTGCTGCTGCCGCTGCTAAATCACTTCAGTCGTGTCCAACCCTGTGTGGCACCATAGACAGCAGCCCACCAGGATCCCCCATCCCTGGGATTCTCCAGGCAAGAACACTGGAGTGGGGTGCCGTTTCCTCCTCCAATGCATGAAAGTGAAAAGTGAAAGTGAAGTCTCTCAGTCGTGTCTGACTCTTCACGACCGCATGGACTGCAGCCCACCAGGCTCCTCCATCCATGGGATTTTCCAGGCAAGAGTCCTGGAGTGGGGTGCCATTGCCTTCTCCAATGCATGAAAGTGAAAAGTGAAAGGTGAAAGTGAAGTCTCTCAGTCGTGTCTGACTCTTCACGACCCCATGGACTGCAGCCTACCAGGCTCCTCTGCCCCACCGGATTTTCCAGGCAAGAGTGCTGGAGTGGGGTGCCATTGCCTTCTCCATAAGTGGATGCTACTCACTCGCAATTAATCAATTCTCAGAGTAGAGGCATGGAGGAGAAACCACAGTCCCTTCTTCTGGGCTATTTTTCCATCCTTACTCTCTCCAGGCTCACAAGGTACTTTGACTACTGGATTGGCTTCCCAAGGGGCTTGATGCTTGAGGGTAGCGTCCTGGATAGGGGACATGAGCACTGGAAAGGATGTTCTCCTCTCCCAGGCTTAATTTCTACTTCCAGTCCCCATGTCTAGCTGACAGTGTTTTCTTTGGTGTCAGTCCATCTCTCAGAGTCTCTTGGCCTTTAGAAGCACTGTAATGCCAAGGCCCTGGATCTGCAGAAATGATCAGATCTGATCTCAGTGTCTTCACTTAGGGTACTCTGAAAAAGAGATGCCTACTGATGAAAAGCCAGTCAACCAATAACACACTTTGGCCTCATAGAACACTTACATTTGAAGATTGATAAACTATACTCAGTCAATCTCCGCTAAGTATTTCTTTCCTAGGTTCACCCTTTCTTCCTTTGACCTACTATGCCACTTACCATCACCCTAACATGCCAAGAACATTCACATCACTATCCTCTCCTCAAAGTGTTCTTTCTACTGAAAATCCTTTATGACTAACTATACCCAAAAAAGTCACAGGAAGAGAGCTTTTGAGGATAATTCTCATGCTGCCTAATCTACATGGATGGAAGAAAAGTGGTGCCATTAAGTGAGTTGAGATGCAGACATATGGTGAAGGTGAAACAGAGCAGGACCACTGGCCCTTGTCCCCCCAACCCCTCATCCATGTCCTCTGCCTGACTTTTGCCTGTGCTTGTGACTTTAGTCAAAAGATAAGTTTAATCAGAAAAATGAGAAATGCTAAAACAAAGAAAAATAGTCAATGGTGGCTAAATAGTGATAGTCTTTAAGCATAGTCAAGGACCTTTAGCTCTTTCTCAAGGGGTATAGATAATATTCTGAACCATAGCTTGTCAACTGTCTTGCAGATACCAAAATACCAGTGGAGAAGTTAACTGCACGATGACCAGACTGTACCCATGACAAGAGCTGCCGCAATTCTGAAAACTGACGCAAAGAAATGGAAACAAGTTGGCCCTGGAACTGAAGATTAATTGTACCTAAAAAAAATCCAGATGATGCTGGTCAGACCATTGATAACCAATTAGAAGATGACTGTCAGAGATGACTATGCTGTTTCAGCACGTACACCCCCTACTCTGTCTATGAAAGCTCTCACCCCCTGCTTGTCAGGGGGGTGGGCAGTCAGCCTTTGGACAGATGTCTGCCACCCTCCCCCACTCCCAATTGCCAGCATCCAAAATGAGGCAAACTTTCCTTTCCACCAACCTGGCCTGTTTATTGGCTTTTGAGCAGCAAGCAGCTGGATCCCACATATACACTGTTTCTGCAACAAACAGAAAGAAGGGGATAGTTAGGAGATGATGAATCTGGGGATGTGTTGTCTTTACAGTACCTGTGAAACATTTCAGAAGAGAGACATGTAGCCTATATTTCAAGCAAGAGGTTGGGGATGGCAATAATACAGGAGAATCATCCAAACAAAGCGGTGCTGGATGAAAAGATTTCCAGAGGAAAGGTAGTAGAGTGGGAAAATAAACAAGAATGAGGACAGGGCCTTGATGAGTGTACAAATATAAGACAGACACACAAAAATGTAAACAGCACAATAAAATCCACAAAAAAAAAGAATAAAGCAAATAACTAGAAGAACCAGAAGACTTCATGGTCACAGAATTCAAGGAAGAATTGAATGAGGAAGATTACCAGTGCTGAGTGACATCAAGGTGCTAAGCAACCAGATACTAACAAAAAATGTCGTTCAGTATGGTGAGTAAGAGATCACAGAAACCTTGAACGGGAGGCAGCCTGGCTAACTCTGCAGCGGGACTGCCTGCATCTGCACCCAAGCTGAACCTTTGCTCACTCTATGAAGCTGCGCAGGTTATTTATTCTCTGTCTGCCTCCGTGTCCACATCTATTAAATGGAGATAATGACAGGCACCTATTTCAGCGACTGTACACAGTACAGATTGTACACAGACTAACGCATGAGAACCACATGTGTTAACGTGTTTAAAGTGCTGAAATACTGCCTGGTACAAGCTCTATGTAAATGTTTGTAGTTACAATTTATTATCATAAGATTCCAAGAATTCAGAAAACAGTACAAATATAGTACAATAAAATAATCTCTGAAGAAGCATGGCAACACATCAAAGGAGCAAAATAGGGCACTGTCTTAAGCAGGAAGATGAGTACAGGCATTTTTCCTTTTGATTTCACCCTATGACAATGCTCAGCACAGAAGAAAAGAACAGGAAATTGAAGGAGAGGTATAGCATAAATACTAGTAACACAGAAGTGAAAGTAAAAGTCGCTCAAGCATGTCTGACTCTTTGTGACCCATGGCCTATATAGTCCATTGGATTACCCAGGCCAGAATACTGGAGTGGATAACCTTTCCCTTCTCCAGGGGATCTTCCCAACCCATGGATCAAACCCAGGTCTCCTGCAATGCAGGTGGATTCTTTACCAACTGAGCCACAGGGAAGCCCAAGAATACTGAAGTGGGTAGCCTATCCCTTCTCAAGCAGACCTTTCCGATCCAGGAATCAAATTGGGGTATCCTGCATTGCAGGTGAATTCTTTACCAAGTGAGCTATCAGGGAAGCCTAATAACACAGAAACTAAGTCAAATACTAGGATTCCACCAAAGTCCTTATGGGCACTCTTACTCTGACTTTATTTTAAAACATGGAGTCAGTACTTACCTCTCTGATTGCTTAAGGTCTGTTTTCTATTTCCACCAGCTCAGCAACTGTTCAGTTCAGTTCTGTTCATTTCAGTCACTCAGTCATGCACAACTCTTTGCGACCCCATGAATCGCAGCACGCCAGGCCTCCCTGTCCATCACCAACTCCCGGAGTTCACTCAGACTCACGTCCATCGAGTCAAGTGATGCCATCCAGCCATCTCATCCTCTGTCATCCCCTTCTCCTCCTTCCCCCAATCCCTCCCAGCATCAGAGTCTTTTCCAATGAGTCAACTTTTCGCATGAAGTGGCCAAAGTACTGGAGTTTCAGCTTTAGCATCATTCCTTCCAAAGAAATCCCAGGGCTGATCACATTCAGAATGGACTGATTGGATCTCTTTGCAGTCCAAGGGACTCTCAAGAGTCTTCTCCAACACCACAGTTCAAAAGCATCAATTCTTTGGTGCTCAGCTTTCTTCACAGTCTGACTCTCACATCCATACATGACCACTGGAAAAACCATAGCCTTTACTAGACGGACCTTTGTTGGCAAAGTAATGTCTCTGTTTTTTAATATGCTATTTGCTGCTAAGTCGCTTCAGTCATGTCCAACTCTGTGTGACCCCATAGACGACCGCCAACCAGGCTCCCCCGTCCCTGGGATTCTCCAGGAAAGAACACTGGATTCAGTTGCCATGCTATCTAGTTTGGTCATAACTTTTCTTCCAAAGGATAAGCATCTTTTAATTTCATGGCTGCAGTCACCATCTGCAGTGATTTTGGAGCCCAAAAAAATAAAGTCTGACACTGTTTCCAGTTTTCCCACCTATTTCCCATGAAGTGATGGGACCAGATGCCATGATCTTCGTTTTCTGAATGTTGAGCTTTAAGCCAACTTTTTCACTCTCCTCTTTCACTTCATCAAGAGGCTTTTTAGTTCCTCTTCACTTTCTGCCATAAGGGTGGTGTCATCTGCATATCTGAGGTTATTGATATTTCTCCTGGCAATCTTGATTTCAGCTTGTGCTTTTTCCAGCCCAGCGTTTCTCATGATATACTCTGCATATAAGTTAAATAAGCAGGGTGACAATACACAGCCTTGATGTACTCCTTTTCCTATTTGGAACCAGTCTGTTGTTCCATGTCTAGTTCTAACTGTTGCTTCCTGACCTGCATATAGGTTTCTCAAGAGGCAGGTCATGTGGTCTGGTATTCCCATCTCTTGAAGAATTTTCCACAGTTTATCGTGATCCGCACAGTCAAAGGCTTTGACATAGTCGATAAAGCAGAAATAGATGTTTTTCTGGAACTCTCTTGCTTTTTCCATGATCCAGCAGATGTTGGCAATTTGATCTCTGGTTCCTCTGCCTTTTCTAAAACCAGCTTGAACATCTGGAAGTTCATGGTTCATGTATTGCTGAAGCCTGGCTAAGGAGAATTTTGAGCATTACTTTATTAGTGTGTGAGATGAGTGCAATTGTGCAGTAGTTTGAGCATTCTTTGGCATTGCCTTTCTTTGGGATTGGAATGAAAACTGACCTTTCCCAGTCCTCTGGCCACTGCTGAGTTTTCCAAATTTGCTGGCATATTGAGTGCAGCACTTTCACAGCATCGTCTTTCAGGATTTGAAATAGCTCACTGGAATTCTATCACCTCCAGTAGCTTTGTTCGTAGTGATGCTTTCTAAGGCCCACTTGACTTCACATTCCAGGATGTCTAGCTCTAGGTAAGTGATCACACCATCGTGATTATCTGGGTCATGAAGATCTTTTTTGTACAGTTCTTCTGTGTATTCTTGCCACCTCTTCTTAATATCTTCTGCTTCTGTTAGGTCCAGACCATTTCTGTCCTTTATCGAGCCCATCTTTGCATGAAATGTTCCCTTGGTATCTCTAATTTTCTTGAAAACATCTCTAGTCTTTCCCATTCTGTTGTTTTCCCCTATTTCTTTGCATTGATCGCTGAGGAAGGCTTTCTTATCTCTTCTTGCTGTTCTTTGGAACTCTGCATTCAGATGCTTATATCTTTCCTTTTCTCCTTTGCTTTTCGCTTCTCTTCTCTTCACAGCTATTTGTAAGGCCTCCCCAGATGGCCATTTTGCTTTTTTGCATTTCTTTTCCATGGGGATGATCTTGATCCCTGTCTCCTATACAATGTCACAAACCTCAGTCCATAGTTCATCAGGCACTCTATCAGATCGAGGCCCTTAAATCTATTTCTCACTTTCACTGTATAATCAGAAGGGATTTGATTTAGGTCATACCTGAATGGTCTAGTGGTTTTCCCTACTTTCTTCAATTTGAGTCTAAATTTGGCAATAAGGAGTTCATGATCTGAGCCACAGTCAGCTCCTGGTCTTGTTTTTGTTGACTATATAGAGCTTCTCCATCTTTGGCTGCATAGAATAGAATCAATCTGATTTCGGTGTTGACCATCTGGTGATGTCCATGTGTAGAGTCTTCTCTTGTGTTGTTGGTAGAGGGTGTTTGCTATGACCAGTGCGTTCTCTTGGCAAAACTCTATTAGCCTTTGCCCTGCTTCATTCTGTATTCCAGGGCCAAATTTGCCTGTTACTCCAGGTGTTTCTTGACTTCCTACTTTTGCATTCTAGTTTCCTGTTATGAAAAGAATATATTTTTTAATTTTTTTAATTTTAAAATATTTAATTCTTACATGCGTTCCCAAACATGAACCCCCCTCCCACCTCCCTCCCCATAACATCTCTCTGGGTCATCCCCATGCACCAGCCCCAAGCATGCTGTATCCTGCGTCAGACATAGACTGGCGATTCGATTCTTACATGATAGTATACATGTTAGAATGCCATTCTCCCAAATCATTTGAGTGGTAGTTCTAACAGGTCTTGTAGGTCTTCATAGATCCGTTCAACTTCAGCTTCTTCAGCATTACTGGTTGGGGCATAGACTTGGATTACTGTGATATTCAATGGTTTGCCTTGGAAACGAACAGAGATCATTCTGTCATTTTTGAGATTGCATCCAAGTACTGCATTTTGGACTCTTTTGTTGACCATGGTGGCTACTCCATTTCTTCTAAGGGATTACTGCCCGCAGTAGTAGATATAATGGTCATCTGAGTTAAATTCACCCATTCCAGTCCATTTTAGTTTGCTGATTCCTAGAATGTCGACGTTCACCCTTGCCATCTCCTGTTTGACCATGTCCAATTTGCCTTGATTCATGGGCCTGACATTCCAGGTTCCTCTGTAATATTGCTCTTTATAGCATTGAACCTTGCTTCTATCACCAGTTACATCCACAGCTGGGTATTGTTTTTGCTTTGGCTCCATCCCTTCATTCTTTCTGGAGTTATTTTTCCACTGAGCTCCAGTAGCATTTTGGGCACCTAATGACCTGGGGAGTTCCTCTTTCAGTCTCCTATCATTTGGCCTTTTCATACTGTTCATGGGGTTCTCAAGGCAAGAATACTGAAGTGGTTTGTGATTCCCTTCTCCAGTGGACCACATTCTGTCAGACCTCTCCACCATGACCAGCCCGTCCTGCGTGACCCCACGGGCATGACTTAGTTTCATTGAGTTAGACAAGGCCGTGGTCCTAGTGTGATTAGATTGACTAGTTTTCTGTGAGTATGGTTTCAGTGTGTCTGCCCTCTGATGCCCTGTTCCAACACCTACGGTCTTACTTGGGTTTCTCTTACCTTGGACGTGGGGTATCTCTTCATGGCTGCTCCAGCAAAGCACAGCCACTGCTCCTTACCTTGGACAAGGGGTATCTCTTCACCACCGCCCCTCCTGTCATCGAACGTGGAATAGCTCCTCTAGGCCCTCCTATGGCCACGCAGCCACTGCTCCTTGGACATGGGGTGGCTCCTCCCGGCCGTCGCCCCTGACCTCGGATGCGTGGTAGCTCCTGCTGTCACAGTCTGGCACTCTCGGCCGCTGCCCCTGACCTCGGATGTGGGGTAACTCCTCTTGGCTGCTGCCCCTCGGGCATGGGGTCTCCCCGGCTTCTGCCCCTGACCTCGTAGGTGGGGTATCTCCTCTCAGCTGTGCTGTGTGAGCAGTCGCAGCTGCCCGCGCTCTGATGCTTCCTCAGCAACTGTATAACTTAATAAATGAAGTATCTATCAAATTTAATCGGAGAAGGCAATGGCACCCCACTCCAATACTCTTGCCTGGAAAATCCCATGGATGGAGGAGCCTGGTGGGCTGCAGTCCATGGGGTCGCTGAGAGTTGGACACGACTCAGTAACTTACTTTCACTTTTCACTTTCATGCATTGGAGAAGGAAATGGCAACCCACTCCAGTGTTCTTGCCTGGAGAATCCCAGGGACGGCAGAGCCTGATGGGCTGCCATCTATGGGGTCACACAGAGTCGGACACAACTGAAGCGACTTAGCAGCAGCAGCAGCATTAAGTTTAATATCAACACTTGGCCTCATTGTCTCTAACGTGATTTCAAGAA
Source organism: Capra ibex (assembly GCA_006410555.1). Classification (NCBI taxonomy): domain Eukaryota; kingdom Metazoa; phylum Chordata; class Mammalia; order Artiodactyla; family Bovidae; genus Capra; species Capra ibex. The sequence goes on along the minus strand of SJYO01048061.1, from coordinate 25,829,822 downwards.
GTAAATGTTGCCTTAAAATAGATTTATTAATAAATTAACCCACTCTTTTCAAAGAAACATTACAGAAGAACTGAATAACATTTGTCATTCATTTACGTAAGAACAAATAATGCTTCCCCAGATAATTTTGCCTTAACTCTGGCCATCAATCATGTCATGATTAGTAAAGAAAATGGTTCTTCTATGTAAATCCTTATATGTATGAGTAAAAAGTGGGAAATAAAGTAAGAATTTATTATGAAGAATGTAAAGTACTTTTTTAAATTTAAAAAATGACCATTTTTTTAGTGTTCCTAGCATTTGCCGTCTATGGGGTCGCACAGAGTCGGACACGACTGAAGTGACTTAGCAGCAGCAGCAGCAGCAGCAGCAGCATTTGGCAGCATTCAGCTGATACAGTATTCCATTGTATTCTTATTCCTTAGCCTTACAAAGCTTCCATTCACATCAAAGGTATGTTAAAGACCCTGGACTTGACCATGAAAGTTCTCTTTGTCATCATGATTACAGCTGCTGGACTTAACTAGCCACCTGTCACCAGTTATTTTATTTAGCATTATAGAATATTTTGGCCTGTTCAATAGAGGCTTTCAAGCAAGGTTTGGTTGGAATTTTCTGTTTTATTTTGTGCTTTTTTCTTTTGAAGCAAGAGGAAATAAGGTAACAGGTAGCGGTTTTTAATTTTTAAGATTGACAAGTCACATTTGGAAAACAACCAGGATTTTTGCAAGCAAGTTACCAAGTGACCTTATCGTTACCAGCATAGGTCCAACAGGTATGCTGTAAGTCATGATTTGCCAAGTTATCTACTTCATGCTCCACCAATCATTTCATCAAAGAAGCTTAGTCACACAGTGGGCGCCCTGTGTCAAGAGCGAGGAGCAACACTGAATGTTCCCCTGACGGGACAGGTACTAAAGATGAGGAGGGGGCTTCCCATCACCGCAAAACTACACCCAAGAAAAACCTCAGCAGGCAATTCTGCCCAAGGACAGCAAAGCCAGGAGCCTGAGAGAATCCCCAGCAAATAGCTCAAGCATATAACTTCCTTTTAGATGGATCACTTTCAAGCCATACATTTCTCTTTTTATCTAGAACAGTAGAGTTTATTTATAACTTGATCTTTTGCGTCATGTTATAACTATTACATTTGTAAATTGCAATAGATTTTTCATATGGGCAACCTAATTACTGGGCTAAAAAAAGAAAAACTTAAAAAACTGTGTCCTCCTTAGAAAGAAATTCTTGTTCTTCTATGGTTTATTATGTATGGTTACTGACTAGTTTCCAAAAATGTTTACACTTCAGGTTTTATTTCCACAGAATTATGCTGCATGGGACACCAAGGCCTGTGTGACTTAAGGAAAAGATGCCCCACAGTCACCCTGGTGAGGGATAACCACAGCTGCTGCCTGAATATCCTGGTTAGGGGATGTGTAGACCCCAATGTGGGGCATGTACTGGCTATGCGTACTGGTCAGAGGCCTGAAAGGACCATCTAGTTTCTAAGAGATTATTGCATCTCACTGGAGGCTACTTAACCCAATGGATAAATTGACTTGAAAATGATATAGCTAATTAAGTCAATTCCAGGAAATTAAAAAACAGCAGTGGATTTAGATTAGGTTGAGAATCAGTAGAAAAAAATCCTCCTGCCCAGCATCACTGCCAAACTTGCCACTTGATGTGGTTTTTTTGTGGAGTGAGGGGCATGGGGGGCAGGGCAGTCATCCTGACTGCCGAACACCAGTTGTCTGAATCACTGGCATGGTTGTGTAAGTTTCCTCCATGCTCTTCAAGCCTGTGACTCCTAACTCCATGATTAGACACACCAAGGACTTTGAAGGACACTTCATAAACTGTACACTATTCTCCGTCAAGTACCAGGGTTGATCCAAGCTGCTACTTCTGGGTTGCCAATTACTGCAATTTTTTATTCAGTCTTTCATTGCATGTCCCAGCTGATGATTGGTAAAAATCTTACAAATAAACACTTTAACATTTGAATGTCTGTTGCCAAATTCAGTGAAGAATATCAAACAATTGTTCAATGTTTCCTACGTTGAGCTGTCGCATAGTTATTTTTAAAAGGTAAGAGGGAAAAGGGACTGCTGAGTGAAATTCTGTCCCTTGATGCAGAACAGACGCTAATAGCTTACCAGAAAACTATTCAATTCATGCACAAGTAACTCAAATTCCTTTAAATAAATGTGCATGTCAAATTTGTTATTTTTTTAATCTTAACAACAGTGCCCTGGAAATAACCTTTTCAATCAAGGAACACCAGCAATTTGAAGTATGCCAATAAAATCTAGATTTCTGAATAAGTTTATAAGGCCTTACTAGCAGACTACAAGAAATAGCAATATATATATTTTAGATTAATGAATACTAAGAAAACATTTTACATACAGAGTATTATGGTATACTGTATTCAACAATAAATGTGGCATTAATGCCTCACAATCAATATATATCAAGACAAAAAAAATCCCATTGTGAAACCTCTAGTACTTATGTTAACCTTTCTAGTTCAAATATACCTGTGTTCTCAATGAAAGTGAAACTGATAAAATTTACTAATATATAATATTTTAAGTGTTTCTCCTATCTTTTAAAGAAATATATTTTGGCTAATTTTTTTTTTTTTCCTTCTTCTTCTTCTGTCAAGCTCATTACCTATATGGAATCTTACTACAGGATTGGTTCCTATTTGACTCACAGAGAAGCTAAAATTTGGACCATATCTTCATGAAGTCCATAAAGGAAACAACTATGTAACTGATGTCAATCCTCATGGTGTAAATAAAGGCAGGCATAATCATTATAACCTTTGGAGCTTCACTGGTGGCTCAGTGCTAAGGAATCTGCCCGCCAATGCAAGAGACATGAGTTCGACCCCTGATCCAGGAAGATGCCACATTGCCCTGAGCAGCAAAGCTCATGCACCACAACTATTAAGGCTGCTCTAGAGCCTGGGAAGTGCCAACTACTGTGCCCACTTGCTGTAACTACTGCAGCCTTCATGCCCTAGAGCTCATGTTCTACAACAAGAGAAGCCACTGCAATGAGACGCCCAAGCACAACACTTAGAAAATAACCCCTACTTGCCACAAAGACCTAGCACTGCCTAAAGTTAACAAATAAATAAAAATAAAATTATAACTTAAAAAAGTATGAACTTTAAATAGCCATGGGAGATGACTAAGAAACCTATCAGTAACCTTTCTCATTCATGAGATCAAAATATTTTATCTACTGTAAATATAGAGAAAACAAAGATTGGTCTTTAATGATTGAGGGTCTGATACTCTGGTGAGAATACAAAATAAAATATTACTTGATTGTACAGCAAAAATAACAAGACAAAGAATGTAATTTCTTATAATTCCAGTCTTGGTTCTTTCTCAGTATGATTTTAGCCTAATATTTAATCTCTTCAAGGCGAGTTTCAGATTCTGAAAATGAGCATATTAGAATAAATGCTTGCTTAGAGCTCTCTTACCTCTGAATTATCAATGAGTTCAGATTAAGCAAAAACGTGAATACTTTACAAAGTAGCTCAAGCTAAGTGTTGAATAACTAAGGTTATCAAGGAAACTAAGGAAATTCAAAGTAGGAATCAGTCTCTGAAGAACTGAAGAGAGCCTAGATTTGGATGACTGTAGCTGATTGGGGCCACTCAGGACCAGGACTGATGTGCTGAGGTGAGGTGATGCACAGTCTAGAAGCAGATTCTGGAGACCAAGGGTAAGGCCAGCTGAGCAGAAACATGACTTGAGGTTGAGTCATCAGCCCTTAAACCTAACTTAGCCATGGTCAGGCTATGTCCATGTGCTAGGACAAGGCTAATGGTGCTGAGGGGACCAATGACACCAGTGAAGGGAAAGAAGAATTACAAAAACTGCAACCAAGCAATTCTTGAGAAATTGCTTCCTTCACATTAGGTTGACTTCATAAGTTACAGGTGCATAATTTTAAACTGGACGTAAACAAAAAGCCAAATTATATTTCATGAAAGAGCATGCTGAAACACTTCAATATGAAGTGTTTCTACTGAAACAGTTATACTGGATCCTTCTTAAGTGAAGGATAGAAACGCATCATCCAAGGAAAATAGTGATTTAAAAATAAGAGGATCTAAGGAAATAGGCATGTATGTATTCCTTTTCCAAACCCAAATAATACCCTAAGAAGCTGAGAATATGAATATCAGTTTCAATTCAAGGATTCTGAATTCATGGGAGATTTCATCAGGATTTCTGGGTCACTAACCATATCTGGTCAGCTCCCACATGCCTGAACTCCTGCATAAAGATGAGGATTGAAGATGTCCATGCTGCTTGCTCAAGCCAACCCTCTAGTTAATCAGCAAACTCCACCATGTATAGAAACATTATCCCCACCCCTAATATGGTCCCCTTGTGGATGTTGTCCAGTTTGTCCCAAGTGTGCCTTTGAAGATATATGTTCCTCAAGCCACCAGTTTTTGGGTGAGCCCAGCGTGTGTGCCCTGTTCATGTGATAGGACCTCTCTGGCTCCTAGTTATTCCTCAAGTCCCCCCACTGACTCTTTTTTATTTTTAATTGGAAGATAATTGTTCTACAATATTGTGATGGTTTCTGCCGTACATCAACGTGAGTCAGCCATATGTATATATATGCCCCCCCTTCCTAAGCTGCCCTTCCACCTCCCTCCTCATCCCATCCCTCTAGGCCATCACAAAGCACCAGCTTTGAGATCCCTGCATCATACAGCAAAATTCCTACCAGCCATCCACTTTATGTATAGTAATGTATGTTTCAATGCTACTTTTTCAGGTCATCCCAACCCTCTCCCTCCCATATTGTGACCATAAGTCTGTTCTTTACATCTGCATCTCCTTTGTTGCTCTGCAAATAGGATCATCATTATTTCTAGATTCCATATGAAAGTGAAAGTGAAGTTGCTCAGTCGTGTCCGACTCTTTGCGACCCCATGGATGGTAGCCTACCAGGCTCTGCTGTCCATGGGATTTTCCAGGCAAGAATACTGGAGTGGGCTGCAAGTTCTTTCTCCAGCATTAATATAGGGTATTTGTCTTTCTCTTTCTAACTTACTTCACTCTGTATGATAGGCTCTAGGTTCATCCACCTCATTAGAACTGATTCAAATGCAGTCTTTTTAATAGCTGAGTAATATATCATTGTGTATATGTAGCACAGTTTATTTATCCATGCATCTGTCAATGGACATCTAGGTTGCTTCCTTCTCCCAGCAATTGTAAATAGTGCTGAAAAGAACATTGTGGTACATGTGTCTTTTTTAACTATGGTTTCCTGAGGGTGTATACCTAGTACTCCACTAACTCTTAAATTTAATTCCAGCTTGCTTTTCTGGGGCTATGCTTAACTAATCAGTGGTACTTTCACATTTCTAATATAAAAGACTAGAAGTAACTACTTATACAAAAGATTAGAAGTTTCCAATTAAAATGGTCTCCACTGCTTCCAGGGATGGCTGCTGTCAATATATTTATGCTGGCACTGCCAGCAGCCTTTAGCAGGGTTTATTGGTCGCCGCAGCTGCCCTTTAACAGCACAGCAAATTTCTGAATTGTCCCTTAGCTCCCAACAACTTCCAAACGCTGCTTCCAATGTTGGTCATAGTCTTTCCCCCAGATCCGGTTGTGTCAGTAGCTCTTGTAGGGAAGAGGAAACTGTCATTTAAGAACCTTTGCCAAGGGGGAGGAATAGTTAGGGAGTTTGGAATCGACATGTATACACTGCTATATTTTAAATTGATAACCAAAAGGACCTACTGTATAGCCCAGGAAACCCTGCTTGATGTTATGTGGCAGCCTGGATGGGAGGGGGAATTTGAGAGAGAAGGGATACATGTATATGTATGGCTGAGTTCCTTTGCTGTCCATTGTCCATCACAATATGGTTAATCAGCTATCAGTTATGTTCAGTTCAGTTGCTCAGTTGTGTCCGACTCTTTGCGATCAGCTATACTTCGATATAAAATAAAAGTCTTTTATAAAAAATAATAATGATTCTGGATCCCAGTGTGGCTCTCTTAGCATAAACTCTGGAGACCAGTTCATAGCACTCTGTACCTCATTGTGTTAGTTTTTTTCTGCTATATAAAATTACCATAAACTTAGTACTTAAAACAGTATCCATTTATTTCATTGTTCTGTAGATGATAAGTTCAAGTGGACTCAGCTAAATTCTCATGGGGCCAAAATCAAGTTGTTGACTAACTAATCTAAAGGCACAGGAGAGGAATCCACTTTCGTGTTATTGGTAGAACTCTCATCTCCTCCCAGCTCTATGCCTGAAGTCCCTTTCCTCGGTGACTACCAACCAGAGTCCACCCACAGATCCCAGAGGGTGCTCATATTCCTTGATTCTTGGCTCTCTCCATCTTCAAACCAGCAATGACACATCAAATTCCACTTCTGCTTCAAATCTCTCTCACTTATTCTGCTACGCAGCAGAGAAAATTCTCTGCTTTTAAAGGCTTATGCAATTATATTAGGTCCACCTAGGTAATCTTCCATGTTCTAAGGTCAACCATATCTTATATTATGGCTTCATGTCTTCCCAAAAATGTCTGTTCAAGTCCTTTCCCATAGTACCCCACAATGTGACCTCATTTGGAAACAGGGTCTTTAAGGAGGTAATCAAGTTGAAATGAGGTCATTAAGTTAGACCCTCATCCAATATATGTGTATGCTCAGTCACTCAGTCATGTCTAATTCTTTGTGACTCCATGGACTGTAGCTCCCCAGGCCCCGCTGTCCATGGGATTTCTTTCAGATAAGAACACTAGAGTGGGTTGCCATTTCCCTCTCCAAGGGATCTTCTCAACCCAGTGATCAAACCTGCATATCCTGCATTGGCAGGCATGTTCTTTAACACTAAGACACCTGGGAAGCCCCCTCATCAAATATAACCAGCATCCTTATAAAAAGGGAAAATTTGGACATAAAGCCCGGCAGAGAAGGAAAATCATATGAAGACACACAAGGAACATGTCATGTAAAGGCAAAGGTAGAGATTGACTAAAGCAACTGGAAGAGAACAGCAAGGATTATCCACCCCCATCAGAAGCTAGGAAGAGGCAAGGAAGGATTCTACCCAGAGTCTCAGAGGGAGCATGGTCCTGACAACTCCTTATTTTCAGATGTCTGGCTTCTAGAACTGTGAGGCAGTACATTGTTGTTTTAAGCCATCTAATTTGTGGTGCTTTGTTGTGGCAGTCCTAGCAAACTAATATACCATGTAACATTACACAGTCAAGGAAATGCAGCTCATCACATTCACAGGTTCCAGGAATTAGGAGGTGTAAAAGGTTGAAGACCCATCCTAGAAGTTTGCCTACTGTACTGACTCTATAGCCCACTAAAAATCTGAAATCACACTTCCCCTTTGCCACATCCCACCACCACAACAACAGGGCTCTAGTATAATAACAGTGGATTACACTTGAAAAAGCTGCATGACACAGTCTCTTTCTGAGAAGAAATAATTAGGAAAGTGAAGAAGGGAGATAAGAATAAGGATATTGGAGGAATTCAAAGCCTCTAGAACCTGCAGCTGGAGAAGGAAATGACAACTCACTTCAGTATTCTTGCCTGGAGAATCCCATGGACAGAGGAGTCTGGTAGGTCACAAAGATTTAGACACAACTGAGTGACTGAGCATGCCTGCACAGCACCTATAGCTACAGCAAATGTTAAAACAGCCCAATTCCTAGCCAGACTGACATAAGTTTTCACATAAAGGTCCATTTGCCTTAGCTCCTATTACCTGATACATGTCTTGCTTTCTACAAAAAAACTCCAGCACATATGAAAAGGAAGGATAAATAACAACCTGAAGAGACAAAGCACTCCAGACAGGTGTGACATACATGTAAATTTATCAGATAAGGAATTTAAAATAGCTGTATGTTAAGGTCTCTATCCTTTTTATGTTAGAAAAAAAACTAGGTGGCATGCATGGACAAACAGGTAAAGTGAGTAAAGGTATGGAAACTAAAAGAACTTTTTAAATTGTACAAGTCAAAAACACTGTAACAAAAATGAAAGATTTGTTTCAGTGGGCTCATCACCGCACTGGATATGACCAGTGGGGAAAAAAAAAAGAATAGAGTATGCAGGAAAAGTGGGGCAATATCAAAAAGCATAATATATACATAATTGAAATACTAGAAAGAGAAGGGAGGAGAAGAAACATTTGAAGTAACAAATATATGGGCATAAATAAATATCCTTGTAAATGTCTCAATACACAAGCTCATACATGGCTATGGGAGTGGCATAATTTCAGCTTTGGAAGATAATGTCAAACTCTGTCTTAATATTTGTTGTTAATTTACAGCCTCATCAGTTATATGGGAGTTCTGGCTGCTCCACATCCTCACCAACACTTGATTATATCTTTTCTGATGGTTGTATAATGGTATTCATTATGGTTTTACTTTACATTTGACTTACTGCTAAAAGAGTTGAACACTTTCCATGTTGTTGGCTATTTGTACATCCTCTTTTGAAAGTGCCTGGTCAAATCTTACAGCTTCTATTTCATTGTCTGTCTTTAGTTTATTGATTTGTGGGAGTGATTTACACATTCTGAATGTAAACATATTTTCAGTCTATTACTTGTTCACCTTTCCAGTTTGTCCCCTTGGTCCCATGTAGCTGTCAAAAGCCCTCCTGTGTTTTTCAGTCTCTCTGCTACCTCTTTCAAAATCATTAGGTACTTAAAGAAAAACTGGAAAAACTGACCCAAATGCCGGGCTTTCTACTCTGCTGCTGCTGCTGCGGCTAAGTTGCTTCAGTCATGTCCAACTCTGTGCAACCCCATAGAGGGCCACCCACCAGGCTCTCCCGTCCCTGGGATTCTCCAGGCAAGAACACTGGAGTGGGTTGCCATGTCCCTCTCCAGTGCATGAAAGTGAAAAGTGAAAGTGAAATCGCTCAGTCGTGTCCAACTCTTAGCAACCCATGGACTGCAGCCCACCAGGCTCCTCCGCCCATGGGATTTGCCAAGCAAGAGTACTGGAGTGGGGTGCCATTGCCTTCTGGACCTCCCATTTTCCTTAGATTTTGACTCTACAATTTTTTTACTGTCTTATTAGCACACCAATGCTTTCAAGCAAGTACTTTCAGCTTATTTTTTCACCTTTTAAAGCTATTTTCAATTTAGAGTTATACTGAATTGCCTTATCAGCCATTACCAGAAGTTGAAGGCCCTAGCAGATGAAGCCTGCAGTCACTCTTTTTGACCTCTTTCCACTCAGCTATAAAGAGCATGAGAGTATATTCATGACTCCACCTATAGACACAGAGTAGTGAACTTGACTGTAGTATTTTACCTTCTTTTATATTAGGCTACAGTCTTATTTTATACATAGTACTTAGCACCTTAGCAATATTCTTCAATTTATCTTCTAAACACTAAATGAATATTTAGTTACTTAATTTAGGGATTCTGGTGCTTATCCATGCAAACATTGCCTAAACAGAAGTCTGATTTTCATTCATTCATATATCCATTCAAATACTTATTGGTGGTTTATATGTACCAAGTGAAAAGTGAAAGTCGCTCAGTCATGACTCTTTAGGACCCCATGGACTATATAGTCCATGGAATTCTCCAGCTTTTCCCTCTCTAGGGGATCTTCCCAACTCAGGGATCAAACCCAGGTTTTCCACATTGCAAGTGGTTTCTTTACCAGCTGAACCATGAGGGAAACCCAAGAATACTGGAGTAGGTAGCCTATCCCTTCTCCAGGGGATCTTCCTGACCCAGGAATTGAATTGGGGTCTCCTGCATTCCAGGCAGATTCTTTACCAACTGAGTTATCAGGAAAGCCCTTGTATATACCAAATATGGTTCTAAAAACTGGAACAAGACAGATTAGGATCTCTACCTAGAAGATAGAGACAAAATGAATGCCTGAATAAATCAGAAAATTGACAGAGAGGAAATAAAAATGATTACATATTAACAAATGATATGCAAAGAATTAACATAGATTAATTAATTAACATAGATTAATGTAAGAGAGCAAAGAGGAATCACTTTAAAATGGGACTCATAAAAGTTTTGACTGAAGAGCTGATGTTAAAGCTGAGATCTGGATGATAAAGAGCTACAGCATGAGGGTCAGAGAGAAGAGTGTTCTAGGTAAAGGGATGATTTTGTGCAAAATTGCTGAAGCTAGAACAACTTGGTTTATTCAAAGAGCAGAACAAAGACCAGCATGACTGGAACCTAATGAGTGAAACATAAAATGGTATAAAGGAGATGAGTCACAAACTGGAACCAGATCATGGTATACTTTGCATCCAATACAAGTTTACATTTCATTATCATTGTGATAAGAAGTTTTTGAAAAGATTTAAATGTTTTTGACAGATTCTAAGTTACATTTTTAAAACTATTTCTCTGGCTGCTATGTGGATATTATACTGTGTAGGAGTATATTAATTAGCACTAAATAAAGAAATGCTTTAAAAATCACTTTAGGGTCTTTTAAACAAAGGATATTTCATTCTAGGAATTGGGTACAAAACTGACAGAAGACCTAAGAGTTTGAACAGAGTATGATGAAGCAATGTGAGACTCACTGTAGCCACTGCCATCTCTGGGACTGAGGAAAGCAAGGACAAAGGTAGTATGAACAGGGTTCAGGTGACCATACAACTGCACTCATCTCACATGCTAGTAAAGTAATGCTCAAAATTCTCCAAGCCAGGCTTCAGCAATACGTGAACCGTGAACTTCCAGATGTTCAAGCTGGTTTTAGAAAAGGCAGAGGAACCAGAGATCAAATTGCCAACATCTGCTGGATCATGGAAAAAGCAAGAGAGTTCCAAAAAAACATCTATTTCTGCTTTATTGACTATGCCAAAGCCTTTGACTGTGTGGGTCGCAATAAACTGTGGAAAATTCTGAAAGAGTTTGGAATACCAGACCACCTGACCTGCCTCTTGAGAAATCTGTATGCAGGTCAGGAAGCAACAGTTAGAACTGCACATGGAACAACAGACTGGTTCCAAATAGGAAAAGGAGTACGTCAAAGCTGTATATTGTCACCCTGCTTATTTAACTTATATGCAGTGTATATCATGAGAAACGCTGGACTGGAAGAAACACAAGCTGGAATCAAGATTGCCAGGAGAAATATCAATAACCTCAGATATGCAGATGACACCACCCTTATGGCAGAAAGTGAAGAGGAACTAAAAAGCCTCTTGATGAAAGTGAAAGAAGAAAGTGAAAAAGTTGGCTTAAAGCTCAACATTCAGAAAACGAAGGTCATGGCATCCGGTCCCATCACTTCATGGGAAATAGATGGGGAAACAGGGGAAACAGTGTTAGACTTCATTCTGGGGGGCTCCAAAATCACTGCAGATGGTGACTGCAACCGTGAAATTAAAAGACGCTTACTCCTTGGAAGAAAAGTTATGACCACCCTAGATGGCATATTCAAAAGCAGAGACATCACTTTGCCAACAAAGGTCCGTCTAGTCAAGGTTATGGTTTTTCCTGTGGTCATGTATGAATGTGAGAGTTCGACTCTGAAGAAGGCTGAGTGCCAAAGAATTGATGCTTTTGAACTGTGGTGTTGGAGAAGACTCTTGAGAGTCCCTTGGACTGCAAGGAGATCCAACCAGTCCATTCTGAAGGAGATCAGCCCTTGGATTTCTTTGGAAGGAATGATGCTAAAGCTGAAACTCCAGTACTTTGGCCACCTCATGTGAAGAGTTGACTCATTGGAAAAGACTGTGATGCTGGGAGGTACTGGGGGCAGGAGGAGAAGGGGACAACTGAGAATGAGATGGCTGGATGGCATCACTGACTTTCGATGGATGTGAGTCTGAGTGAACTCTGGAAGTTGGTGATGGACAGGGAGGCCTGGTGTGCTACAATTCATGGGGTTGCAAAGAGTCGGACACGACTGAGTGACTGAACTGAACTCAAAATAGCTGAAACAATGTTGAATATGAACAAAGTTTGAAGATGTAAATCATCTGATTTTAACACTTACTATATAAAGGTACAGTTGTCAAGTGTGATAGTAGCATACAAATAGATACATTTAAAAAATGGTACAAAACAGAATCTAAATCTAGATCCACATGTATTTGCTCTATTTGGTATGAGGTTTTTCAAGGAGTGGAAGTTTAAGGATTTTTTTTTTTTTTAACAAACTCACCAAGGTAATTTGGGGAGAGGGGAAAAAATGTATTTTCAGTGAACAGTACTAAGTAACTGGATGTCAGTGTGGAAAAAAAGATGAACTTTGACCCTTACTTTACATGGCAAACAAAAATCAACTCCAGATGGATTATAAATCTAAACATTAAAATTATAAAAAAATCTAGAAAAAAAGAGCAAAGCCCGTTGAAACCCTGAGAGAGACAAAGATTTTATAAACAGAACACATTTTGAAGACAGTGATTAATTAGATTTTTTTCGTGAATTTAAAACTTGCTCCTCAAGAAACACCACTTTTAAAGTGGAAAAGCCAAGCCAAAGGCTGGGAAACTTTTATCATACATACAACTGGCCAAGGACTTATGTCCAGCAGAGAGAATTTTTACATCTCAATAAGAAGATAAACTCCATTTAGAAACAATGTGAGGATTTTCCTGGTGGTCTAGTGGCCAAGACTGTGCCGTCAATACAGAGGGCCCAGGTTCAATCTCTGGTCAGGGAACTGGATCCCACATATCACAGCTAAAAGATTTCTCACATTGCAATGAAGATCGAAAATCCTGAGTGTCTTAATTAAGACCTGGTGCAGCCACATAAGTAAATAAATAAATATTTTTAAAAAACAAACAAAAAAACCAAAGTGAGCAAAAGATTTGAACAGACACTTCAAACACTAAAAAACATATATATGGCTAATAAGTACATGGAAGGGTGCTCAATATCTTTAGTCATCAGGGAAAAGCTAATTGAAATGAGATACTATTATAAGTCATTCACAATTGCTAACATTAGGACGACTGAGAGTACCAATTGTTGATGTGAACATGGAGCAACTGGAATTACTATACATTATTCATGATGGTGAAAAATGGTAAAACCCATTGGAGGCTTCACTAGAAAAGTTTTGACCCAGCAATTGCACTGTCAGATATTTATCAAAGAGAAATGAAAATGTGTTTACAAAAGCCTTGAAATAAATATTCATAAGTTAAATTAATAATAGCCAAAAAAAATAGAACAACTCAAATTTCCATCAAAAGTTGACAGGACTGAGTGCCTAACACTTTCACTTTCCTATGCTATACAGCAGGACCTTGTCTACCAATAATCATTCTTAATAGAATTCATTTCATCCCAATATTTGAGAAGAGGTGTTAATGATATATCCACGCACTGGGGTACCACTCAGTAAAAAATAAGCAATGAATTACAAGACATGCAATCACATAGCTAAACCTCTAAATCATTAAGTTAAGCAAAATATACCAGAATCAAAACAGAACATACTGAAGGAGACTATTTATATAAAATGTTGGAATATGCAGAGCTAACACAGGAAACATCTTAGCGATTGCTGGGGTGACGAGTTAGGAGTTTGACTGCAAAGGAGTGTACAAACCTTGAGCGGAGGGTGATGGAAGTGTTCTGTATCTTCACTACAGTGATGGTTAACATAGGCTGATAACACTTGTCAAAACTTTAAAGTATAACAGAATTTCCAAATTGACATGCAGATAAATAGGAAAATTCTAGTAAGCCAACAAAAGTAGAGAAATGGAGAGAAAGAAATGGTAAATATCAATTTGAAAGGTATAAAATAAAGTATATCAAATGCCTGGATATATTATTAAAGGACATTCTGCTCTCTGATTTGACAAGATACTAAAAGGTAGAAAGCTTCCCTGGTGGCTCAGAGGTTAAAGCGTCCGCCTCCAATGCAGGAGACCCAGGTTCGATCCCTGTGTCAGGAAGATCCTCTGGAGAAGGAAATGGCAACCCACTCCAGTATTCCTGCCTGGAGAATCCCATGGACGGAGAAGCCTACTAGGTTACAGTCCATGGAGTCTCAAAGAGTCGGACACGACTTAGCGACTTCACCTCACCTCACCTCATCTAATAGGCAGAAGCAAGATTTCTTATGTATGTTTCTTCTACATAGAGGCCTTCTCTAGCTATCTTGTCTAAGTTCAGTTCAGTTCAGTCACTCAGTCGTGTGTGATTCTTTGCAACCCCATGACTGCAACATGCCAGGCTTCCCTGTCCATCACCAACTCCTGGAGTTTGCTCAAACCCATGGCCAATGAGTCTGTGATGCCATCCACCTGTCTCATCCTCTGTCGTCCCCTTCTCCTCCTGCCTTCAATCTTTGCCAGCATCAGGGCCTTTTCCAGTGAGTCAGTTCTTCGCACCAGGTGGCCAAAGTGTTGGAGTTTCAGCTTTAACATCAGTCCTCATAATGATCATTCAGGACTGATTGCCATTAGAATGGACTGGTTGGAACTCTTTGCAGTCCAAAGGATTCTCACGGGTCTTGTCCAGCACCACAGTTGAAAAGCATTAATTCTTTGGTGCTCAGCTTTCTTTAAACTCCAACTCTCACATCCACACATGACTACTAGAAAAGCCATAGCTTTGACTCAGTTCAGTTCAATTCAGTTCAGTCGCTCAGTCATGTCCAGCACTTTGCAACCCCATGAATCGCAGCACGCCAGGCCTCCCTGTCCATCACCAACTCCTGGAGTTCACTCAGACTCGCGTCCATCGAGTCCATGATGCCATCCAGCCATCTCATCCTCGGTCGTCCCCTTCTCCTCCTGCCCCCAATCCCTCCCAGCATCACAGTCTTTTCCAATGAGTCAACTCTTCGCATGAGGTGGCCAAAGTACTGGAGCTTCAGCTTTAGCACATTCCTTCCAAAGAAATCCCAGGGTTGATCTCCTTCAGAATGGAATGGTCAGATCTCCTTGCAGTTCATGGGACTCTCAAGAGTCTTCTCCAACACCACAGTCCAAAAGCATCAATTCTTTGGCGCCAAGCCTTCTTCAGAGTCGAACTCTCACATCCATACATGACCACAGGAAAAACCATAGCCTTGACTAGATGGACCTTAGTCGGCAAAGTAATGTCTCTGCTTTTGAATATGCTATCTAGGTTGGTCATAACTTTTCTTCCAAGGAGGAAGTGTCTTTTAATTTCATGGCTGAAGCCACCATCTGCAGTGATTTTGGAGCCCCCCAAAATGAAGTCTGACACTGTTTCCACTGTTTCCCCATCTATTTCCCATGAAGTGATGGGACCAGATGCCATGATCTTCATTTTCTGAATGTTGAGCTTTAAGCCAACTTTTTCACTCTCCTCTTTCACTTTCATCAAGAGGCTTTTTAGCTCCTCTTCACTTTCTGCCATAAGGGTGGTGTCATCTGCATATCTGAGGTTATTGATATTTCTCCCGGCAATCGATTCCAGCTTGTGTTTCTTCTAGTCCAGCGTTTCTCATGATGTACTCTGCATATAAGTTAAACAAGCAGGTGACAGTATACAGCCTTGACGTACTCCTTTTCCTATTTGGAACCAGTCTGCTATTCCATGTCCAGTTCTAACTGTTGCTTCCTGACCTGCATACAGATTTCTCAAGAGGCAGGTTAGGTGGTCTGGTATTCCCATCTCTTTCAGAATTTTCCTCAGTTTGTTGTGATCCACACAGTCAAAGGCTTTGGCATAGTCAATAAAGCAGAAATAGATGTTTTTCTGGAACTCTCTTGCTTTTTCCATGATCCAGCGGATTTTGGCAATTTGATCTCTGGTTCCTCTGCCTTTTCTAAAACCAGCTTGAACATCAGGAAGTTCACAGTTCACGTATTGCTGAAGCCTGGCTTGGAGAATTTTGAGCATTACTTTACTAGCATCTGAGATGAGTGCAGTTGTGCAGTAGTTTGAGCATTCTTTGGCATTGCCTTTCTTTGGGATTGGAATGAAAACTGACCTTTTCCAGTCCTGTGGCCACTGCTGAGTCTTCCATATTTGCTGGCATATTGAGTGCAGCACTTTCACAGTATCATCTTTCAGGATTTGAAATAGCTCAACTGCATTCCATCACCTCCACTATTTTGTTCGTAGTGATGCTTCTAAGGCCCACTTGACTTCACATTCCAAGATGTCTGGTTCTAGATGAGTGATCACACCATCATGATTATCTGGGTCGTGAAGATCCTTTTTGTACAGTTCTTCTGTGTATTCCTGCCATCTCTTCTTAATATCTTCTGCTTCTGTTAGGTCCATACCATTTCTGTCCTTTATCCAGCCCTAATTTTCTTGAAGAGATCTCTAGTCTTTCCCATTCTGTTCTTTTCCTCTATTTCTTTGCATTGATCACTGAAGAAGGCTTTCTTATCTCTTCTTGCTAGTCTTTGGAACTCTGCATTCGGAAGTTTATATCTTTCCTTTTCTCCTTTGCTTTTCGCTTCTCTTCTTTTCACAGCTATTTGTAAGGCTTCCCCAGACAGCCATTTTGCTTTTTTGCATTTCTTTTCCATGGGGATGGTCTTGATCTCTGTCTCCTGTACAATGTCACAAACCTCATTCCATAGTTCATCAGGCACTCTATCAGATCTAGGCCCTTATATCTATTTCTCACTTCCACTGTATAATCATAAGGGATTTTATTTAGGTCATACCTGCAGAGTCTAGTGGTTTTCCCCACTTTCTTCAATTTAAGTCTGAATTTGGTAATAAGGAGCTCATGATCTAAGCCACAGTCAGCTCCGCGTCTTGTTTTTGTTGACTGTATAGAGCTCCATCTTTTGCTGCAGAGAATAGAATCAATCTGATTTCGGTGTTGACCATCTGGAGATGTCCATGTGTAGAGTCTTCTCTTATGTTGTTGGAAGAGGGTGTTTGCTATGACCAGTGCATTTTCTTGGCAAAACTCTATTAGTCTTTGCCCTGCTTCATTCCGTACTTCAAGACCAAATTTGCCTGTTACTCCAGGTGTTTCTTTACTTCCTACTTTTGCATTCCAGTCCCCTATAATGAAAAGGACATCTTTTTTGGGTGTTAGTTCTAAAAGGTCTTGTAGGTCTTCACAGAACCATTCAACTTCAGCTTCTTCAGCATTACTGGTTGGGGCATAGACTTAGATTACTGTGATACTGAATGGTTTGCCTTGGAAATGAACAGAGACCATTCTGTCATTTTTGAGATTGCATACAAGTACTGCATTTTGGACTCTTTTGTTGACCATGATGGCTACTCCATTTCTTCTGAGGGATTCCTGCCCGCAGTAGTAGATGTAATGGTCATCTGAGTTAAATTCACCCATTCCATTCCATCTTAGTTCGCTGATTCCTAGAATGTCGACGTTCACTTGTGCCATCTCCTCTTTGACCACTTCCAATTTGCCTTGATTCATGGACCTAACATTCCAGGTTCCTATGCAATATTGCTCTTTACAGCATCAGACCTTGCTTCTATCACCAGTCACATCCACAGCTGGGTATTGCTTTTGCTTTGGCTCCATCCCGTCTTTCTTTCTGGAGTTATTTCTCCACTGACCTTCAGTAGCATATTGGACACCTACTTACCTGGGGAGTACCTCTTTCAGTATCCTATCACTTGGCCTTTTCATACTGTTCATGAAGTTCTCAAGGCAGGAATACTGAAGTGGTTTGCGATTCCCTTCTCCAGTGGACCACATTCCATCAGACCTCTCCACCATGACCCGCCCGTCTTGGGTTGCCCCGTGGGCATGGCTTAGTTTCATTGAGTTAGACAAGGCTGTGGTCCTAGTATGATTAGATTGACTAGATTTCTGTGAGTATGGTTTCAGTGTGTCTGCCCTCTGATGCCCTCTTGCAACACCTACCATTTTACTTGGGTTTCTCTTACCTTGGGCATGGGGTATCTCTTCAAGGCTGCTCCAGCAAAGCACAGCCGCTGCTCCTTACCTTGTATGAGTGGTACAGACCTTTGTTGGCAAAGTAACATCTCTGCTTTTTAGTATGCTGTCATAACTTTTCTTCCAAGGAGCAAGCATCTTTTAAATTCATGGCTACAGTCATCATCTGCAGTGATTTTGGAGCCCCCCAAAATAAAGTCTCTCACTGTTTCCCCATCTATCTGCCGTGAAGTGATGGGACCAGATGCCATGATCTTCGTTTTCTGAATCCTGAGTTTTAAGCCAGCTCTTCCACTCTCCTCTTTCACTTTCATCAAGAGGCTCTTTAGTTCTTCTTCACTTTCTGCCATAAATGTGGTGTCATCTGCATTTCTGAGGTTATTGATATTTCTCCTGGCAATCTTGATTACAGCTTCTGTTTCATCCAGCCCAGCGTTTCTCATGATGTACTCTGCATATAAGTTAAATAAGCAGGGTGACAATATACAGCCTTGATGTACTCCTTTCCCTATTTGGAACCAGTCTGTTGTTCCATGTCCAGTTCTAACTGTTGCTTCCTGACCTGCATACAGGTTTCTCAAGGGGCAGGTCAGGTGGTCTGGCATTCCCATCTCTTTCAGAATTTTCCACAGTTTGTTGTGATCCACACAGTCAAAGGCTTTGGCATAGTCAATAAAGCAGAAATAGATGTTTCTCTGGAACTCTCTTGCCTTTTTGATGATCCAGCAGATGTTGTCAATTTGATCTCTGTTTCCTCTGCCTTTCCTAAATTCAGCTTGAACATCTGGAAGTTTACAGTTCACATATTGTTTATGCCTGGCTTGGAGAATTTTAAGCATTACTTTACTAGTGTGTGAGATGAGTGCAATTGTGTGGTAGTTTGAGTATTCTTTGGCATTGCCTTTCTTAGGGATTAGAATGAAAACTGACCTTTTCCAGTCCTGTGGCCACTACTGAGTTTTTCAAATTCTGCGACATATTGAGTGCAGCCCTTTCACAGCATCATCTTTCAGGATTTGAAATAGCTTGACTGGAATTTCATCACTAATGTTGTTCATAGTGATGCTTCCTAAGGCCCACTTGACTTCGCATTCCAATTGTATGGCTCTAGGGAGAGATCACACTATCGTGATTAGCTGGCTCATGAAGATCTTTTTGTATAGTTCTTGTGTGTATTCTTGCCACCTCTTCGTAATATCTTCTGCTTCTTTAGGTCCATACCATTTTTGTCCTTTATTGTGCCCATCTTTCCATGAAATATTCCTTTGATATCTCTAATTTTCTTGAAAAGATCTCTAGTCCTTCAGATTTTAATGTTTTCCTCTGTTTCTTTGCATTGACACAATGAGGTGATTGTAATACATAGAAAAAAAACTATAAACAAAAAGAGAACTTATTAGAATTAATGTGATGCTACCAAGAGTTCTAGACAGAAACATTATAGAAAAAATCAATTTTGTTTCTATAGAGCATAAATAAATGTAGGTTTTTTTAAATAGCATTTACAATAGTATTAAAATGTCAAGTACCTAGGAATCAATAATTTTAAAAATGTTAAGAGAATTATGACTTAAATAAATGGAGGGCTATAATTATTTCATGAATTGAAAAACTGAGCTTCTTAAAGATATCAATTGTTTCAAAATTTGCCTCTGGTTTCAAATTTCTACAGTTTTTGGCAATGTAAACTCCATATTAAAATGCAGAAGATCAAGAATTACCAAGATGAAGAATAAGATTATGATATAAAAAGTAGGAGCTTTACCCCAAAATTTTATTCAACAAATATCAATTTAATAATTTAATGTAATTTCAATCAAAATCCTAATTTTGATGATCCTTTTGTTGTTTCTGGTGGAGGGATAGATAAAATTGTTTTAAAGTGTATAGATATAAGAAGTGTCTATGGTAGAAAAAAATTATGAAAAAAGAGAAATGATAAGGAAAATATGTACTTTATCAAATATTTAAATGTACTGCAAAGTTACCATAATATCTGACACTGACACAGAAATAGTAAATATAATGTTTGTGGAACAAAATAGACAGTGCAGAAATAGATCCACAGAAGTGCCATTTTAATTCAGTGTGAAATAATTGGTTTATTAATACATGATCCTGGCATAACTGGCTGTCTAGAAGAAAACAAGCTAGATCATCTACCTCATACCATATGCCAAAATGAATTCCAGATGGATAAAAGTTAAGCACAAAAGTATTTTTCAAGTTCTTAAAAATTAGAAAATCAAAATATTCTCATAAACTTGAGGTAGAGGAAAACTTCCTATGCAAAACACAATTGCATTAAATCATAAATAAGAGAGACATCTTTTGTCTTCATAAAATTAAAACATATTATATGGCCAATTCACTACAAACAAAGTCAAAATGAAAATGATAAACTAGGGTAATATTTGCAGATCGTGTGCCAAAGGGCCAGTGCTTCTAAAAAAGTAATAAGAATGCCTCCAATTTGACAAAAATGAAAGAAAAATAAACAAAAGGTGCAAATAAGCAATTCACAGAATATAAAACACAGTTGGGAATAAACATGAAAAGATGTTTAGTTTCACTAGAATTCAGAGAAACAGCAATATTCAACCTCATCTGCAAAAATAAGATTTTGAGCATTCAGTACTGATGAAGATAGGAGCAAATGGGCACTCCCATATTTTATTGTTGGGACTACTAGTTGCTCAAGCATCTGAGAGTAAGCTAACACTTAAGATGGTGTGATCACTCACCTAGAGCCAGACATCCTGGAATGTGAAGTCAAGTGGGCCTTAGAAGCATCACTACAAACAAAGCTAGTGGAGGTGATGGAATTCCAGTGGAGCTATTTTAAATCCTAAAAAATGATGCTGTGAAAGTGCTGCACTCAATATGTCGCCAAATTTGGAAAACTCAGCAGTGGCCACAGGACTGGAAAAGGTCAGTTCTCATTCCAATCCTAAAGAAAGGCAATGCCATAGAATGCTCAAATTACTGCACAATTGCACCCATCTCACATGGTAGCAGAGTAATGCTCAAAATTCTCCAAGCCAGGCATCAACAATATGTGAACCGTGAACTTCCAGATGCTCAAGCTGGATTTAGGAAAGGCAGAGGAACCAGAGATCAAATTGCCAACATCCACTGGATCATTGAAAAGGCAAGAGAGTTCCAGAGAAGCATCTATTTCTGCTTTATTGACTATGCCAAAGCTTTTGACTGTGTGGATCACAACAAACTGTGGAAAATTCTTAAAGAGATGGGAATGCCAGACCACCCAACCTGCCTCCTGAGAAATCTGTATGCAGGTCAGGAAGCAACAGTTAGAACTGGACATGGAACAACAGACTGGTTCCAAATAGGGAAAGAAGTACATCAAGGCTGTATATTGTCACCCTGCTTATTTGACTTATATGCAGAGTACATCATGAGAAATGCTGGGCTGGAAGAAGCACAAGCTGGAATCAAGATTGCTGGGAGAAATATCCATAACTTCAGATATGCAGATGACACCACACTTATGGCAGAAAGTGAAGAAGAACTAAAGAGCCTCTTGATGAAAGTGAAAGAAGAGAATAAAAAAGCTGGCTTAAAACTCAGCATTCAGAAAACGAAGATCATGGCATCTGGTCCCATCACTTCATGGCAGATAGATGTGGAAACAGTGAGAGACTTTATTGGGGGGGGGGCTCCAAAATCACTGCAGATGGTGACTGCAGCCATGAATTTCAAAGATGCTTGCTCCTTGGAAGAAAAGTTATGACCAACCTAGACAGAATATTAAAAAGCAGAGATGTTACTTTGCCAACAAAGGTCTGTCTAGTCAAAGCTATGAGTTTTCCAGTAGTCATGTGTGGATGTGAGAGTCGGACTTTAAAGAAAGCTGAGGGCCAAAGAATTGATGGTTTTCAACTGTGGTGCTGGAGAAGACCTGTGAGAGTCCTTTGGACTGCAAGGAGATCCAACCAGTCCATCCTAATGGAAATCAGTTCTGAATGATCATTAGGAGGACTGATGTTGAAGCTGAAACTCCAATACTTTGGCCACCTGATGCGAAGAACTGACTCATTGGAAAAGACCCTGATGCTGGGAAAGATTGAAGACAGGAGGAGAAGGGGATGACAGAGGATGAGATGGTTGGATGGCATCACAGACTCAATGGCCATGAGTTTGAGTAAACTCCAGGAGTTGGTGATGGACAGGGAGGCCTGGCATGCTGCAGTCCATGGGGTCACAAAGAGTCAGACATGACTGAGTGACTGAACTGCACTGAACTGAGCATTTAAGAGATCCAGCAATTGCTATCAACATCCAAAATATACTGCAGCCCATCAGGCTCCTCTGTCCATGGAATTCTCCAGGTAAGAATATATGCCCACACCTGGATCTTCCTGACCCAAGGATTGAACCCACTTCTCTTACATTTCCTGCATTGGCTGATGGGTTCTTTACCCCTAGCACCACCTGGGAAGCACCAGTGGTAAAGAGCATCTCTCCTAGGTTTCCTTTTGATGTCTTTCTGTCTTTTATCTATGTTTTCTATTTTAGCATATTTTCCTTACTTATTCTTGAGATAAATTATTTCTGCTAATTCCTTTCCACAGCCATTTTCCCCACGTGTTTATGGTCTCTTAACTCATTCGTTCACTTATTTGTAATACCAAATCCTTCTTCAAATTTGGAGAAATGTGAGCACAGACATGGAAAATGAAAACTAAAATAGAGTCAGATAGTCCCTTAATGTAGCAAAAAGTTGGATCCCTAGAGGGAAATCTGTGAAATACATTTGGAAATACCAAGAAGTAACCAGCTACCTGGGGCTAAGCCTTTGAAGCAAAATCCTGGAGAAAGAAAAATGGCTTTGGCAGGTGAGTAAAGAGGAGGCTGGCTTTCCTGATATTGCTAACAGCGGTTGTATGTTGTCATTCATTCATTCTCTCCTTTTTTCCAGCAACATTTAGGTTTTAGATAAACTGCATGAATTATAGAAGACTGCCTATTGGACTAAAATTGTACTAAAGTTAAAATTCCTTTTCTGAAAAACATAGAGAAGTAAATATGTTACCTAATGGTTAATAAAAAGTACTAATTTGGAATTCCAGTCCAGGGGGAGAAACAAAAACATCATGTAAATGTTATCCTATTTTCCTCTAAGTTTCAAGTGTTTATATTTTTATTCATTTTACATAACAAATACAGTCCCTAACCTAGCTAAACCATGCAGGTATCAGTTCAGTAGCTCAGTCGTGTCCAACTCTCTGTGACCCTATGGACTGCAGCACAGCAGGCTTCCCTGTCTGTCATCAACTCCCAGAGCTTGCTCAAATTCATGTCCATCAAGCTGGTGATGCCATCCAACCATTTCATCCTCTGTTGTCCCCTTCTCCTCCTGCCTTCAGTCTTTCCAAGCATCAGGGTCTTTTCAAATGAGTCAGTTCTTTGCATCAGGTGGCCAAAGTATTAGAGCTTCAGCTTCAGTATCGGTCCTTCCAATGAATATTCAGGGCTGATTTCCTTTAGGATTGACTGGTTTGATCTCCTTGTAGTCCAAGGGACTCTCAGGAGTCTTCTCCAACATCACAGTTCAAAGGCATCAATTCAAAAGCACCAAAATGCAGGTATAATGAGTGTGAATATAAAGGAAGTATATAGGGTACTGTAGGAGTGCATACTTTTTTCACCCTTTTGTTTGCTTAATTAGTTTATTAGAAAATATTTTGTTATATATGTTGATCCTAATGGTTTGTTGTGGCAGGGTGGGTGGAGGCAATGGGGGCGGGGGGTGTTCCTTAAGGTTAGCGGGTTGATTTCCTTTAAGGAGAAACAAAGATATTTGAATTAGGAAGTGGGGCGGAAAGAAGCACTAAAAGATGATTGCTATTTGTAATTGCTCTGTTGGAACAAAAGAACCTGGGAGAATTCAGGTATAGCTCTACAGGTTTCTTCTCTTCCCATCACACCACAGGGCATGACTTACAGGAAGAGGAACCAGAGGGGAGAAGGTGTTAGAATCAGATAAACAAGCCTCTTCTGCTCTTTGGCTAGGTTATCTTCTAGTACACAGAAATTTATTTGCACAATGACATGAAAGAGACTTTCTATTTTTTAGGAAACTTTGTCTTGTATGTAGCAGAATTATAGACCTACACAAGAGATAACAGGAAGCTATCTTAGAAATAACCTATCTCCCTCTTTCCTCTTCTAGATCAGAGCAGAGCAGGTAAATAAGACACTCAAGATATCACAGCTACTGAGTAATCTTTCCTCCATAATTCTACCTCCCTAATATAAGCCCTTTAAATAAGAAGCAAGCAAACACTGAATTTCCATAAGCATGGAAATTTGTACAATAGAAATGTTACTTTAAATACACAAAGGAAATTGTCTATTTAAAGAAGCTCTGAAATGAATTACTTTTAATGCAAATATATATTATGTTTGGATTTTGAAATAACTTTGAATAATAATACGGTTCAAAAATCCAAAGATATTATTTTAAGTCAACTACATATCAATTTTTTAAAAATGAAAAAATTA
The DNA here is from genome assembly GCA_006410555.1 of Capra ibex. Classification (NCBI taxonomy): domain Eukaryota; kingdom Metazoa; phylum Chordata; class Mammalia; order Artiodactyla; family Bovidae; genus Capra; species Capra ibex. The sequence continues at coordinate 25,805,398 of SJYO01048061.1, read as the reverse complement.
TTGAAAAATCCAAAGATATTAAATGGTCTACAGCGGAAAGTGACTCAGCCCTGTTAAAACTCTTGGGAGCTATTGTATTCATGTTTTATGTATCTCTAAGTTGGGATTTTTAAATATGATTGTATGTTTCTGAGAGAAGGAAACTATATCAGGTTCAATGCTTTCGCGACCCCATGGACTGTAGCTCACTAGAGGCGCTTCTGTCCATGGGATTTCCCAAGCAAGTCTACTTGAGTAGGTTGCCATTTCCTTCCCCAGGGGATCTTCCTGATCCAGGAATCGAACCCACGTTTCCTACATCACTGAGCTACCAGGGAAGCTGAGAGAAGGAAGTATCTGTACTATATCCTTAAACAGTGCCAATAAAAAATCAATGCTCTTGTCACAATAGCTAGAGAAATCACTGTAATGATCCCATCAACTTTATCATTAATTACTGAGAAATGCATAATGTTTCTGTTCTATGAGATAATGTGTGTTGTTATCAATAAAGGAAATCTTGAGATAGTCCAATTAGAATCAGATCAGCACATTTAACCAAAGTCAACTCTCCCTGGAAGTCCCATTAATTCTGACTTGGCTTTTGCTTCTCTGCCTCCTGTAGACCTGGTTTTTTTCCCCTGGGATTTTAAGTTATTGACTATACTTTCTTGTCAGCCGCAGGGCACCACAGATTTCTAAACACATGGCATTCATGTCTGATAAACTGTTATATAAATACTTCAGAGCCTTTTTTTATAGCTCTTGTCAAGCTCTCCCTAGTACATTTCAATCTTCAATGATTATATTTCCAATCATACCTTAAATAAAAGAAGAGCATTCAGATATGGTCTAAAAGAAGACACAAAGCTTGTAAAGGAAGGTGAGTGAAATCATGTCATATTTTGGAAAAGGGGTGTGAGATATCACACAATAGTCTCTTCTTACCTACCTTTACCCAAGGTCTTACTTTTCCCTTCAGTGGTTATAGCTCAGCTTCAACAATACAATCACACCAATACAACACTTTATTTCAACAAATATTTCAGTGCCCTGTGTACTGCAGGCAATGGAACATCACAGATGAGTGGGACACAGCCCATTGCCTAGAACTACACCTAAAGAATGGCACAGGCGAGAGACAATCTACTTAAGTATATCACAAGGTGGTCAGTGCTATGCATGATCATGTGATGGAAGCTTTTAAGTTGCTCTTAAAAATTGGCGACTTAAAATAAAACAGTCACAACCTCAAAGTTGAGAGTAATGTTTTATTTGGGTTTTTAGAACTTCAAACCTGGGAGGCACCATCTCAAGAAACCCTGAGAGAACTTCTTGGAGGAGGAGACAGGAGAAGCCAGCTTATATAGAAGTTTTGCAACAAAGGGCAGGTAGTCTGAACATCCAAAGTTATTGTTAATTAAAGAAAACCAGATATCCCAATTCATGGGGCTTGTGACCCCATGGACTGTAGCCTCCCCAGCTCCTCTGTCCACGGACTTCTCCAGGCAAGAATACTGGAGTGGGCTGCCATTCCCTTCTCCAGAGGATCATCTCGACCCAGGGATTGAACCCAGGTCTCCCGCATTGCAGGCAGATTGTTTACTGTTTGAGTCACCAGGGAAGCCCTGATATCCCAAGTTAAGGAATTAAGCACTTTTCTATGTATGGGAAGATGCAAGAGTCTGGACTCCCTGAAATCATTCCTTTCCTCTGTATCGCAGCTGCCCTGGGTCAGTATCCTGTGTTTTTCACAGGGAGTGGTTGAACCCTGATGGCTGTTAGATAGCAGATATTCTCCTTCCTGAGTACGCTTAGGGCTCACCAGCTCATATTGGGGGACTGGAATCGCTGATAACTGGTGACATCCTTGTTTACTGATATGGCAGGAAATATTTCATTTCTCAAAATGAATACATAGAATAAAACACATGAATTGTATACAAATGAGAAATTAGAATCCAAGAGAGATGATGACTTGCAGATGAAAACTATGCTTAGAAGATTATTTGTCATGGCTATCTTTAGTCATTGAAGACCAAACCATTCTTAAAATTGGTCATCTCTCCTTGAACATCGCAAGGTGTTTAGATTCTCTTTCAAATTCCAACCTACTACTATCCCTTCCGCTCAAGTCCATCCACCTCACCAGGAGGTTCTTTGGGATACATATACATATACCTATTCTAGTTTCCACTTCCTTGGTGGCTCAGCAGTACAGAATCTGCCTGTCGATGTAGGAGACATGGATTTGATCCCTGGGTGGGGAAGATCCCTTGGAGAAGGAAATAGCAACCCATTCCAGATTTCTTGCCTTGGAAATCCCATGGACAGAAGAGCCTGGTGGGCTACAAGGTCACAAAGAGTCAGACATGACTTAGCAACTAAATAGCAACAACAACAAGCCTAGTTTTCAACTCTCTGTCTCCCCTTTTCCCTAACTGTTCCCACTCAAATCTCCGGTTCTTACAAATTATAATTCCTCACTCTCGTTTATACACATTCACCTGGTGACTGGAATTCACTTTAGAGGCTGAAACTAGAGTCAATCACTAATTTAGGAAGCCCCAAAGCACCTCCTGCTTTCCACCCACAAACAATAAGCAGTGTTAGCCAATAAGGCATCAGCATAAGAGATCATTAACTCAGGGATATAAAACCTGCCCAAAAACTAGAGATGAAAGAGGTAGTAAAAAAAAAGAGTAAAAGCCTATCAAGACAGGGTAGAAACAAGATTTTAAGTAGAATAGCAGGGTCTCAAAGGGTTTTCAAAGGGTTCCCCAAGGGCAGTAGGCTGACTGATTTTTTCCTCCTGATTTGGGGTTTTTGTTGGAGTTCAGTTTTGTTTTGAATGCCTCCAATAGCTTCTTCCCACATCTTGATCACCCAGGAAGAAAACTATAGTTTTCTCATCATCCAGATGCCACATTTAGCCACTTCAACCCACACTTAAGGCATCAAGAATTCTGTCTGTAGGACACAGTGGGGAGAAGAAGGTTAAGGGCTCTGGTTGCATCTGGGTTTGATCAGTCCCAATCTTCCAGTGAACACTTGAAAGAAGGAGATTTTTAAGGCTCACAATACTAAGAAATCCTGCAGCTTCAGAAGTGAGGCAGGGGGAACCTTCCCTCATCTTATTTTCTGGCTTCTCTGTGATCTGTCTTCCCAACTAAAGCTCTGAGGAGGAACCTGACAGCTACAGATTTCCTGTCTCAAGTTGACCCATGGAACACACAGCCTGGGTTCTTTCCATGGGAGAAGTTAATTCTTTGCTACTTGTTCCAGACTTTTGTCTGGTTACCTTATGTCTTTTTTGAAACTACACATATCTTTGGGCAAAGAATTTCTACATATTTTCTAAGCCAAGTTTTAAGATTACCTATTATCTATGGGGCTTTCTCCATAGCTCAGCAGGTAAAGAATCCATCTGCCATGAGGAAACACAGGAGACCTGGGTTCAATCCCTGGGTTGGGAAGATCTCCTGGAGGAGGAAATAGCAACCCACTCCTGCATTCTTCCCTGAAAAATCTCATGGGCAGAGGAGCCTGGTGGGTTACAGTCCATGGGGTCACAAAAGAGTGGGACACAACTGAGCAACTAAGCATGCTTTATCTAAGGGCACATTCTCCAGCTGAGGTTGTCACACAAGACATGGTGTTGTTTTCAAACAACATTTGCTTTCAAATTCAACAACATAGTTCTCAAACACCATTCTGTCTATTATCTTGTAATATGCATTTTAGCTGAAATCCTGTTTAGTCATTATTCATCATGATAATATTTCTTGTGTAAACATCTGTCATGAAAAATACTATCAAAATAGTAAAATTCTATTGAAAATACTATTGAATACCTTATAAATACTAAATAATAAATGTTGAAAGATAAAGTTATATTTTTGAGATTAGTTGTTTGTCAGTTGCTTCATTTGCTATTATTTTCTCCCATTCAGAAGGCTGTCTTTTCACCTTGCTTATAGTTTCCTCTGTTGTGCAGAAGCTTTTAATTAGATTTTAATTAGATCCCATTTGTTTACTTTTGCTTTTATTTCCAGTATTCTGGGAGGTGGATCATAGAGGATCCTGCTTTGATTTATGTTCTCCTCTAGGAGTTTTATAGTTTCTGGTCTTATGTTTAGATCTTTAATCCATTTTGAGTTTATTTTTGTGTGTGGTGTTAGAAAGTGATCTAGTTTCATTCTTTTACAAGTGGTTGACCAGTTTTCCCAGCACCACTTGCTCAATTCCAGAAAAATAAATGACCGAATCAAAAAATGGGCCAAAGAACTAAATAGACATTTCTCCAAAGAAGACATATGGATGGCTAACAAACACATGAAAAGATGCTCAACGTCACTCATTATTAGAGAAATGCAAATCAAGACCACAATGAGGTACCACTTCACATCAGTCAGAATAGCTGTGATCCAAAAGTCTGCAAGCAATAAATGCTGGAGAGGGTGTGGAGAAAAGGGAACCCTCCTACACTGTTGGTGGGAATGCAAACTAGTACAGCCACTATGGAGAACAGTGTGGAGATTCCTTAAAAAATTGCAAATAGAACTGCCTTATGACCCAGCAATCCCACTTCTGGGCATACATACCGATGAAACCAGAATAGAAAGAGACACATGTACCCCAGTGTTCATTGCAGCACTGTTTATAATAGCCAGGACATGGAAACAACCTAGATGTCCATCAGCAGATAAATGGATAAGAAAGCTGTGGTACATATACACATGGAGTATTACTCAGCCATTAAAAAGAATACATTTGAATCAGTTCTAATGAGACGGATGAAACTGGAGCCGATTATACAGAGTGAAGTAAGCCAGAAAGAAAAACACCAATCAGTATACTAACACATATATATGGAATTTAGAAAGATGGCAATGACGACCCTGTATGCAAGACAGGGAAAGAGACACAGATGTGTAGAGCAGACTTTTGGACTCTGAGGGAGAGGGAGAGGGTGGGATGATTTGGGAGAATGGCACTGAAACATGTATACTATCATGAAATGAATCGCCAGTCTATGTTCAATGCAGGATGCAGGATGCTTGGGGCTGGTGCACGGGGATGATCCAGAGGGATAATGTGGGGTGGGAGGTGGGAGAGGAGTTCATGTTTGGGAGCTCATGTACACCCGTGGCAGATTCATGTCAATGCATGCCAAACCAATACAGTATTGTAAAGTAAAATAAAGTAAAAATAAAAATTTAAAAAAAAGAAAGATAAAATTATTCATCATTTTCTCAGAAAACTTGGATGATTTCAACATGTTTAACCTGAAATGATTATATCTTATGCAGTTCAGACAAATAAGGACTAGTGTTAGTTCAAATTTTTATGACCGATTATTTAGAACTGAGTGAATTTTTTCATAGAGACTGTATATATGGTGCTTAAACAATGGTACCAATCTTCACTAGCATATTTGATTTCATTTGACACTAACTGTACCACTTCCACTGCAACAAACCTCCAAGTACTCTGGAATCCAGAGCACATTACCTACTTCACCGTGCTTCTCCTCACAATACCCTTCCTGATCTCACCTCCTCCATGCATGAATGCTCAGGCACTTTGGTCATGTCTGACTCTTTGCAACTGTGTGGACTGTAGCCCGCCAGGCTTTATCTGCCCATGGAATACTGGGGTGGGTTGCCATGCCCTCCTCCAGGGGATCTTCCCCACCCAGGGATCAAACCCAAGTTTCTTACATGTCCTGCATTGGCAGGTGGGTTCTTTACCACTAGTGCCACCTGGGAAGCCTCCACTTAAGGTTTATTTAGCAACTATTAAGTTCTGAGATAAGACAGTATGTTAAGTCCTACTTAATTTCCTATCAATACATTTGAATATCCAGCCTTTGAAAGTCTGATAGGGCCTATAATGAAGTCACACATATTAAAGTTACAATCTTTCCAATTATCGCAGACCTAGAGCAGTCCTCTACGTACCAGGGGACACTGCCTGGTGATCGGTGTAAAGATGAGGAAGACTGCCTTTCTACTCTCAGTGAAGCTCATAGAAGAGTGGGCAGGGCAAATACCTAAACAGGGAACGCCCTTTGGCCTTATAGCCTCTGAGCCATAACGCGCTTGGCGTCAGAACCAGCTGCTCAAGACAGTTTTGCTAAGTATCAACCCTACAACTTTAGCACATTATGAAATCTAATTTATACCACTGTCATGCAATTTCACCACTTCATGACAATGATGGAAGTTAGGTTTCATGGAAGAACACATGAAAACCACAGCTTGCAGTGCCTTATGTGAAATAAGAACATTTAAAAATGTTTCTCTCTTTCCTTCCCCCTGCCCCCCTCCAATATTTCACATCATATGTGAAATTTTAAAATACTTTTTAAAAAGATGAAATTCCAGTTTTCTGAACCACAGGAAAAAAAGAAAAAAGAAAGCTAGGAACATAATTGCTACTCCACTGGGCAGCCTACAGAGTAATCATATCTTCCTGGTACCTTACTTCTTCCACTGTGAACAGCTTTTGTGATCCAAACAGTGGTGGGAACATGGATCAACTAGATAGGATGGACCTTTCAGCATCACTTAATGCAGACCACAACTTGCCATAGAGTGGGATCCTACGTACAACTAGAGGTTTCATTGCTGCAAAACAACTACAATAACAGAAAACCAACATATTTCCAAGCTGATCCAATATCATTACTTAGAAATAACCTTCTAAAATTTTAAGAAAAGAAAGAAAAAAAAAGAAATAACTTTTTATTATTTTTCTTTATTTTCTTATTTTGTAAGAGTCCCTTTATCCAGAGTGACCTGACAAAGCATAGTTAACAGGAACTTGCAGCAAATTTTAAAAATTCCATTCAGAAGGCTCAATTGAGGGAGGGGAAAGCCAAGAGCCCAAGAACATTTGAGAAAATGCCAGGGACTTATTCAGAACTTACTTATTAAAACTCAGAGCCAGTTAGCAACAAGTTCTTCTTTTTTAGGTGAATAACGAATGATCTCTAAGGTGCCTTCTGGCTTGAAATTTCTGTGATTTAAAGTGAGCAGGGTTTCCTTAAGAGAGCACGTTTTTTTTAATGATATGAGCAGTGCATCTGAACCCTTAAGCTCTTCTTCAGAAATTCATTTCAAGGGACTGATTCTGCTTTCAGTATTCATCAAAGTCCAAGCCTGTACTTACTCCACAGAGGCAAGCTTCTTAAGAGGAGTGTGCCTTTATGCATTGTGCATTGCCAAAGTAACATGCATTTTTAACCTGGGTTCGCAGTATTGGAGTAAGTCCACAGGAAATGTTTCAAGCTAATCAAATGTTTTCTAACCCCTTTGACCCAGTCTGTGGTAAGAAATGAAATACAATATTCTCTGAATTTCAGTTATCTATTTAATTAAAATGCTTATTTCTCTTCAGTCTAAATTCTTAATCTAGGCTCATCCTTAATTCTTTCCAATGCACATCTCTGAGTGATTTGAGACAATTCAATGCACAAAAATTACCATTCAAGTCTTCTCCAAGACAGTTTTCTCCAAGAGGCCCCATGAAGCGGAAGAAACTGAGCAAAAAGAGACTAATAAGAGCTAACATGCCTGACATTCATCTAAGGCCTCATATAAACTCCTTCAATCTTTGCAATTACCCTAAGAGGTAGGGACATTTAATATCACCATGTTACAGTTGGGGAAATGGATGCCTAATATGTTTCCTAAAGTTACACAGATACTAAGGGATAGAAACAGGTTACAGACCCAGGATGCTAAGCACTGCCTTAGAAGGGCTCTATGTGAGACAGATTTCCTTGACTTGATCCTCAGAGATTCTGATTCATTTACAGTCGGGAGGAGTGGGATGAGGGAAGGGATGGGATGGGATGATGGAGCCTGGTGCTGGTTCATGCTGACTTGAGAACTAGCTACTGCCCCCATCCCCACCCCCACAGAGCCAGTTATTAATCTTGGCAGCACACTACTGGATGGATACCATGTATCAGTATATTTTCTAAACTCCTCGGGTAATTCCCATAGGCAAGGGTAGTTGAAAACTACTCCTGGTAGAATGTTGACTCTAGTTTCTTCAAGAGGCAAAATCAGATGAAAGGAAAGGTGGACTATTCACTACTTTTTGCTACATGATGTGTTTGATATAATCAAACATTTCATAAAAATAATTTGCCAAATTTATAGAAACCAATAAATGAGTATCTTTTTCCAGTTCCCACTATCTTTTACTTAGATTCAGAAATAGCAGTTGATGCCATGTTTTGGTCACAGCAATGGGGCAGAGATAGCAGGTACTGAGGAAAGGTCCTTATCAGCCTTTATAAGGAAAAAGCAAGAGCTGCAAAGAATCAGTGCTGTGAACAGCCAAGAGCAGATTCTCAGCAGATAGAGCACAGTTCTAAGGAGGAGACTTCAGAGGGCTCTGGTACCAGATAGGAGAAAAAGATAGAGGAAATTAGGCAGAGAGTTCTTGAATCTAGTCCTGATGCCTGGGCTTCAGAGACAAGAGAAGGGTTCATACCTGAGAAGGTTGGGAGGAACAAGAGAAGCTTTGGTCTTGGAAGAACTAGGACCCTAGGCAGGATGCCCAGAAGCAAAAAGAATGTGGAGAAGAAACACTGAGGCCCAATTACTGAAAGACCAGTTAACTAGGCCAAGGTTCTGAAAGGACCAGCAACAAAGCTGACCTATGAGCCTCTGCCTGAACTCATTAAACGTCTGGGTTCTTGGCTGAATCCCCACCATATCCACAGGAACAAAGACAACCAGACTCTTGGCACTCGCAGGGGAGACCGCGTGTGTGCTCAGTCATGTCTGATTCTTTGCGACCACATGGACTATAGCCCACCAGGCTCTTCTGTCCTTGGGATTTTCCCGGCAATACTGGAGTGGGTTGCCATTTCCTTCTCCAGGGGATATTCCTGACCCAAGAATTGAACCTGTGTCTCTTGCATCTCGTGCATTAACAGGCAGGTTCTTTATCACTACACCACCTGAGAGGAAGCCCCACTTACAAGGACAGTGGACCAAAAACTTTGAACAATTATAGTGTCACTTCAACAACAGTGACACTGTAATTTGTAGCTTTTCTTGCTAGGCAACTTCAGTTACACAGACCAAATAAAATAAACTCAGATGCTGTTACAATTAATGAACATATGAGGCCAAAGCATCCCCATTACAAAGTTTGTTACATAACACAAACTCTTTGTATTGATCTAGATACAAGATCTTTGGTGAAAATCAACTGTGTAGCAAAAGTGAATTAATTAATAAGTAAGAAGAGTAGATGTCGACAGTGCAGCATGGATGTGGAACATAACGGAGGTGTGGCATATCAAAGCCAAAATTTAGAGCATAGGATATGGCCCCATTATGTTCAAATAATGCTTAAGTTATCCTTAAAATTTTTCAATCAGCACAAGAGAGGAAATTTTGAGAATGAGAAATGGCTCCTGATGCTGACCACTAAGAAATTTGTGGATTAGCAGAAACCCTACTATGTTGGCAAAATTTTTTCAGCAGCCTAATTCAGATCCTCTGAAAACAGTCTCATCCTTTCCATCTGACCCATTTACCTAGAAGTGATAATGACAGAGCAAATAAAGTTACTATTCATAAAACTTCAAATTCAAGGAGAAACTTCAGTCGTGCCTAACACATAGTAGATATTCAATGAATGCTTGAATCTTGAATTGAAAAGATGGTGTGTGATGATCTCAATATTGTGTATTACTTGGGCAGATCTGGTATTGCAAGTGTAAAAGGAATTTAGGTGATTCATTGAATGAATTTTGATTAAGACATTTTAGTTGCTGGAGTAAAATAAGGGTCTTTGGTGGGTTACGCTTACTAGAATGATATATGCTACAAACATTTGCACTCTTTTAAACATTAGAATTACTTCATACCACATACAGGAAGGGACTATGTGAACTAATTTCCTTATGAGTCTCTAGTGGCCTATTAACCTAAAATCAATTTTTATCAAAATTTAATTTGTTTATGCTGTATCAGTAAAACTCTCCCTGATATTTGAGGTTTTTTTTTCTATCCCTTTAGTTTTCTATTTTAACAAACAAAATATTTCAAAAATGTCTTTAGTCAACTTAGAGATATTTCTGTTTTAATTTCTTATTTCTAAAAAGAGTTCAGTAACAACAGCATTTCATATATGCTCGAATGTTCTCAGCCTCTTTGACATTTTTATCATCCTTTCAAATGTATCCTTTTTAATTTTGTTTACATTCAGGAATTTTCTTTGCCCAATTTATCTAAGGCAACTTTCATTTTATTTACATTTTTGCTGAGTGTTTAGTTCTCTGGCTGTACCACCAGGCTCAAGCTTAGAGACTTCGTAGCTGCACAGCAGAAAACGCATGAATCACTGCTGTTTGCCTAATAGTCTCTAATTAGTCAGCAGGTGATTCTACTTGAAATAAATGCTCTGGCAAGGAGCTTAAGCTGCTAGACAGTAAAGGAAAGACAGAGAAGAAGAGATCTCTACAGCATTCTGCCTCGGGTCTTCCATTCACCAGGGATTCAACCCCAGAGTTTCCATTCAGGTGTGGGGATGCTCAATCACTTCAGCCACGTCCAACTCTTTGCGACCCTATGGACTATAGCCGGCCGGGCTCCTCTGTCCAGGGGATTCTCCAGGCAAAAATACTGGAGTGGGTTACCATGCCCTCCTCCAGGGGATCTTCCCCACCCAGTGATCAAATCTGCAACTCCTGCACTGCAAATGTATTCTTAGCTGACTGAGCCATCAGAGCAGCCCATGGGGCTCTTCAGTTCTGAAGGAAACCAGAGCCAACTAAGACCGCTTTTAAAAATTTTACCATGTGAGCTAGTCTTCTATGACTGCTGTCATAAAGTATCACAAACTTAGTGACCTAACCTATATTTATTTATTCTCACAATTCTGGAAACCAGAAGTCCAAAGTGCTTTCACTGGGATGAAACGAACGTGTTCGTTTCTAGAGAAAATCCCATTCCCTTGCTTTCCCATTTTCTTAAGATGCATTCCTTGCACTGCGGCTCTTGGCCCCATCTTTCATTTTCAAAATCAGAAGCAAAACTCTTGCTTTAGTGGTCACATTGCCTTCACTTGCAATTACATTTAGAGGCCACCCAGATAATCCAAGATAATTTACCCTCTCAAAATCCTACCTTAATCCATCTCTTTTATCATGTAAAGTAATATTTACAAGTTACAGGGATTAGGATCTACTGTAGATACCTTGGTCCCATCACTTCGTGGGAAATAGATGGAGAAACAGGGGAAACAGTGTCAGACTTTATTTTGGGGGGCTCCAAAATCACTGCAGATGATGACTGCAGCCATGAAATTAAAAGACGCTTACTCCTTGGAGGGAAAGTTATGACCAACCTAGATAGCATATTCAAAAGCAGAAACATTACCTTGTCAACTAAGGTCCATCTAGTCAAGGCTATGGTTTTTCCTGTGGTCATGTATGGATGTGAGAGTTGGACTGTGAAGAAGGCTGAGAGCCAAAGAATTGATGCTTTTGAACTGTGGTGTTGGAGGAGACTCTTGAGAGTCCCTTGGACTGCAAGAAGATCCAACCAGTCCGTTCTGAAGATCAGCCCTGGGATTTCTTTGGAAGAAATGATGCTAAAGCTGAAACTCCAGTACTTTGGCCACCTCATGCGAAGAGTTGACTCACTGGAAAAGACTGTGATGCTGGGAGGGATTGGAGGCAGGAGGAGAAGGGGACGACCGAGGATGAGATGGCTGGATGGCATCACTGACTCGATGGNGAAAATCCCATTCCCTTGCTTTCCCATTTTCTTAAGATGCATTCCTTGCACTGCGGCTCTTGGCCCCACCTTTCATTTTCAAAATCAGAAGCAAAACTCTTGCTTTAGTGGTCACATTGCCTTCACTTGCAATTACATTTAGAGGCCACCCAGATAATCCAAGATAATTTACCCTCTCAAAATCCTACCTTAATCCATCTCTTTTATCATGTAAAGTAATATTTACAAGTTACAGGGATTAGGATCTACTGTAGATACCTTGGTCCCATCACTTCGTGGGAAATAGATGGAGAAACAGGGGAAACAGTGTCAGACTTTATTTGGGGGGGCTCCAAAATCACTGCAGATGGTGACTGCAGCCATGAAATTAAAAGACGCTTACTCCTTGGAGGGAAAGTTATGACCAACCTAGATAGCATATTCAAAAGCAGAAACATTACCTTGTCAACTAAGGTCCGTCTAGTCAAGGCTATGGTTTTCCCAGTAGTCATGTATGGATGTGAGAGTTGGACTGTAAAGAAGGCTGAGCGCCGAAGAATTGATGCTTTTGAACTGTGGTGTTGGAGGAGACTCTTGAGAGTCCCTTGGACTGCAAGAAGATCCAACCAGTCCATTCTGAAGATCAGCCCTGGGATTTCTTTGGAAGAAATGATGCTAAAGCTGAAACTCCAGTACTTTGGCCACCTCATGAGAAGAGTTGACTCATTGGAAAAGACTGTGATGCTGGGAGGGATTGGGGGCAGGAGGAGAAGGGGGCGACCAAGGATGAGATGGCTGGATGGCATCACTGACTCGATGGACGTGAGTCTGAGTGAACTCCAGGAGTTGGTGATGGACAGGGAGGCCTGGCGTGCTGCGATTCATGGGGTCACAAAGAGTTGGACATGACTGAGTGACTGAGCTGAACTGAACTGTAGATACCTTGTGGCTTAGATGGTAAAGAATCTGCCTGCAATGCAGGAGACCTGGGTTTGATCCCTGGGTCAGGACGATCCCCTGGAGGAGGGCACAGAAAACCTACATCAGTATTCTTACCTGGAGACTCCCATGGACAGAAGAACCTGGCAGGCTCCTCATGGAGTCACAAAGAGTTGGACACGAGCACAAGTACATGAGTATTCACTCTGTCACCCTGTGTTATCTTTTCATTTATCTTTTTTTTTTTTTACTAAATATTTATCTCTATGTCTTTGTACTTCAGTAATAGAAATTTGTTATCCTTGTTTAATCTATTTTTCATTTCTTCAGTTTTCCCACTTGGAGTTGAAATCCTTGTGCCAGATAAAGCAATAAAAAAGAAGACTTATATATGACTCAGATGTTGAAGTGATTAAACAAAAAAATTAAGGTAACTATGACTAATGCATAAATGGCTCTAATATAAAAGTAGACCACATGTCAGGGTAGATAAGGTGTTAATCAGACAGATGGAAACTATAAGAATCAAAAGGAAATACTAGAAGTCAAAACACTTGAAGAAATAAAGAATACCTTTGATGGGTATATTCATAGACTAGACAGCTAAGGAAAAAATCAATGAGCTTGAATATAGGACAATAGAAACTTTCCAAAGTAAAATTAAAGAAAAGGACAAAAAAGAGAGAAAAATAGAGAACATCCAATAACTATGAGACAATATGAAAAGATATAGCTACACATAATCAGAATACCAGAAGGAAAGAGAGACAGAATAGAGAAGAAATATTTTGAGTAATAATGATCAAGAACTTTCCAAACTTAATAATAGACACCAGACCACATATTCAGAAACTCAGTGAATACCAAGCAGGATTAAAAAGCAAACAAGTAAAAGCTTAAACCTAGCATTACATATCATGTTCATACTGTGGAAAATCAAAGAAAAGGAAAGAACTTTGAAAGAATCCAAGAAGCCAGAGGGAGAAAAAACATAGTAACTCTAGAAGAACGAGAATGATAATAAAATGTATAAAGTATTGAACAAAATACAAATGCAAGAAGTAGAAAACAGTTACAAATATTCTAGATGCTTTTTAAATTTTATCATAGGGTGCTATATGCATGAAGCATGGAAGAGATTTAGGGTGATGAATCTACTCTTTATGACATTGTAATGGTAGATACATGACACTATTCGTGTGTCAAACACCATAGTGTTTTTCAGAGTAAACATCTTGCAAATTTTTTAAAATTTACCAGATCAAGGAATCCCTGGATAGAATGTGGTATGTGGCAGAAGAATCTAAGTGTATTACAAATATGTGAAACAACATCCTTGGAGGGAATGGAACGAAAAGTGCTGATCTAAGTAACTTTGAAAATGAGGGGAGACTGTAAGACTGAAAGCAAAAGAAATTGTACGTAAGCAGTACACTCTAGTTGACAAGTCTTTTTCTATTCTGAAGCCACTATACAAGTATACTGAGAGTTAACAAGTGAATGGTGGATGGTTGGAACCATCTCTCACTGTTGGAGTGGGAGTTTACAAAGAAGCAAGAGAAGAAGGCTAGAATGATCTGCATGGGAATGGATTAGAGTTGGAGATATCAGTATAAACTGATGTTTAGCTTAATATAGATACATATGGATATATTATGGAAATATTTACAGATATGTGTATATGCACAGATTAGTATATACACATATATTTCCTTGCTCTGTCAACTGAAAGATTCAAGAAGCAATAACATCCCAGTAGCAATTACACCTAGCACCCAAGTTGTGGCTTATAATACCCATTCTCCAACAAGAGAAATCAGGATTCCTTGGGGAAAAGACTAATTCTAGAATGGGAGCACAAAATACACAAAATGAGCCTGGAGCATATTGTAGTTTCAGAAAGTGAGAAAGTGCCTTTTTTAAAAAAAGGTAAAAACAGTGATGTGTATATGTAGAAGGACAATGAAGCCAACTAAAGGAGCTTGGATGACATCACCAACATAATGGACATGAGTTTGAGTAGGCTCTGGGAGTTGGTGATGGACAGAGAAGACTGGCGTGTTGCAGTCCATGGAGTCGCAAAGAGTCAGACACAATTGAGTGACTGAACTGAACTGAAAGGAGCTTGGAATAGTTAAAGATGCAATGATTTGAGCAACAAAATAAAGTAGTATTGGACTATAATCCACAGTATAAAATAAACACCTGAACCCATACTAGTATAAATACATAATTGAATACGAAACAAACATGGGAGAAAATACAAATCTATGCAGAAAATTCCACATTCCACATTTATGTAGCTCACTTCTCTCTAGGAGGTGGAATATAACTCCTTTTAAAACAATTTTTACATATCTATTTATTTTTGGCTCTGCTGGTCTTTGTTGCTGTGTAGGATGGAGGTCAGTGGAGAAATAACTCCAGAAAGAATGAAGGGATGGAGCCAAAGCAAAAACAATACCCAGCTGTGGATGTGACTGGTGATAGAAGCAAGGTCCGATGCTGTAATATTGCATAGGAACCTGCAATGTCAGGTCCCTGAATCAAGGCAAATAGGAAGTGGTCAAACAGGAGATGGCAAGAGTGAACGTTGACATTCTAGGAATCAGCAAAATAAAATGGACTGGAATGGGTGAATTTAACTCAGATGACCATTATATCTACTACTGTGGGCAGGAATCCCTCAGAAGAAATGGAGTAGCCATCATGGTCAACAAAAGAGTCTGGAATGCAGTACTTGGATGCAATCTCAAAAATGACAGAATGATCTCTGTTCATTTCCAAGGCAAACCATTCAATATCACAGT